>JASGCC010000021.1:52500-532254 GCA_030067915.1 Hydractinia echinata
TAGATAAATATTAAAACTCAGTAAGTTTCATAGCCATATAACATAGCAATAAGGAGTTATTAAAAAAAAACCGTCAGGGGGGGGGGGGCGGAATCCGCCCCCCCCGGAACGAATAGGGTTAACATGAAGTTTACAGCAAAACAAATCGCAAAGTTAGTCAAAAAGAAGAAGCATGAATACCTGCTCGAGGTTGATATAGACTAACCCGAGGCGCTGCACGACAAGCATAATGAGCTTCCATTTTTACCTGAGTGTATGACGATTGGTAAGGTCGAAAAGCTCATATCAAACCTGAAGAACAAGCGCGGGTATGTAGTGCATATTAGAGCCCTCCACGATGCTATAAAGCTTGGACTTGTACTGAGAAAAGTGCACCGAGTCATTCAGTTCAAACAGAGTCCTTGGCTTAAGCACTATATCGATAATAACAAGAGGTTGAGCACTGCTGCTGCAAATAACTTTGAGAAATACTTTTTCAAGCTTATGAACGTCTCTGTCTTCGGCAAAACGATGGAAAATGTTAGAAACCATCGTGATTTGAAGCTTGTTACAAACTAAGAAAAGTATAGAAAGCTTGTAGCAAAGCCAAACTTTAAAGGTTGCATTGGTTTCAGCAAGCATCTCGTCAGTATAGAAATGGGCAAGACGGAGATTAAAATGCTGAAGCCAGTGTATGTCGGTCAAGTGATTCTAGACATATCTAAGCAAGTCATATATGAATTTCATTACGACTATATGCGGCCAAAATATGGTAGCAAGCTCCGACTCTGTTACATGGATACTGACAGTTTCGGTTACCACATTCGCACAGAAGACTTCTACAAGGATATTGCAGACGTCGTTGAGAAAGGTTTCGATACAAGCTGGTACAGTAAGGAAGATGATAGACCACTTCCAATTGGAAAGAACAAAAAAATCGTCGGCTTGATGAAGGATGAAGTAGGTGGGAAAATCATGACGGAGTTCATGCACTGAGAGCAAAACTCTATGCCCACAAAAGTCTCACGAAGAAGGGTGGCGATCGGAAAACGAAAGGTGTGAAGAAATGAGTGACGGAGAAGTCTATCACTTTTGAAGATTATAAGCGATGCTTGGAAGAAGGTGTTGATGTTTACAAAAATCGTGTGCTCATCCAGCAGAAAAAGCATCAAGTCTACACTCAAATGGTAAAAACTAGCGCTGAATCGGAGTCTAGTGTGCTTGATCACGGACACTGGACAATAAATTGAATTTTGTTTAGATATTGCTATAGCGACATCTTACGCATGCGCAGTTGCTCTACCTTGAGTGTTGCTGTTACTCTGTTTTCTAAAATACAGACACGTAATAAATAGAATGAGCGAGATTGCTAAGATATTCGATGAAGTAGATACTCCCGCAGAAGCTCTACAACAATGAGAAGAAGTAGTAGACAAACGTCAAGTCTTGAAGGATGCTGAACGCAAAGGTAAAGGGCATCTCTTACCGAAAAAGTGTATTGAAGGCTTTGTAGACAAGGCGCCAGATGATGCGATCGAAAAGGCATATGCGAAATATGTTCAACGTGATATTCATGAAAAGGGAGAAAAAACCGCCAAGGCACTCTCTTCGCATGCAATCACTATGTACGCAAACGTCGTAGGGAATGTTGTTCAGATCGATAGTGCTGAGGCTCTGAAGCGATATATCGAGGAAGATTCGATTATCAAGGATGGTATGGCTGATTTGGGAATCCTCCTCTACTCTGCCTCTGGTAAATTTCTCGCTCCCCTGCTAGTAGCTGCACATAAAATCAAACACACTCAGATGTCCGAGAGAAAGTAAAAATACTCGAAAGATGGGAAACGTGCAAGTCAGCCGAATGATGATATGCAGGAACATAGTTCCAATAAATGAGCGACAGTATACAACAAGGTCAAGAACAGCGTGGGCCTACAAAAAAAAACTTCTAACGTTACAAAGTGGCATAGACTTACCGAATGGAACCGTAAGAACAGATGGAACCCGAGTAATAACTCAAGTGATAGTACTACTACTGGTAGTGATAGTAGTACTAGTAATAGTACTAGAAATAGTAGTACTAGTAATAGTAAAAGTACTACTACTGAAAGTTTTAGTAAATCAAGTTCTACAATAATAGCGACAGTAGGAGCGGGCGTACTCGCGATAAGCGTCGGTGTTTGGTACGCTTACGTACGAACAGCAGCGACTCGGAACGAAGGCAGCCCAGCTCCTGAGCTACTGGTTAAAACAGCTCCTCAGTGTAAGCAACTTGACTACGATTTAAGCCTATTCAAAATGCGTTGAGCCCTATAATAAATGACGAGCGTCACACCTTACGAGAAGGAAATAATCAGTATGCTGTACGAGACCTTCGTAGATCTTGGATTTACCTTTGTATACGCCCTGGCAGGGAACAAACTTTTAGGGATCACGAGGCCCTCTGCAAAGATGGATATGAACGATGTTTTGAAGATGACGGGCTACTTCGCAGCAGGACGCACAAGTCGAGAAATGGCTGTAAAAAAAGGCTGGCTTCCAGCTTCAATCGTCCCAAAAGGGTAAAGGTAAGATGTTCAGCAAAATGTGTCAACCGTTACATCAAAAAAATGGCTACTCTAGCGATAATCAATGCTCTGGCGTTTTCCGGTAGTAACTTCTTATTTAGCAAACTGTCAGGACATGACGAGGAAGAAAGACGACGACACGACAAAGCTCTTGAACAATTGCAGGCTGCGCAAGCACAGTGGGTGCGTGATAGACAAGCAAAAATCGACTGGTATAATCATCAAAGAGAGCTGAAGAAGCAAGTCGGGGAGGATTTCGAAGAGTTTGACGAAAGGATGCGGCAATACTATATTGCGACGATCGACAAGGCTCCCAAGCTTTCAGATTTTACATACCCTCCCATCTTTGGGTTGGAAGGAAAGCCATCAAACTGCTAACTGAGGAGAGTGGACTATCGCGAAAGAAAGTCGTACACTGGCTATCTCGACAGCTCCTGTGGCGTCGACACAATCGAGGCCCAAAAAAGATGGACTATCGACACTTCACTATCACAAAGCCGAATGAAATGCACCAATTTGTTCTGCTGTTTATGTCACACATCAAGATATATGTCAACAACTACAAATACATCCTGACAGGCATCTATGTAGCTTCACGTTACAAGGTTGCAAGACCTCTGCGTACCAAAAAGACTGCATATGTTGCAGATATGATCAAGGACATTTACAAGGCAGGTCCTCTGCGCTACCCCAAGACCTTCCAGTGCGATAACGGAGCCGAGTTTAAGTCAGATGTAATAAAGCTGCTAGAAGGAAAAGGGGTGGAGATTCGTCGAGCTAAACCAAGTATCATCATATATTTACAGCGTTCGTTGAGTCCTACAACAAGATCCTTGCAGAGAAACTTTCCAAGCCTCAAGATGCGCAAGAGTTAGTCACTGAGAAGACTAGTAGCACATGGGTAAAACACATGTACCCTACAGTGAAGAGTCTCAACAACAAAAATGCTGAGATGATTGGAATGAAGCCGTCTAAAGCTATCAAGCTTGAAGAAGTACCACTTGTGAAAAGCGAAGAATACGCGGAGGAAAACACATTACGAGAAGATAGTCTCTACCTCTATCTGCTTCAACCTGGAGAAGAGCATGGTGATCAGAAAAGACTTGCGACTAATGCATGGTGGAGCAAAAAGACGTATAGCCTGGATCGTATCGTAGCAGAACGTAGTTTTGTTGCAGAAAAATTAATGCTACTTCCAGATAATGTAGAAGTTCCTCCTGAGTATGTGAAAGAATGGTGAAAGGGTAAATTGTCATCTTGTAAGTCTCATGAGACTTACAAGAACATATGGGAAAAAACATTTTAAGGGCCTCCCTAGTCTTCCAGTGCCGGAACATCTAAATCATACAAGTCATCTCGAGTAAGGTCGATGAGTCTAAAGTGGCAACGATACCGCTCTACATGCCCTTCCTCTTCGAATCTGTTAATGGGTTGGATACCGTTAGGATTATCGATTACGACAATCTCTTTAGAGCTTGGAAATTTTTCACTGAACCATCTTCTCTTGGCGGGGAGAGCACGTCACAGTAGTACGGAATATGATGATACTTCTCTTCGTCTTGTGCAGTGTGTTTGCCGTATATCACGATCATGTTGTCTTTACTTGGATCTTGTACGTGTGGAACGTGTCTTTGCCGTAGCTCCAAGTTGTCTTGCTCACGAACAGCAACCTTTATATCTCTGTCTTCGAGATCATCCCCTAGAATAGCAATCGTTGCGTCTTTTTCTTCGTTTAGCGCTAGTATTCGCTGGCGCTGCTCTCTCACCTTATCCTGAAGTTTTTCCACCCCTTTACCTGTAAGCCACTTTGTCAAAGCTAGAGCTTTAGGTTTTCTCGAACGGCTTGTGATTTCTATTGAATCGTCCAAAGATACGAATAGATCGTGCCAATTTTGACCTACCATGAGAGCGGCATGGTATGCCGGTCCCCTAGCAGATATACCAGCACAGGTTTGTTCCACTATGTTAAGCGCTCTGCAAAAAGTACAAATATCTGCAATCCCTAAGAATCTCCCGAGAAGGGCACGCTTGAAACGAGGCCGTAAGTGCTCATCGAACAGAGTCTCGATGGCACCAGTAGGTACGTAGTTGAACAGGGCAAGTTGAGAAGACATCCTTTTGTTATATCTTAGACCCAACCAGGGCCAGCGTTGCGTAAGCTATCGCACCATGCGCGGAGCTTCGCGATCGAGATTCTATAGCTTCTAGGGTGCTCCAGTCGCACGTACAAACATGCATATTTTGACTTTTTGAGCTGAGTCTTGATGTTGAAAATTTCTTCCTTAGTTGAAATAACATTGTTTTCTTCGTGAATGAGATCAAACTTTTTCCGATTCTTTGGATACCAAACAGAAAGCACTTTCATCTGATGCCTTACCGTTATTGGTATCTTCTTATATCTCTGTGTAAGCATCCACAAACTATGTTTTTGTGTCTCCCTGAGACAGCAAGCTGTATCAATGCTCCACGAGTTTTATCGAGAGATTCGTCCGCTATCATGTCATCAACAATGAACAAAGTATCTTCACCAGTCAGCAGTCACGATAGTTTTTCGATCCATTCAAACAGTTGGTCCTTGGGGTTGATCAGAAACACGTAATCATCTTGACAAAGCCAGGATCTCTCGAGTTAAGTGCTGTTCCATTGTATAGATGGACAAAGGATAATGATGTTGTTGAAGTGCTTCCAGCACTCAGTTTCGATGGGATCTAGGACACGCTGCGTCTTTCCAGACCCAGTCGGCCCGGTAAAGATAACAGTATGCGGCTCTAAAACAATGTCTAAGATCATTTACTTGAAAGCGAAAGCCCGTTCTGTGGAATTGGTCTTCTACAGAACGCTTTAGGCAAAGCGCGCATCTCTACGCTGTCTACGGGATATCGCTTGCTAGCGCAGTGCTTCACGCGTGGACCGTAGGCTGTCGCTATGTGGAAGAGCGCGAAGCTCCGCGTTGCTGCCCTGCGACTGGAACTTGTTCCCCTACCGGATCTCCGGGCTACCGCTTACTAGCACAGTCTGCGACTTTCATAATCCACACCGTAAAGACACCCATCCAGAAAGTTCAACTGGGCATCACTGAGAAGATAGATATAACATCGGATATTCCCCGTTCCGTCTGCCGTCTTTGTCATATGCAGAGTGATACCATCACTTAAGCGTTGCAAAGGTCTCACACTACCATGAAGCATATCATCAGGAGATGATCGAAATTCGACAAAAAGTGCATACCTTACAGTCATAAATTGGCCTATCGTCATTTCAGAGTCATGGAATGCTCGTCTGGAATGCTCTCCTCGGGCGTAAAATCGTCTCCTGGTTCATAAGTGGGATTTATAGGCATTTATTTCAAGAAAAGCCACCTAGTAATAAAACAGTTATGACTAACATATTCGGAAAGAAGCTCGATCCGTATGCGGAGATTAAAACGATGCTGGCCATGAAAGGGAAGAAGCAGCGTGTGAAGGTGAGCCATGTACCGAGCACAATCAACCAGAGCGAGGACTTGTATGTCGACGTGCCCAACATGGGGCAGAACGATGTCATCTTCCCAGGAAGTCTTAGACTGTTGTTCCATCTTGAGCTGACGGGGACACACACGAAGCGTACTATCGTTAGCAATATCGGGAAAGGTCTGGTGCAGAACCTGAGAATCACACTGAACGGCAACGAGGTGCAAAGCATAAACGACTATAACATGCTCGCTGTCTACAGAGACTTGTGGTTACCCAAGTTTGAACGCGAGAATAACCTGATCCTGGAGGCTATCAATCCGAAGGATGGTACTATCAGTGTCTTGCAAGTTAAAGCTAGCGATTACGCCGGGACTGATAAGGAAAAGGCGATCGTCGCAGCTTACGGTAACACCTTCTGCATCCCTCTAGGAAATATGTTTGAACTAACTAGAGACCTACCCTTTTACCAGCCTGGATTACACGACAGGCCGCAGTTTGTTCTCCATTTCGCATCGTATGGAGAGGTGATCAAAGGTGCATGTACAGCGGCTTCAGAAATTACGGCAGCAAAGCCTGCAGATGCTGCGTACAAGATCACCAACATTGCATTAGAGTTTGACCAGGTGAATCACGACGGCCTTGCGCGTGCCATGGTATCACGCTACAGTCGCTTAGCACTACCCTTTTAGAGAGTCCCTCGAAGCAAAGTGATCACCATGAAGAAGGAGCATACTACCTACAACTTGCAGTTAGATACGCCTACCAAGAGCTTAAAAGGTGTTCTCCTACTCTTTGTAGATCCCTCGAATGATAAAGCGTACTCTGTGGTGAACGAAGTCTTCTACAACCCCAAGATCAAGAAAATATCAATCACTGTCGAGGGAGAGCCCAACGAGCTGTATTCACACGCTATGCTTGAGAAGGATCGTTTTTGAGCAAATTTTCAACCTCTTCGGTAGCCATGCGAAATGGAGAACAAACTGCAGCCTGTCGTGTATTCCAGGCTGGTAAAAGGGTAGGTCTCTAGTTGGTTCAAACATATTTCCTAGAAGTATGCAGAAGGTGTTACCGTAAGCTGCGACGATCGCCTTTTCCTCATCAGTCCCGGCGTAATCGCTAGCTTTAACTTGCAAGACACTGATAGTACCATCCTTCGGATTGATAGCCTCCAGGATCAGGTTATTCTCGCGTTCAAACTTGGGTAACCACAAGTCTCTGTAGACAGCGTGCTTGTTATAGCCGTTTATGCTTTGCATGTCGTTGCCGTTCAGTGTGATTTTCAGGTTCTGCACCAGACCTTTCCCGATATTGCTCACGATAATACGCTTCGTGTTTGTCCCCGTCAGCTCAAGATGGAACAACAGTCTAAGACTTCCTGGGAAGATGACATCGTTCTGCCCCATGTTGGGCATGTCGACATACAAGTCCTCGTTCTGGTTGATTTGGCTCGGTACATGGCTCACCTTCATATGCTGCTTCTTCCCTTTCATGGCCAGCATCGTTTTAATCTCCGCATACGGATCGAGCTTCTTTCCGAATATGTTAGTCATAACTGCTTTATTACTAGGTGGCTTTTCTTGAAATAAATGCCTATAAATCCCACTTATGAACCAGGAGACGATTTTACGCCCGAGGAGAGCATTCCAGACGATACAGATGATGGGTCCTTTGGTAGTCCTGAGGACCTTCCTACCCATCCTGGTACCAGCTCCACTGTAACATCTGAAGAGCACCGAATGCGGAAGCTGTCGCAGGAGAGTAGGAAACTAAGTTAGAGGGAAGAGCTCTAAAGATCGACGATCGACGATCTTTACGAACATCTTCGCGAGGAGCTGGGGCAGTTAAATGCGAGACATTACAACGAGTTTGTGGTACGAGGAAGTCAACTCCTCTATGATGGTATAGGGCTTACAAAGAAGAACGGTGTGATAAGAGCGTCGCCGAGATACAGACGAGGTTAAGTACAAATCTTCTGCGAGTTATAGGGTTCACTGACTATAGTACACCTAACAAAGGAAGCAAGGCCATGGCTCAGAAACTCCTGAACAATCTAGATCATGTCGAGAACTTCTTTCAACAGCGAGGCCTTTTCGGAAAGAGAAAGAAGAGGGCCCACCTCGATCTTCAAACCTTGCGAGGCAACTGGAAACACTTGAAAAGTAAGATGATCTTCTACGATGGTGAGATCGGAAAAGCAGAGGCCAAGTTGAAGAGACTTGAGGCTAAGACAGCTGCACCTGGAGTATCCGAAGAGCAACGAGGGATACAAAACAAAGATATTGCAAAGGCTAAGGAAGATCTAGAACTACTCCGGGATAAAAAAAAGGCCGTAAAAGCAGCGCACGGTTTACTATCATCCGACACTCAGAGCGAGCTGAAGACGATTAAAGACACGCTGCTAAAGATGGTAGAAGGCGACAATTCAAATGCTCAAGATCTTGTTCAAGGAGCAAAGGATTACTATAGCGAGTATCATTTCAGCCGTAGGCTTGCTGATATCGACCATTGTGCTAGCGGTGACAAGAGGAGGAGCAGTTTCAGCAGGAGGAAGCGGCGGCAGTGCTAGTAACGGCTTTGTACGAAAACAACTGAGAGACTGTTGAAATTTCTAAAGTACTTAGCAGGGAAAGCAGGTGCAGCTCTTCCTGTTATCATTGGTACCACAGTCTCCTTCTTCTGCAGAGTGGCTGCAAAGGTTGTCGAATTTGTGGCTCAGCATCTATACATAGCACTTGCTTGTGCTGTTGCACTTGTTGTTGTATACATGGGTAGGAAGGGCAGCAGCGTGGAACATAGTTCCAAAAGGTCGTATATAGAGTCGTGTGTGTAGAATATCTACACACGACTGTTCCCTACTTTTTGAGCCAGATATAAGCTTATAAGACCTATTCCTACCGTAACCAGCACATCCTTGGTATCATCGTGTTTTTCTGTTTCTATTGCTAGCGCACCCTGCGACTCAGTCGCGTGGCTCACCTGTGGTGTACGATTCTTCGTCCCAGTCTCAACAGGCTTCGTCTCAACCTGCTTCGCACTAGCGTTGATTTTTGGATTGACACTGATAGAGAAATACTCCTTGCTGATGAGAATCTTTTTCGTGAAATTCGCGATGCTTCCAATGTGAAGGTATCTCACTAGGTATCATGTACACGCCATGAGCAAGGCTAAAATCCACCTTAGACCTCGCATACTCTGGAATACATTTTGGAATTCAGAAATTTCCTGACTCGTGTCGCTATCTTTAACTATTAGCTCCTTAAACCTCGTGCAGAATAGCCGTTGGGCATCGATCACACTGCCTTGGTTCCCAATTATGCCTGATCTCGCGTTCGCCTGGTTTTCAAGAATCAAGTAGGCATAGAATCTCACACTTTGTGACAACCGCTCAATGCCGATGCGAGTAAGGCCTTGGCTGTTCTCGAAAATCCATCTGCTCCACGGGTCCTCGTCAAGATAGCTTGGGCCTGAACCAGGATAGTCCTCACGGTGACTCTGCCAATTACTGAAGATACTTTCCTTCCTCCATTCCTGCTCAAAACCAAGCACCCCAACTCGCGAGCCAGTTGCTGGAGTTTCTGTTGGTTCAATGGGTTGTTTAGATGTCGAAATCGTTCCGATACAGGTAGTGAAATGTCAAGTTCAGATAGGATCTTCCGCATTTGGAAATAGACGTGGAAGCGATACACGACGCGAAGCATGAGCAACTCAGCGCTTAGATGTTCCATGGAAATACCGCAAGCGGACGTAGCGCAGTAAGCGGCAAAATTGAGTTGAGTGGACTAGAGGCTAACCGGGTAGCTATTCCACGCCTTCACTAGTGAGATAGTACCGGAATGGAATTTATAATGGGCAAAGATGTCTGGAAACTCCACCCTGAAAGAGGAACCGTTATCAGTAATAACGATGTCTTGTACCGGAAGTTGGTTGCCCTTAAGCCGTTCAAGGTACCTCCCATGGTTTGGTGCATACTTTGCATTCGAGTTGTACGAGTAAACGCTCATCTTTCTTGTAGAAGAAAGATGACACGCAATAGCAAGCAACTGTATATCACAGATATCGACAAGCCCACGATTTTTGACGACTACCTAGGGCAGTGTACGAGGATCGCTCTGAAATCGATCAGTATTCGACCTACGTGGCGGAACATTTACAGTAACAACGATTTCACCATTCGGAAGGCGGGACCTGATCAGAGGGTTACCCGGATCTAGAAAAATGGGATCTGTAGGCTCCGTTTGTCGGATGGATTCATAGTTGTCATTCACAAAGTGATTCAAGATCTCATGGGCTTGCCTGATCCTTCTGGTGGGAAGTACTATATAAAGGGCGGCTATGACGGATGGTACAAGACCGACGTTTGCCATAGACTACGTCTTGTCTGCCCTCAGCTGAATGAAGACGATTGCCTCCTTGATGGAAAAAGGTCCAAGATTCTCGCCATCCTTCCCCCAAAGAGTTGAATGCTTGGGGAGATATGCTTACCTGGAATTTTGACACTCCGATCTACCTCCCTTTGAAAGGCACGAAAGACACACTCGAGTTCATGTTTACCGACGAGTTCTATCATGAAAAAAAACGTATCCTTTATAGGGATCACCATACACTTGCTTATAAAATAGGCTGGCTACCGCTAGTAATAAAGATGGATAATATGAAGCTATACCCAACCTTGCCGCCAAGTGCCCCTGAGGACGACACTATGCGTGAGCTTACGCAGGAGGAAAGTCAGGTCTACAGACTGAAAAATATTGAACAGATCGAACAGTATCTTCGCAAGGAGATCAAAGAGCGTGACGGACTCGCGAAAAAATTTAAGATGCATGACACCTGGGTTCGCTATTGTGACCATGGACTACTCGGTGTGAGCGTCATTACTACAGGATGTGGTCTTGGTGCATTAGCAACAGGTCTTGGGGCTCCCCTGTCCATTGCTATGGGTGGCACGCTAACTATGGGAATCGGGCAAGCTGGCCAGAAGAATGCTTCGAGGAAGCTAAGCGTGAAAGCTCAGAAGCATGAAAGTATCCGACTGCCCGCTGAGTTAGAGCTGAATTCCGTCGTAGATCTCATCTCAAAGGCCATAGAGAACGGTGTCGTGAGTGACTATGAGTTCACTCTAATAATGCAAGAAAAGCAGTGCTATATGGTGCTAAAGGAACAGATGAGGCAAAAAGTGAAACGCATCATCAATAACATCGATGAACGAGAGCGTTCGGAGCTAGTCACAAAAGGGAGACAAGAAGGAAAATATCGGGGATGCAAGGAAGCCAGATTTTGTAGATTGCTAATCTACAAAAATACAGGATGCCAACTCTACCAGGTTCCTGCAGCAAAACCCACCACCACCCCAGTGCCTTGATCGATAAGCAAGTCCTCATCATGTACAACATGTCGCGATATCTGATACAGCTCAGCCAGGATCTCAAGCTATTCCTAAACAAGGCTTACAAGGGCCATCTGTCTGCGTCGATACCTCTTTAAACTTGACTTTTCGGATAGCCTTCTCCAGTTCTTCTCTTGACATCTTCGATCTTCCTTAAATACCTAAACTAACCGCTTCCTCCTTCAGAAGCTTTGCGCTTTGAAATTTCGTTCCGCGTTGCTGCCTGTTCATGTTTTTTGTAGCTGTTTTAGTTTAGTTTTTCCGAGGAGAGCCAAACGCGCTACTGTATCCCCTGTTGATAAAGGTGGGAAAGATAAATTATGTGTAATCAACTATAGACCAGTCAGCATTTTAAATATATTTTCAAAATTTTATGAGAGAATAATTAAATCTCAAATTGTTGATTATATTGATAGAAAACTTTCAGAATTTTTATCAGCCTATAGGGAATCATATGGCACACAACATGTACTTATAAGATTATTGGAAGAATGGAAACAAAAATTAGATAAACATTACGTAGTTGGTGCAGTTTTAATGGATCTATCTAAAGCTTTTGATTGCGTGCCTCATGATTTACTTATTGCTAAATTAAATGCCTATGGCTTTAGCCAGGATGCCCTACTTCTAATTTTATCGTACCTTTCTGACAGAGAGCAATCTACCCGCATAAATAATCAGCATAGTCTTTTCCAATTAATTCTGTCTGGAGTACCCCAAGGATCAATTTTAGGACCTATTTTATTTAACATTTTTATTAATGACTTTATTTATTTTATTAAAAAGGCCAGTGTACACAATTATGCTGATGACAATTCCCTTTCTGCTTTCTCAAACTTAATTTCAAACTTAATTAAACTTTTAGAATGTGAATCTAATATAGCACTAGTGTGGTTGAAAAATAACAAAATGATGGCGAATCCAAAAAAATTTCAATCAATCATTGTCACCAGAGCTAAATGTAACAATTGTGATTTAGTGGTAAAAATTGGTGACAAGTTAATTAAAACAGAAAGCGAAGTTAAATTACTAGGAGTGACCATTGATAATGGTTTGAATTTCGACTCTCACATTTCTAAACTTATCAAAAAATCATCAGCACAATTGAATGCACTGTTTAGACTTAGCACGTTTTTATCTCACAAAGCCAAATTAGCGCTGGTACAAAGTTTTATATACTCTAACTTTAATTATTGCCCTTTAGTATGGAATTTCTCTTCATTAAAATATTTGTTGAGAATTGAACAAATTCAGAAAAGAGCTTTGCGTTTCTTATTAAATGATAATGATAGTACTTACGACGAACTCCTTTTGAAAGCAGGAAAATACCAAATGAGCGTCTATAGACTTAAAACATTATGTACAGAAATATATAAGACTTTGCACGAACTCAATCCGACATACATTAAAGATATCTTTAAATTTCATAGGAGTGGTAGACCAGTGAGACAGTCCCAAATATAGATACCGTTAGTTTTGGAACAAAAAGTCTCTCTTCCCTGGGGCCAAAAATATGGAATAAATTACCCAATCACTTGAAATCCTCAGAGCCTCTTAGTATTTTTAAAAATGCGATCAAAACTTGGAATGGAAGTAAATGTTTTTGTGAGGTATGTGAATTGTCCCAAACACGCTTTTAGTTAAATTTTACTCTTTTTGTATATATAAAACTTTAAAAATATTTTGTCTCATTCAAGTAATATTATTTAATATTATTTCTGTTTGCACTTTAATTTCAGTCGGTTTTGATTAGCACTACTTTATAGAGCTATGTATATAGTTTTTCTTTTCACGAAACTTTTATATAATGTACCGACTATAAATAAATTTACAAACAAACAAACAAAGTTGTACCAAAGGCCATCGAATAGATACAGCTTGTATGAAACAGGATCGTAAGCATATATATGCCAACATCTACCGTTTTTATTATTGCACATGAGGATCTGATAATATTCGTGACAGTCTATCGTGACTATTCTCTTAGTAGGTGAGACTAGAGTAGAAGTAGTTTGCATCTTTGTTTGTATGGCTGGTTTCAACCATGTGTACCTTTACACGCAGGCAAGGCGCGAAGCTGTGATGCAACATACTACAACTCAGTGAACCTCTCGTCATCGTCATCTTCGGACTCACTAAGGTAGCAAGCGCCATACCTTTCAATCTCCTTGTATTTGCACTCTTCCAAGTAGGTCTGTACGTAATAGTTGTGACCCTGTCCACAGATGCTCCCTAGTTTGATGATGCCCGTATATTCGCAAGGTTGCTTTTCGGACACCTTTTTCTTATGAAAGTTGGTTCTACTCCTTAAGCTTAGGGTTGATGTAACGATCTTTCTTCACACTTATGTTGGTGAAGCAATGCCCCTCCAAAGCCTCTATCTTGTTCAAGATCTCATCGTATTTTTCCAACCACTCAGGATAGTCACCAAGATCAAACAACATGGTGAACGCGGAATTCTCCCTGTATTGAGAGACATCCTGTGAGAAGATCTTTTTAGGGGTCTTATCAACAATGGAGATAGGTTGTCTTGATCGAGATATCCAATCACAAATCTCTCGCCCTTGTCTTTGTTTGCAGGTTTTCGATATTCACATATTCGATATTGTACGGTGTTACGTTAGTGTAAAAGTCTTTTGACTTGACGGTTTTGTCTCCAAATTTCAACATCCTCTTTATTTGGTGATTTTTAAGTGCCAACTAGCATTAGGTCTTGGACAGACCTAGTTCATGACATGCACAACTGCCTCCGTTATACGTGATATGCTCCTGATAGCAGCACCAGCACAACATTTTAGGTTCCGCGTTGCGACAGCTTACGCTACCTTCCACCACAAGTCTCCGCTCACACTTGCATCTATCATACTTGTCAAGTACGCGTTCACAATCATCGCATCATTGTTCCATCACTTTATCTTATGTTTCTTGTGAAACAAAAGATCCTGTATAGTGTCATTACAAAATCCTACACAGAGACCATTACCCCCACGGCTCTGCTGCGCATCTCCTGGGTCTTGAACTGAACTGGGACATATCCGAGCACAAGGGGCATCTCCTTAACAGCATTGTCGCACATCTACTGAGTCTTGAGATGATCTGGGACATATCCGAGCACAAGGGGCATCTCCTTAACAGCATTGTCGCACATCTACTGAGTCTTGAGATGACCTAGGACATATCCGAGCAAAGGGAGGCTCTCCTTAAGAGCATTGTCGCACGTGTCCTGAGTCTTAAACAGATCTAGGACATCGCTGTCCCCAGGCAGCATCTCCTTAATAGCATTGCACATTTCCTGAGGCTTGAGCGAAGTCATTTCTCTTTATTATATACGCAAACCATCAACCACCATAAGATTTGAGTACTTTCCCTTTCTACTCAAGTTGATCGCCAAGTTCAACATGATGGCATGCATAAGTGAACAAGGTCAAACCCTACTAATTTGAAAAAAATTGAAAACTGAAAGAGACTCGTGCCCAGGCAGCATTGTGATAGTGGAGATTAACCGATGTTCGCAAGTTTGCTCGGATACTCGAGATGGAGTGTCAACGGAGCAGGTCTGAAGCGGGAGACGCGTCGATGTTCACAAATGTGCATGAAGGTGCGCCAGAACATACAAACATCTATCTCTCCTTTCTTCTCTGTCTTTAAACATTTTTCGCACCCAAAATCGCTTTTTCCTTTCTTCTCTTTTCTTTCTTTTGTTCATACGTCGATGCAACAACATTAACAGTAAGTTTGCTAGCAAAATTAGTAACTTGTTAACTGTTGTCATCTTTGTTTAAATTCTAGTTTTATGCGCGCTTTTCATGCGCGCTTTCTATAAGCGCGCACAATGGAAATGATATGATTTTGTCCGCCAACTTCGCTCCGTCTACTACGCCTGCACAAAGATCGGTGAATGGAAACCCCGCGTAATAAGCATTTCATACATATTTTTCAATTATATATTTTGCAACATAAGTGGACAACAATATTTAAACATGGTAATGTCCCTATAAGATGCATTTTATACAAATATTATAAATATATATACTACTTGTGCAATTGTGAATCTTAAGTCGACAACAATATTTAAACTTGCTAATGACCCCGTAAAATGCATTTTATACACACCTTACAAATAGATATATATTTGTGGTGGAATTTTGCCATTTAAGTCGACAACAATATTTAAGCTTGCTAACGTCCCCATAAGATGCATTTCATACACACCTTACAAAGATATATATACTTGTTGTGGAATTTTGCCATTAAGATCGACAATAATATTTAAACTTGCAACTTAAGTCGACAACAATATTTAAACTTGCCAATGTCCCCGTAAGATTCATCTTACATCCATTTTACAAATATATATACTTGTTGTGGAATTTTGCAACTTAAGTGGAGAACAATATTAAATCATGTTAATGTACCCATAAAATGCATTTTATACACACCTTACAATTATATATATACTTGTTGTGGAATTTTTCCATATAAGTGGACAAAAATAAGTAAACTTGCTAATGTTCCCGTAAGATGCATCTCATGCAAATTTTACAAATATATACACTGATTGTAAAATTTTTCAAATTACGTGGAGAACAATATTTAAACATGCTAATGTCCCCGTAAGATGCATTTTATACACCCCTTACAAATATATATATATATATATAAATTTGCTGTGGAATTTTGCCATTTAAGTCAACAAAATTCTAATGTTCCCATAAGATGCATTTTATACATCATTGATACGGCTACTTCAGCCGAAACACGAAATATGCACGCAATGTCACCGCGGAAAATCTTCACAATGTTGCCGTGAGAGTCATTGTGCACAAAAATCTTAAATTATACATGGATATTATATATTTTAGAGCTTAAGAATGCTCATTGGGTTTCATCTTGCCAAGGTCCCCGTAATATGCGTTTCATATATATTTTACAAATATATATATCCTGGTTGTGCAAATTTTGCAACTTAAGTGGACAACAATATTTAAACTTGCTAATGTCCCCGTAATATGCATTTGATACAAATATTGTAAATATATCTCTTTAATAATAGCCGTATTCTGTCTGTTCAAAATGGTTGCGCGCAGCTTTTTCGGAAAATCCCGGCAAAATCCCGCAGAACTGGGACGGGACGAAGGAATATGAAATAGATATACGGCCATTTTGAAAGCTGTGGCGTTGAAGTGAAGTTGGTAAGTCTGTTTTTGTCTTTTGAAAGCTGTTTATTTTTGTTTTTTATATGTTTTTACATGTTAAGGTAAATATATTGTTACGTTTTTTAGCCACATACAAATCTTGAACTTACCAATTTTAAGAATTTGGCTACAAACGTATATATAGATGTCAAGTGAGCTAGCTATAACTAGCCTTTTCATTCAGTTTGATACAACAGCTTTTTATCTTAGCCAGTATTATTTCTATTTGCGTTATTTTTATCAATGTGATTTTACTAAGTTGCAACTGGGGGCTTTCTAGCCAGCTGTTTAGCTACCTCTGGCTAAAAAGTGAAAGTAGCCAAATAAATACAGTTACCTAGCTAGCTATAGCTACAACAAAATTTTCAAATCTTTCTTACGTCTAATGAAAATGCATTTTCGTAGCTACACCTTTTTTATTGTCATAAAAGCGTATTCCCAAAAATAAAATTGCTGAAGGATTTTTTAGCTGAATGGGGTACCGACGGGCTGTTTCCTGTGTTGTTATTTAAACCGAAGTTGCGACAAAGTTTTTTAGGAAAAGGGTATTACGCCTATACGCCTGTTCAACTCTGTTCAACTGTACGAAGCACTTAGCCCGATGATACCAACGGACTGTTTTTTTGGAAAAAGGTATTACGTCTATATATATGTGCAACACCGTTTACCTGTACTAAGCGTTTAGCCCGTTGTTAACGACATATGCAACACGGTTTACCTGTATAGCGCTTATTCCTGTGTTAACAACAGAGTGCATCCTGTGTTTTTATGTAAATCGAAGTTGCGATACAGTTTTTTGAAAAGGGTATTATTCCTAATGTTTGACACAGTTTACCTATACTAAGCGCTCAGTGCAATGTTAACAACGGGCTGTTTCCTCTGTTTCTGTTTAACCAAAGTTGGAATAAAATTTCTTGCGGAAAAGGTGATTACACCTATTGTTTTACCTGTACACTAAGCACTCAGCCTGGAGTAACATTCACCTTTGAACTTTCACCGGGAACATTCTTCGAAAAATAAAAAAGGTTGACCGACTGTTTTTGGGTTGTAAACTGTGCTTTTTTATGGCTAAAGTTGCAGTAAAGTTATATTTTTAAAAATACATTACAACTGAAACACTATAATGTTGTGTGTGCTTTACTCGATTTACGACATACTGCATACCTCCTAACGCGCTCAACCTAAATGTGTGACATTGTTTGCGGTTCTTATTAGGCGCTCCACTGAGCCTTCCAACGATAGGCCGCACAGTTTTGAGAATTTAATTCTTATGCTAAATGCAGTTGGCAGCGACCACTTTTATTAATGTTTTAAAAATTTATTCTGCAAAATAAAATTGCTGAGTAATATTTTAAACTGAACCGGGTTAACGCCAGGCTGTTCACTGATTTCTTTTACAACGGAAGCGATAAGGATTTTTGGAAAATGGTATTACCCCTATGCTTTATGTATGACAGCGCTCAGCCCAGTGTTAACGACGGGCTGTTTCCTGTGTTTTTGTTTAAACCGTTGTGATAAAGTTTCTTTGTGAAATTTTATTACGCCTATTACTCATGTATGACACGATTTACCTGTTAAGTGCTCCCTGGTGTTAATGATGGGCTATTTCCTGTGTTTTTATTTAATCCGTTGTGATAAAGTTTTTTTACCTGCAATGAACGTTCAAACGGTGTTAACAAGAAGGTGTTTTGTGTGTTTTTTATTTAAACTGAAGTTGCGATAATTTTTTTTTGGAAAAGGCTATTATGGCTGTAACGCATGTGTGACACCATTTGGCTGTACTAAGTGCTCAGTCCGGTGTCATGATTAATTTGTTAAAGTTTACTGAAACTTATTCCGCAAAATAAAATAATATTGACTATTTTTTTTTGTTATGACGGGGTAACAACAGGTTGTAAACTGTGTTTTTATTTTGGCTAAAATGCCATCAAAGTTATATATTTAAATTTTATAATATACATTACAGCCGAAACACTATAATGTTGTGTGAGCTTTACTCGATTCACGACATATATATTCTGCATATCTGTACTAAAGCGCTCCAATTATGGAGTTTTTTTAGCTGGATGAGGTAACGACTGGATTTTTCCTGTGTTTTAACTTAAGTTTTTTTTGCAAAGGGTATTACAGTATGCGTTCTCGGCCCGCTGTCATGATCAAGTTTTGAACTTTCACGGAAACTTATTCCGCAAAATAAAATAATAATGCCTGATTGTTTTTGTTATGACGGAGTAACAACGGTTTGTAAACTCTGTTTTAATTCAGCTTTTGTTACGGAAAAGTTATTTTTTGAAAAATATGTTACAGTTGCAACACTACAATGGTGTGTGCGCTCCACTTGATTTACGACAAACTGCATACCCGTACTAAAGCGCTCTACCTTACCGGGTCGCACAGTTTGCGGTTCTTATTAAGCGCTCCTCAAGGCGTTCAACAACAGTTACTTGTAGCTTCTTAACCCGGCGTTTCGACGCCGGTTCTCCCGGCTAAAAGGGTTACGATATTCCTTAGATCTTTCCGCGAGTTTTTAGAAACCAGGGTGTTGTTTAGTCACAAACTTTATAATTGATTAAAATAAATTCAAGAAATTTATTTATTTATTTAATTAATTCAATTACTTTAATTTATTACCATAATTAAGAAAATTAATTAAGTGAACAAAATGAATGCATTATTTTAAAGTTTTTTTCGAAAAGGGTATTACGCCAATACGCCTCTTCAACTCTGTTTAATTGTACTAATCGCTTAGCTCAGTGTTAACAACAGATTGTTTTTTGGAAAAGGCTGTTACGCCTAAGCGCATGTGCAATGTGGTTTACCTCTACTAAGGGGTCAACCCAATGTGACAATTAATTTTTAAACTTTCTCGGTAATCACACCTCTACGGATGTGCAACACCGTTTACCTGGACTAACCGCCCAGCCCTGTGTTGGCAATGTACCGTTTCTTGTGTTTTTATTTAAACATACTCTGCGAGAAAGTTTTTTTCAAAAAGGGTATTATCCCTATACGCCTGTGCAACATGGTTTAACTGTAGTAAGCGCTCAGCCCAGTGTCACGATTAATTTTTTAACCTTGACTTGTGGCTTACCCCGGCGTTTCGAGGCCGGGTTTCCGGCTATCTATATTATAATACCCGTGTGCGTCTGTCTGTCTCTCACGCAAAATGGCTACCGATATCCCTTTGATCTTTCCGCGATTTTTAAAAACTAGGGGGTTGTTTAATTCAAAATCTTATTATTGATTAAAATATATTCAAGAAATTAATTTATCTCCTTAAATAATTTAATTAATTTAATTTACTAACCTTAATTGAAAAAATAATTAAGTGATTAAAATGAATGCATTATTTAAATACGCCATTTTTAATAATAATTACCCCCGTGATCTCAATTGCCGATTCCGCTCTGGAGCCACAGAAAACAAATAGGACAGTTTTACTGACAGTTTTACTTACATTGTTTTGACAGCTCGCACGTAGTATACCAATCAAAACGCCTGATTCTTTGAAAGAAACATTCCAAGATTTTTGCGGCCTGGAGATGCAATGGAAGGAACATGATGATGATGGCCGTTTTGGCTTTTAAAATGGTCGTTGTCTGTGTTTGTAGGTCTGTTTGACCTTTTTTGTCTTCTAAAAGCTTTTTAATTTGTAATATTTGTTGTCTCTATGTTTTGCATGTTAAGATAAAATATTGTCACGTTTTCCAGCTATGTATAAATCTCAAGCAAACGAATTATAAGATTTTGGCTACAAACGTAGATTTTCAGGGAGCATGGCTAATTCCAGCTCTGACAAGCTAGCTAGCGAGCCTAATCTATTGCTAATCTTTTGAAGTTTTTATTCAGTTAGGTATAAGGGCTTCTTATCCTAGCCAAAATTATTTATTTTTATGTTTCAATTTGTAGCTAGCGGTTTATTTATATCTGGCTTAAAAATGAAAGTAGCCAAATGCAGTTTAGCTACACCAAAATTCTTAATCAATAATTCTCATGCTAAATGCAGTATTATCACTGTCATGGAAACTTATTTTACAAATAAATTTACTGAGTTATTGTTTTGGCCTGATGGGGTAACAGTGCGCTTTTTCCTCTATTTTTATTTAAACCGAAGTTGCAATAAAGATTTTTTGGAAAAGAGTATTACGCCAAAATGGTTTACCTTGTACTAAGCGCACAGCCCATTGTCACGATTAATTTTTGAACTTACACAGGAACGTTTCCGCAAAATAAAATGTTGCACGATTGTTTTTCCTTAAACAGGGTAAAAACAGGTTGTAAACTGTGTTTTTATTTTAAAATTTTACAAAAACTTTTACACAAAATAAAATTTGAGTGATTGTTTTAGCTGCACACTGTGTTTTTATTTAAACTAACTTAGGATATATTTTTTTTGATACGGATGCGTATATGGATGTGCAACATGTTATACCTATACGCAGCCCTTAGCCCAGTGTTACAACGGGATTTTTCCTCTGTTTCTATTTAACCGAAGTTCTGATTAAGGTTTTTTTTGGGAATAGTTATTATACCTATATGGATGTCCGACATTGTTTACCTATAATAAGCGCCTAGCCTGGAGTAACATTTATTTTTGAACTTTGACATTTATTATACCCTAACCACCTTAATGTTGGGTCCACTTTATTAGATTTACGACATACTGCATAACTGTACTAGAGCGCTCCACCTGAATGTGTGGCACAGTTTGCGGTTCTCATTCATTGCTCTACCGTGTGTTCAACGTTGGCTAATACTTTTACTTTTTGCTTATCCTGGCGTCCGACGCCGGGTTACCCGGCTATATATACTAGTTGTGCAATTTTGCAGCTTAAGTGGTTAAAATTACGAAAACATGCTAATGCCCCCGTAAGATTCATCTTACACACATTATACAAATATATACACTGATTGTGGAATTTTGAAACTAAATCCGACAACAATATTTAAATTTGCAAATGTCCCGTAAGATGCGTTTTCCACAAATAATATAAATATATATACTGATTGTGGAATATTTCAACTTAAGTCGACAACAATATTTAAACATGCTAATGTCACCATAAGATGCCTTTTATACATCCTTTACAAATATATATACTTGTAGTCGAATTTTGCGACTTAAGTCGACAACAATATTTAAACTTCCAAATGTCTCCGTAAGATGCATTTTATACATAATACATACGGCAACTTTAGCCGAAACACAATATATGCACGCAGTGTTTTCACACTACGCAATGTTGCCGTGAGAGTCATTGTGCACAAAATTTTTAAAATATACATGGATATTATACATTTTTGAACTTAAAAGATGGCCATTGGGTTTCATCTTGCCAATGTCTCTGATAAATGCATTTTACACACATTTTACAAATATATATACTGGTTGTGGTCTTTTCCAACTTAAGTCGACAAGAATAAGTAAACTTGCTAATGTCCCCGGAAGATGCATCTTATGCAAATTTTACAAATATATACACTGATTGTAAAATTTTGCAACTTAAGTCGACAACAATATTTAAACATGCTAATGTCCGCGTTAGATGCATTTTATAGACACCTTACAAATATATATATGTACTTGTTGTGGAATTTTGCAACTTAAGTCGACAACAATATTTAAACTTGCTAATGTCCGCGTAAGATGCATTTTATAGACACCTTGCAAATATATATATGTACTTGTTGTGGAATTTTGCAACTTAAGTCGACAACAATATTTAAACTTGCTAATGTCCCCGTAAGATGCATCTTTTACAAATTTATAAATATATATACTAGGTGTGCAATTTTGCAACTTAAGTCGACAAAATTATGTTTAATGCTAATTTGATCAAAAAAGCGTAATAGACGACGAGAGTTCAAAACAAGCGGACGCGTCTGATTTTATCAGTTTTATACATCGATATTATAATGCTCATTTGTTTGATTAGAGATAATTCGCTGCTTGTACTTGGTTGTTGTTATACCGGCTTATATACTTTGTTAGTTTGGTTACCTGTTAGTTGAGTGAAATACAAGTATCTTAATTTTTGTTTAATTTTGGTTGGAATACTTTGGAAGTTTAAAATGACACGCACCTTTCTTATAACATTACATGTGGAAACCGCTGTTTACTAATATGAATGGTTAAAGGCTCATTACGTTGATAATTCCTTCAATTGCTCTGATTTATACAACAGCTGCTGAAATCAAAGTGTCTCGAGAGAGTACTTGGCACTAACAGAAAACGTTTACAATGTTCTCAATGCCTTAACTTGACACACCTTACCTACTCTAATATTTCGGAATCTAAGCAAAAACACCACAGAGCTAAAATTGTCAAATACTGCACATGTAACAACTGTACTCTAACAATCCTACCTTATCAACATACAAGAGACCTAGACATATCTTCTATAAATATAACAGAGTAGTTCCGGCCAACGGAAAATAAACACCTTAAAAAGTTGCAAGAAAAACCCACATCTACATCAATTGCTCACTTATGTACAAGACTAATGTCCACTTTTAATGAATTTTCCATCATGCTAAACGAATATAAATTCGACGTTATCGCACTTACTGAAACTTGGCTTCAGGATAGTTCGTACCAACACCAATATGTATAAATAAATGGTGATAACACTGTTTTCAAAAATCGAACCGGTAAGAAAGGCCGTGGTGTCGGCTTTTACGTTAAAGAATTGATTACATACAAAATATGAGATGACTTTACGCGGAATCACGACTCTCTTGAAATGCAAGGCCGAAACAAAAGCACGGCAACCCTTCTATGCGTGGCATATCAACCAAGCTCTAACGAGACCGCGAAACTGGAATGGCTCGAAAAAATTGACCACCTTCTTGCTGATATTGATATGAAATGGAACGGTGTTCTAATCGTTACAGGAGATTTTAACATCGACCTCCTAAATTTCCAAAAAGAGTCAGTAAAGAAATACAATAACATACTACATACTTTTTCGCTACACCAACACGTGGTAAGTCCTACAAAAAAAGGTAAAACCCTAACTGACCATATCAGTAGCAATATCAAAAGTAAACTTATTCATTGTGACGTAATCAAAACAGACGAAATGTCAGATCATGATGCTCCTTATGCTATATTGAACATTAAAAAAGAACGGTTTGAGCAACGTCACAAACATGAACGAAATGAAAAGAACTTGGACATGAATGAGTACGTAAGTGATTTCAACCAATTGCCAATTAGTTTGATCTACAGTTTTGACGATCCCGATGATAAAATCTCTATACTAAATCAGTTAGTTGTGGGATGTATTACAGAGCATGCGCCGACAAGGGGAGTTAAATTTACGAGACCACCGGCGACGTGGATGAACGATAAAGAGATAGTTTCAGCCAAAAGTAATTTCGAGCACTTACGTCATTTATCTCGAGATTCAAAACATGCTAATCAAGACGTACGTGTAAACTATCAAAAAACGAAGGAAAGATACAAGAAGACAATAAAAGTAAAAAAGGCAACATTTATGCGTAAAGCCTTTAGCTTAAAAAATCCAAAAGAGGTATGGGAAACCGTACACCGGATCATCAATCCATCGAAAAAACGCATTAAGCAAAATCCGAACGACCTTAACATATACTTTACAACTGTTGCTTCAATATTGTGTATCAAAGATAACGAACAACTTGAACGGGAAAATTTCATCGATGGTCTCTCCGAACAATCAGATAATGATTTATTTCAAATTCGGCCAACGAACTATAATGAAGTTAAGAAAATTATTACTGGGTTGAGAAACGATTGTTCGAGCGGCTATGATCAAATTCCAGTTAAATTTATTAAACCAGTGGTCGACAAAATAACATATTCAATTGTTCACATAATCAACACATCTATTACAAAGGAGACATTTCCTGACAGTTGGAAAATTGCGAGGGTGTGCTCGATACAAAAAACCGATAACCCGTTAAATAAGAACGACTTTAGACCCATTTCCATATCTAAAGTGTACGAGAAAGTCATTCTGCATCAACTTGCAGCTTGACAAATTTTCCATACTAAATGATACACAGTCTGGTTTCCGCAAGGTACATTCTACAACCACAATGCTGTTAAAATTTAGGGACGACATTCTAAGAACTTTAAATAGTAATGAGATAACAACATCAGTTCTTATTGACTTTTCAAAATCCTTTCATACTATTGACCATCAAACATTCAATTTTACTAATTCTGCCATAAAAATTATTTCAAGTGATCTTTCTAACCGAAAACAATATGTACAAATCGATGACCAATATTCTTCTCGACTACCTATGTATAATGTTGTTCCACAGGGTAGTATTCTAGGCCCAGTACTTTTTAATGTGTAAATTGCAGATTTACCTACATGCATTGAATCAAACTCAATCCAATATGCTGATGACACAACCCTTTATGAATCGTGCAAATCCACCAACATACTACCTACAATACAATCAATATAATCGGACATATCAAAACTATTTATATGGTCTGCAGAAAATGGCCTGATATTTAAAAACGATCAACTAAAATAAATCATGTTTTCATCTAAAAAACAAAAACTAAACTGTAACAAAAGTTATTTAATTCGCTCTAAGGGGAAGTCAATACAGCAAGAGTCGACAGAGAAATTACTTGGATTACTATTCGACCAAAATCTATCGTGGATAGAGCAAGTTAATACTGTCATCAGAAGTGCATATGGAACTTTACGAAGTCTTAAAACCTTTAAACGTTTCACACCGTATAAGGTACGCAAGTCCCTAGCTGAGTCACTTGTACTGTCAAGACTAAATTATGGTAACGTCGAATACGCTGTATCAACAAAAACGTTTGCAACGAGTGCAAAACTGTGCAGCTGGTTATGTCCTTGGCAGATATGCTAAACTAACGGATGTATTAAGTTTAAACTGGTTACCAATCATCGGAAAAACGAATTACAACTTCGCGAAATACGCATTCCAAGCTCTTAACGATACGAATTGGTCTAGATATTTAACTATAAAATTAGTAAAAGGAGAAAGACATCTTAGTTCGTTAAGTTTGGGACCAAGGATAGATTATGCCGCAAAACGCACATTTCAAGGTCAGGAAGCAATTTTTAATGACTTACCATTAAAAGTACGGTAGATTAATGATAAAAACAAATTTAATATTGAAGCAAGAGCATTTTATAAGGATAAAGCCCTTACTCGAGCACTGTCTACGTGAACATTTTATTCAATAGGTCACATTATATTATTATTATTTTCTATTTTATTTTTTTTTCTTATTTAATAAGTGTTCCTCGCCTACTTTTTTTCCTTCTTTTTTCATCAATAAGCCCAGGGTTTTATTTATTAAAAAGTTTTTAAGATGTATATATTTTTTTTAAAGAAATTTAATCATTTTTGCTCTTTTATTTAAATCTTTATGTTTTAGGGAGAAGAACCATGTTTATATATGGAATCCAATTTTAATGATAATAATAATAATAATAACAATTTTATACACACCTTACAAATATATATAGTGATTGTGGAATTTTTCAAATTAAGTTGACAACAAAATGTAAAAAAGCCAATGCCCCCATAAGATGCATCTTATGCAAAGTTTATAAATATAGACACTGATTGTGAAATTTTGCAACTTATGTCGACAACAATATTTAAACATGCTAATGTCCGCGTAAGATGCATCTTATACATATTTTATAAATATATACATACTAATTGTGAAGTTGTGCAACTTAAGTCGACAAAAATATTTAAACATGCTAATGACCGCATAAGATGCATTTTATACACACTTTACAAATATATATACTTGTTCTTGAATTTTGGAACTTAGATCGACAACAGTATTTAAACTTGCTAATGTTCCGATAAGATGCATCTTATGCAAACGTTACAAATATATATGCGGATTGTGAAATTTTACAACTTAAGTCGACAAGAATATTTAAACTTTCTAATGTCCCCGTAAGATGCATTTTGTACAAATATTATAAATATATATAATAGTTGTGCAATTGTGCAACTTAAGTCGGCAACAATATTGAAACTTGCTAATGTCCTCGTAAGATTCATCTTACACACATTTTACAATTATATATACTGGTTGTGCACTTTTTCCATTTTAAGTCGAAAAAAATAAGTAAACTTGCTAATGTCCCCGTAAGATGCGTCTTATACAAATTTTACAAATATATATTCGGATTGTGAAATTTTGCAACTTAAGTCGAGACCACTATTTAAACATGCTAATGTCCCCATAAGATGCATTTTATACATCATACATACGGTAACATCAGCCGAAACAAAAAGTATGAACACCTTTACATCGCACAAAATCTTCACAGTACGCAATGTTGCCGTGAGATTCATTGTGCACAAAATTTTTGGAAATATACATGTATATGATACATTTTAGAGTTTAAAAAATGTCCATTGGGTTTCATCTTGCCAATGTCCCTGATAAATGCATTTGATACCAATTTTATAAAAATACATATTGATTGTCCAATTTTGCGACCTAAGTCGACATCCATATTTAACACATCTTAATGTCCTCGTAATATGCATTTCATACATATTTTACAAATATATATATACTGGTGCAAATGTCCCCGTAAGATGCTTTTTTATGAACTTTTACAGATATACATATTGGTTGTTGAATTTTAGAACTTGATTTCAGAAAAATAATTAAACCTGATGATGTCACCTGATAAGATGTATCTTATACAAATTTTTCAAACATATGTATTGCTTGTGGAATTTTGCAACTTGATTTATGAAAAACAGTTAAATGTATTAATCTCCCCTGGAAAGTACATTTTATAGACATTTTATAAATATGCATCTTGTTTTTTGAACTTTGGAACATAATTCGGCATAATTCGGCATTTGATACAAACTTTACAATTTACATCTTGGTTGTGGAAAAGAAAAAACGTCTAGCGAGATTTGGTCTCTTAAAGCTTCGTCCCTAACTAATACTAACTGATGTCCAATACTGTACAATACAATAATACAAAATGCTTAAATGCGCACAAATAGGAATTTGCCACTAGTTTTTTTAAATCAAATTTACTTAATTTAAGAAAACTAGAAGGCTTTGAAGTCAGAACATTTTGTACGTCGTGATTGCATCTGTGCAATTATATAAGTCTATACAATTATGTACAATGAGTTGTATCCAATATATTGTAGCAATGGAAGCTATCTTGTGAGTAAGAGTATTGGGCATAGATGGCGCCTAAGTGCGTTTACCCTGTTACGCCTTATTTGTGTTTAAGTGAAGTGATCCCACTACTAGAAGGCTTTTATGGTGAATTTCCACTCCAAAAAATTGGAAAACATCGGAACGGATTTTTGTGATTTCTGGAATTTAATAGGTTCATGAACTGTTCCGTTCCGATCCGTTCCAAATCAACCTGCAATTTGAAATCACTTTAAATTTTCTTGCAAACAAACGAACAATTAGAAAAAAATTGAGAAACAAAATAATGGTTACCAGATAGCAACCAAAATTTATATAATTTTCTTGTTCCGTTCCGTTTTGCTGTTGAGTGGAAATTTAGCTTCATTCAAAGATTTTGAACAAAGATGGAGGATATGGCGGTGGCCGAAGACGTGGCCGTGGACAAGAACGTGAGAGAGGGCGGGGATGAGGATGATGACGCGGACGTAGACGAAGACGTAAACATAAACGTGCACGTGCACGTGGAAATAGGCAGCAACGAAATTATGAAGATCCTGACTGTACAGACATTGGTGATTTATCTTTTGAAAATTCGAACGTTTGACTGACGTTAAATGAATTTTTAGGAGCATATAGGCAAACTCTCAATGCTAATTCTGTTCTGGAAAACCATGTGCTATTCTTCCCTATCTCAATAATTTAGCAAATACAAAGCTAAAAACCCTCGGTGAACATCTTTTTCTTGTTTCGTTTCGTTTCTGCGGGCAATCTTTTTCCAGATTTAAACCTTTAATAAAGATAAACGCAAAGGTTCACACATAAATTCATATGACTTTTTTTTCTATCCTTTTGCCGTGAAACGTTTCGTGGCTTTCGAATACTGACTGGATCCGAAATTTTAAAACGTACTTACCTTTAGAATTTTATACATTTGAAATAGCAAAAAAGTAACTTCAAAAATTGCCTGCTTCCTTTCGGCTCTCAAGCTGTGGTCAATATATCTAGCGCAGTAGAAGCAAGCATTTCTACTTTCTCCAAGAAAATACTTTTGGGGAGATACGGACTATCTGTAAAAGTATTTTCATTCATCTTTGACAATCTTTTATCAACACCAACTGCAAATACTTCGGTAATTCATGAACATGAATTCCGGTCTTGTTTAGGATTCTCTGTTTCCACTTGTCAGCTGTGTAAGATGGATTGTCACATTTTTTATAAGATAAACGCGGATACTTATGTTCGTGCCTAGGATAGGAAACTCTTGGTCGAAAGTGGCTATGCTACAAAACATATGGTTAATAATAGATGGAGCCAACTCTGTGAGTTGTTCATGATAATGATAATATTTATTTTTTCGTAACACATGTACTTATTATTATTATTATTATTAAAACATATTTATACAGGGTAAAAACCTTTCAACGTATATATACATTGCTATCAATAGGCGCCCTGTTAAACAAAAGATATTAGGATAAGTAAAAAAAAAAAAGGTTCGCTATAGGAGAGTGTAGGGAGGACACACAGTCGGAGAGAGTATGACGCATGTGGTTAAAACTAAAAACATTAAACACTAAGGGTCGAGAAAATGAAGAATGGTGAGACACGTGCAAAGCTGTGGCGGGAAGAGAAGTTAAGGTTCGAGACAAGGGTACATATAAACTAAAAAATGTCTTTGCAGCAGTGTTTGAAGCGAACTAACGAAGTTTCGTCTCGAACACTCTTGCTTAGGTTATTATAAATATATGCCCCTTGATATTTAAATGACCTCCGACCAGATTCGGTGCGGACCTTAGGCAATATAATGAGAGAATTATTTCCCCTAGTTATTTTACAATGGTGTAATCGTGTAAAATATTCTCGAAAATTTTCAGGATTAAGCCCATTCAAACATTTAAAAACGTCTACTGCACAACGTAATTTCATTTCGTTTTTCACGGATCTCCAGGGGTAGGATTTACGCCCATAGACAATACAATTCGCTCGATCCTGAAGGTGTTGTAGTCTTTGGTGGTCTTTGTAGACAAACAAGTTGGAGCAATAAAACATAATTGGAGAAACAGTAGCTTTGAAAACAGATTCAGCAACGAACGGACTCATGTATTGGCGTACTTTTGTCAGAAGGCTTAATCTAGCAGAAGCTTTTTTGTACATTGCATCAAGGTGATCGATATAATTGAGTGATTGGTCCAGGGTTACTCCAAGGTATTTGTATGTGGTTGTGCGGTTGAGAGTGATTCCCTTTGTTTCAACTTTCACCGGATCTAAGTTCTTCAGTTTCCGTGCTGTACCAAAGATCATGTACTCAGTTTTCCCTTTTTTAAAATTGACGATAAGATTGTTCATGTAAAACCAATTTGATAAGTTATCAAGATCTTTATTGAGCTCAGCAACAACAGTATCGAGGTTTGCGTGCGATGTATATATCACTGTATCGTCAGCATACATTAATATTTTACAGTCACTCAAAGCAGAACTAATATCATTCATCAATATTACAAATAGTAGTGGCCCCAGCACGGAACCTTGGGGAACACCACACAAAACTGATTCCATTGGCGATTTAGTGTTGTCCAATACAACAAATTGTTTTCTATTGAAGAGGTAGCTTTCGAACCACGACAGCTCTCGACCAGCTATTCCATAACATTTTAATTTTGATATGATGCAACCATGGTCTACGGTGTCAAAAGCTTTGCTCAGATCTATATAAGCAGCGCCTGTCAGTATACTATTATCAATACCACGCCTAATATGGTCGGTAAGTATGGTCACTGCATGTTGAGTAGAACGGTTTTTTCTGAAACCAAACTGAGATGAATTGAGAAATTGATTCGCCTCTAGATAAGAATAAACTTGTTCATGGACTATAAGTTCGAATAGCTTCGAAAAACATGTTAAAACGGATATGGGTCGATAGTTACCTATTTTCTGTTTCGATTCACCTTTATGTATAGGTGTAATTTTTGCGATTTTTTCAGCTGTTGGAAATACAGATGACGCTAAACAGTTGTTTATTAGACAAGCAATGGTTGGTGCTATTTCTTCGGCGCCATCTTTGAGAAATTGTACCGGTATATCGTCATATCCCGGCGATTTGGATGAATTAAGTGAAGCTATTTTCTTCATTATAGTTTCAGTTGTTACTTTCTGGAATGTGAAACGATGATCATTAGGATTCAGTTCACGTTTGATAGTAGAATGATCGTGTTTCTTCCATATGCTAGTTTCAGAGAACGGTAATAATTTCTGAAGAGTTTTTCCAATGTGAGTGAAGAAGTGACAGAAGCCGCTACAAATTTCTTGTTTGTCTGTTGACAGAGTTCCATTAACAATAACTGATGGTTTAGTTTCCGATTTTGCTTTGGATTTGCCGATGCACTTTTTTATTCTTTGCCAGAATTGTTTAGGTTTTGTGATGGTTTCACGTAAAGTTTCACGCTTATGATTTGCTTTACTCGTTTTTATTTTGAGCGTCACGTTATTTCTCAACTTGTGACAGCAGCGTGCCAGGTTTTGCGACAGTTAACCTCAGAGGTTGAATTGATCAACTGGACGTAATTTGCAAAATTTCGCCAGTGCTTTCAACCAATCATCGGTATAATTGAGGTTAAACTAGTTTTGCTTCAAACACAAGCACTCCATGTAACATAAATTTGATTAATCACTTGCATTTCTGGGGGATTAACGCACAATAAACGTGCAGTAAGTAAGTAAATAAGAACTACCAACTGTCATAAGTTCTTGTTATTGTGCGATACGCTTGAAAGAAGCGAAAGAAGTCTATAGACAATGATAGTAACATGTGAATACGGCACATACATCTCGTGTATGCGAGCAGTTAAAGGTTTAATTAAATGATAAATCTCCTGGTAATTTTTTTAAAGCTGACTAGCTATCGTAACTCTGTGTTTGAATGGAATTATCCGAATTAGTGGAGCATATTTCACTTTCATAATCTGATAGGAGGTTCGATCGGGATGATACATTTCCTCTTGGGAATAAAGAAATGGATAAGCAATGACAAAAAAAATGATTTAGAAATTTGTTTTGTTAAACATTAAGCAAGATTTTAGTCCTACTTAGACACTATCTGACTTATTTCAATCACAAGAAATGCTGCTGATGGTTTTTACGCTTAAATCTTCGTCAAATTTGATATGCCGTTAATAATGGCTTATCGGTTTCTCTGTTAAACTCACACATCAAATCCAATAATTGCAGAGTACAGTTATATTACTGTAGACCAAATTACAAAACATATATATGGCATTAGCTAAAAATGTACACAAAACATGAAATATATGTAGACCAGAGACATAATTTTAGGCATCAGAAAAGCCAAGTTAAAAACACGTCTCTATATAATATTGATAAACGTGAACAAAATATAGACAGCAAGCATAGCACACAAGGCAGAATATGTGATCACGTAGAGATATATATAGGATTACCGTAGAAGGGGGAGGAGGAAGACAATCTGTTAAAACTGAAAAGTAAACCATTGAGCATCCGCCGCTTAAATATTACTAGTGGACTGATGACCAAGATAGATTCTATTGACCAGGAAAGCGCATAAGTAAAATGGTACACTAACTATGGGCAATAACAAACATGAGTAGGAAGAAGACCCATATGCGCATTTAAAATATCAATAATTTATGAGTCACAAAATGCCTTAATTTAGAAACACAGCAAATGTGATGATCTTTGGCTCCCTTTCATAAAAACGGTCTAAAACCATACCATATCAAGTTTTAAGTCATTATATTAAGTCAGTATATTAATGGATTAGGTTTCCGTATATTAAAGGATTAGGTTTTATTTGACAGGCAGACTTTTATTTAGTATTTATAGCATTTTGCTGTTTGTTTTTGTTGTTTTTTTCCCGAATTTTCTGGCATACCACTTCCTTGCAATATATACGATCTCAAAAATACAAGCTATAGTCTAACCTTCCTTTATTTCAGGATGATGGTATGCAAAGCAAAGAAGTCAAATTAACTAAATTAATTGCCTTCTTCATTACAAGCTCGTGAGCTTGTATTAAAACGCAAATGTGTTCCACAAGAATGGAAATTTTTGCCTCTCTGAGCACCGAAACTACTCCAGTCGTGTGTTCGAATCTCATCTTGGTAACTATTTTTACTTTTTTTTTATTTGCTGTTATAAATTTTATTTTTTTAAAAGATAAGATAAGCGTTCAAAAGCATTATTTAACTAACTGGTAAAGTAAAAATGTTTCCACCAAAGTTTACAAAAATGAATGTAGGCAGAATTAAGGTCTCCCCAAATGCCTGGAAAGTAGTCTGCGAAAAATAAAATTTCCGTAACCTTACGTAAGAGAGAAACGAAGACTTTTATCGACCATCAACTTTCTGCGTTCCTCTTCTGGGCTTCACTTTCGAGGAATTTTCAGTTCAAGAAGATCTCAAAAATTAATTTTGAAAAATAACTGCATAGTTAACAAATATTATTGCCTATGTGAATAGCAAAATATGTCGTGTCTAACTTCGTAACAGAAATCACAATCTGATAAACAGCTTTTTGTAAACTTTATTCGCGAGATTGTTTACGTATATCATACGTCTTGTTGACTTTAATTAGGGACTTTTTTTACACGTCAATGTAAAACAAATTGTTAATAATAATAATAATATATTAGTTAACTTTTGCAGAATTTTTAGGACTTTTTTAATTTAACGAAAAGCAGCCATCAGGACTGATCAGTTTGGAATTATTGGGAAAATGTAGATACATTTATCGCTTTGTACTGATATTAAGAGTCCTAAGATGATATATTTTTGAGCTAAGCATTTACTGCGCAGCTTGGCAAAAAAATTAACTATTAAAAATTAATTCGCACTTAAAAAACAACGCCGTACCGGTTAAAATAGGGTTTAGAATCCCCTGGGCCTCTGTGGTGAAAATTGAGTAAAAAAATCTTTTTGACTTGCACGTTTTTATGGAATATAAATTTCTTTTGCATTATCTATACTTTCCGAGTTGCAGAATTTAGGTAATTTAAAGGAGGCCGATTGCATTTTCTTAAAGAAATAGCAGATTTTGACCAAATAATGAAGAAATACGGTACGATTCCTTTATCACAATAATTTAATGAAAGAAAAATGGCCTTTTTGGTAGCTAGTATTTCCCACCGGACATTCAATACTTTTCATTTCACAATAGGTTCTTTGTTTCGAAAAAATTACTGCTTGTCAAGCCATTGTGTTTAATATGCTACGATCGATAATTTCTAAAATTTAAAATGGGGAATGAAAGTAGTTAAAAATCACAAGCAATGTTTGCTAGAGAAATTGGAGATCATAAAATAAAAGTACCTCTTGGACCCTATAGCTAGGTAACTAACGCATCAAGAAAATAGATTTTTTAAATTTAAATAAATAAATTTGTGTATAGGTGAAAAACGTTATAAAGAACATACCAAAATTTAAAAATACATAAAAATAAAACGGATTGACATTGTAAAACAGATCTATAACCGTAGTCTCATGGTTGCATATTCTGGCGATATCTTAAAAGCCCTCGAAAAAACTGAACGCCGTAAAAGCTACAAAGTTTTCAATAATGTCTCTTAATAATATCAAAAGTTAAGATTTATTTTCTCTGCAGGGGATGATCAAAGGTCAATAAGAGTTAAACACTACAAAATCTTGTTCCTTATGCCAAATAATATTCTAAAGTTCTACAATATTTAAGTGTTTTTCACATATACATGTATGTTATAGTTAAAATTGTAATATAAACAGTAAATATTCATTCAGGATTAAGTCCTTCCTTTCTAAGATTTTCAGAATGTAATTGTAACAAATATTCTTTGCTTGTTGTTTCGTCAAGTGTGCAGACATGGTATGGATCAAGTTCCTTTTTTCTTCCTAAGAAAAAGAGAATGGAATATTTGTAGAAAACAATAGACCGCTTTTGAATAGACCACTTTTCTTAAATTAGTCATAATTTTTTTGAAAAGAGAATATTTGCAGTGCCATTTGGATCTCGTGCTTTAAAAAGAATCTTTAGGAATTTCAACAATAACCATCTTTTTCCAACTCTTCCTGGTTCTTTTTTACCTACAAGTACAAAAGTGCAAGTACGAAATATGCAGAGTTGGCAGTTCATCTGTTTAAACAATGTATTTTTTCATGGTTTAGGATTATTTTTATATCGAGATGTGGTAAGGAAAAATTAGGATAAAGTGCATCCAGGTTACATTTATAGCTAATTCCTGGAATTTTTGTTCCAGACAAATTAAATACTAGTTTTACTCATTTTCCTTGAACATTAAATTTCGAAGTTGTCAGAGGCGTCAAAAAAATGTATTAATACAAACTTAGACATACACAACATTAGGAAAAACATTGCGGTAACAGGAGTAGAGTTAGTGTACCATATTCTGAACATTTAAATATAGTAAATTCGTAAAAAGGTAAAAGCTAACTGCATTCCTTAAAATGAGTCAAAAATCAGCTGCATCTTTACAACATGTCCTCGTTGTGTGCACCAGAAAACAAAAAGTTAAGTTGGGGTCGTATACTTCAAGTTTCAGCGCTGGCAATAAAATGTCTGTGAACTAGTTTAGATAACCCGTTTTTTGCCATTCCTAACGATGTACGTGAAAAATCAACTGGTACTATCATGCTTTTTACTGATTTCATTGGTCAAAACGTCTACTATAGTTATCTTGATTGGTCGATAGAATGCGATGGACATTTCTAATTTCAAAGTCAACTGAGAGCACTATTATTGCTGACGCAATACTAAATTATGTAAACAATCTGATACCGGTTATGTTATTTGAGAACCTTACACTGATTAAGAATTCTTACCCTTTAAAAAGAGACCACCTTCTGACTGTCATGTTTATGTCAAACATAACTACAGAGAAAATATTATTAGCATGTTATTAGCATGTAAACAAGTATTTTTTAGGTAAACAATTTAGTAGCTTATGAAGACACTTGCAAAACAGCAATATTTTAAGTTTGGAAGGTGTCTTAATAATTATGCATGGAGATTTTTGATTGGGTAATTTCTCTCCATATCTTGCTAAATGTATTTTTACGTTATAGGCGGGAAGGAGTTACGCTTATATTACGGCACTTCACGTTATTATATGCATGCGTGTGTTGCGTACACTTATGTTACCAGTGGCAACCAAGCTTAACCTAACCAAAGATTTGATTGACGTGTTCCTATATCAGTGTCTGAGTACAAACGTTTTCTCTGAGAAACAGAAGTTTTACTTTGTATTCGCCTTCCTTTGAAAACCAATAAAACGCAAGCCAAGCATAATACAAGAACAGCAATTAGTGACACAGATGTAATGATTATGACATTATTATGTCGAATTGATCTCCCATTTTCCTAATATATATAAAAAATGAAATCAATCACTACAATGGTATCAGTGTTGTTTAACTTCAACCAGCAGTAGAAACGTGTAAAAAATATTTCTTACTTGCGCTGTCTGGCAAGTAGGGATCTTGCAAATATCCCAACGAAACGACATGTCGATGTAACACCATGGTTTTGACATATAGCCAGGTGGATTTCTACAATAATTTTTAACTAGCATTGGAAAAGCGCCATTGGATAAATATGGGTTGATGCTCTAAGGTAAACATGTACTTCCGTTTGATGTTGTGTTGATAGTACCGTTGTATTGCACTCCGTGCTCATAACATGTGTTGTACGTTGGCTTTAAATCTATATGTAGAATATATAAGACATCTTGTTTATTTTTTTGTTAGCAATTTCACTACAACCTTGATGAAACACAGATAATCTCCAATACCGAAATGACCAGGTCAATTTCATTTTCTGATAGAGAAATAATTTGTCACAAAGATGTTACATACTTTTTACAGCCATTATCACTTCCTGTTGTGACATGTTCCTTACCCAGCTACAAACATTCATGGTACGACGAAGAAGTCTGTCTTAAGTCAGATTTAATAATACGGAAGTTATAGCAGTTTCAAAACAAATTCTGTGCTAAAGAAAGAGACCCTTACCATCCATGTAACATTTCTCTATGTGTTTAACGTTTGCCAGTGGAAACGATTTACATGAGAAATCATTTTGCAACTTCTCCGGGTTGCCAATCATAGCTGGGCAAAGGTGATATAATTTCAGCCAGGATAAATAGAGTTGTTTTAACAAAGTGATATATTTTGATTTGTTACAATTGTTGCGGCAGACAGGAAAAGGTATGGCAGTGTTTTTATTTTGTGACACTAAGCAAGCCGGGTGTAAATAATGACAAAAAACTGTTAGAGCATGAGAAATAAAATCTTTTTTTCCAACGATTTTTTTCGCAAAGTGATCTAACGTACCAAGAAATTGCGTGAAGAAGTTCTCATTTTGAAGACACTTTTCATACCTATGGTTATATAAAATATTAAACTAGTTAAAAAGGTCATGGAAAAATCCACTTAACTGGGAAGTAAACAATAAGAGAGAAATATTTGGATGACATTAGCAATGATCTGTTTATGTGCATATTTATTTGAAATTGTTAAGCTGTTGTGCCTAATGTGTACACCGTGACCTGCTGAACTATTGTCAAACGGTTACAGATACTGCAGTTTATAATCTATGATGAAGAAATCAACCCGTCGGTTCGAAACAACTGAGTTGATCCAGAATTCGAATGTAACACAAAAAAGGTCCTATTATTATATTTCGGCCAGCGATTGATTACGCTCTACCAGAATATTTTCACATATTGTGGTCAAGCGTAGCTAAAAAACCAGCTTTAACTTAACCCATTATTTATATCATTAAATGATACCAAATGTCGTCCCTTTTACGAAATAAGATCTTGCACAATCTGAATAATAATCTGTAAAAAAGGGTTTCTTGTCTTGGTGACAGTTTATATATACAATTTAAGAACAACATGGCAAAAGTTTACATTTTTAAAACTGATAGGAATAGAGTTTTAATTCTTGGTTCTCGGTTATGATGATTTTAAAAGAGAATACAAAAAATGTTTGGAGAAAATAAGTTGCACATTTGTATTCATCAGCATAAATTATATATGATAGGAAATTTTGAATAATATATGATTTTTAGAACAGGCTTTCTTTACATTTTAAGTTTTATAAGATTTTGACAGTAATATTCAACTGTAGTGAACCATATTCACTGCAGTTGATTTGTGTAGTCATTTTATCATAAAACATTGAATGTTTTGCTACTAATAGGGGCAGTTTACTTAGCGTAAAAACTTGAAAAATGTATGATTCTCTAAATTTTGATGCTGAAATCACATATGTTGGTCATTCTTGTTGAAAATGACCAGAAAATATCAAGCATGTTAACCCGGACCCGGGTATATTGTTTAATGTCAAACCACGTACATTAAGACCTGTTTTTAGACATGATAAATATATCATTAATTGTTGTTCTGTAGCCTCACAATGCGTACAAACAGTCTATTGCAATGAAATAGAGTCCATACATTTTTGTTTTCATAGGTTTAAAAATTTAATGGAATGTAAATGTCAATGAATACATAAAAAATGTCGTTGATGTCAACTTAAGTATCACTCCCAATCAGTCTGCTTTTTAGAACAAATAAAAATATTGTCAAAGCATTACAGCCTACCTTATTGTTCGTAGAATCTGCAGTGTTCTCACGGCAATGACAGCAGCTTGCTCTTCTGGAAGTCTAACCAATGCACGGAGAAAATTAAAATAGATGGCATACTTCTTGTCAATTGATTTGGCTTTCGATCTGTTTTGATATATTCGATGGTTCTTAAGTATGTTAATACAACTCCCTTCGGGCAAAAGATCTTTGTAAAAGACACACCTAAGAAAAGACAAATGATATTACGAATCGTTGACAAAAATGACTTACATGACAGAAAACTCTCAACATTAATTTTTGTCTCTAAGGGGCGATGATCATTCTATCACAATCATTCTATTATTCTTTGAAAATCTCTCTTGATTCTCTCTTGACTCTTGAATAAACCTTTTTTAATTGATAGTGCTACCATTTTCAAATTAATGGATTTGTATTGAAACTCAAATGTATCTTAAATCAAGACAAACGTTAAACGAAGGTTGTGCTAAATTAGTTAATAAATACTGTTATGGGAATTAGTATCGCTGAGCTATAGGAAGCATATAAAAGTAATTGTAAATATCCTTAAACATATATCATTAAAACGCACATATTGCGCATGATGGTGTCAAGATTTAATGTTTTTAGGCTTGCAGAAACCTATCAAATTGTGGACTATACTAAGTAATGTTGGCTTGCGGTTAACTCTATTCGGTCCGGGGGGGGGGGGAGTCCGCCCCCCCTGACGGTTTTTTTTTAATAAATCCTTATTGGTATGTTATATGGCTTTGAAACTTACTGAGTTTTAATATTTATCTATTAGACACCTGCATGCCAAATTTTTAGGTCCCATACCTTTCAGAGGCTTTAATATTGGCCATTACTCGAAACTACCCCTAAAAATGTCTATGAAATCCTTATAATGGGGAAAATTAATAACTTCTGTTAGGATTATCCTTAGAACTTGAAACTTGCAACAAAACTTTATTTTATTAAGAAGAATCATTTTGCATAATTTGGACACGTGATTATTCCGATTTCCCGATTTTTTCGGATTTTACCCAAAAATCGGAAAAAAACAGATTTTCGGGCAATTTTTGGCACTTTTTTATGCGATCCACGTAAAAACCGGAAAATATGTTAACTTCAAACAGAATGCAAAAATTCGCTCTGGAACAAGAGTAATTAAATTTTAAGCAGATAGTGGCATTTTTAACAAATTTCAAGCTTCTGATGACGTCACATAAAATGTGCTGACGCAAGCAAAGATTTATTGCTGCTATTTTGTTCCTTTTATGACGTACTATAAGCGTGCCAAGTTTGATTCAATTTGATGTGCGAAAAACCCCGGACCGAATAGGGTTAATAGTTGCTGCACAGTGCCAAACCTACAGCGCCTTTAAAAGAAGAAACGTACTTAAGAAGCTTATACTATGTACCAAATCTGGGTTTCAGATCGCAAAATATGTTTTTGCTACAACAAAGTAAAACTTACGACATCAGGTACAGTGATCCAGATACCTCAAGTACCTGAGCAGTGGCGGATTTAGGGTATGTCAAGCTAGTCGGGTGGACGTACTTATTTTTCGTTAAATGCCTTGTTGTTGCAATTTAAAAATAGTGTTTTTCTTATACACAAAAATCTTCCCGGGTGGCTTTCTTACAATGCGCCGGTTTGATATTCTATAGAATTTCTACACATAATACACACATGCATATATTATACAGTTGAGCGCATATTCATCAATGGTATGGCGTAATACGTAAGAAACTGCCTATCATCCTGCGACTAACTTCGCATGTTGTTTTATTATGGGGCACAAAATTCAGTTATTTGCTTTAATTTACTGTAAAAATTGTAGCATATACCCCCTAATTTAATGTCGAGGTACTTCGACTTATTTGTTGTATTAGGGGGTGAAAAATAAAAATAATGGTAACATGTGACCGTAAAAAGCATAAGACGACCACCGTAATTTTGACATAAGTACGTCGAAGTACGTCGAGAATATTCATTAAGGGGTAGTGGCTTGTGAAATACCGTTAAAAACCGTTAAAAACAGAAAAAAATGATGCTTTACTTAGTCGTAAAAGAGTTTTTCGCAACAAAAATAAAATAATAAACAACATATTTACTTTTGAAGATTTACTATCAAGGTCATAGAACAGCAAAGAAATAAAAACTTGACAAAAATTGTGCAACTACCCCCTGATAAATTAATTGCGACTGACTTGTGAAGAGATTTCCATGCTGAACTGAACATGAAACTTTGAAGCCGTGGCATGTGTGGTGTTCGTACAAAGTTATTTGTCAGCTGGAGAAAGAAAACGCATGATGTTTTTTGGTTTTTATTAAAGCTTTACTCTTTGTTAAGTTGGATAAAGAAAGTTGTTGTGCCTGGCACTGCGAATTTTCGAATTAAAAGCAGATGTGAAGTGGAATAAGCTGCTCTTTTTAAATCAACGATTTTAGCTTAAAAGAATGGTTTACTTTAAAAGACTTCAAAAAATACTATTTTCTGGCGAACTTTGTTTATCGATGAATGGTGTTTAGGTAGAAGCAGATTTTGTAAAGTTTCTAAGGTATTTTTAGCTAGTTAGAATGTAGATAAATTGTGCAGAAAAACTTTCATACTATTTTTCAACTAGTAAGATAAAAAATCACTGATCTGTCAACTTTTTGTTAGCTATATAAAAACGGAAAATGCCTTATTCACATAAAAAATGTAATTTATATTTTATAAAATATAATTTTATGTTGTCTTGTATAAATTTTATTCTGCTTTTTTTCTCACACGCTTTCATAAAACAGTACTCCAACAGTACTGCAGGTCACCAAAAATCTATTGAAATATGCTCTCAAGCGTAGAGTTAACCATGCAGTATACAAAAATTCTTAGTTCTAATACTCAAGATTTTTTTCAAAGCGTGCAGAAATTTTGACCTCAACACAAGGTGTGTAAACCAGTCACTTTATGAAACATGTCATTTTAAGTAAACCGGCTTTAAATCTCAGTATAAAAGTGGCTAATATATAGACCTGTCCCTGCTTGGTTTTCCTCATCTTGGTTTTAATGTATTTTCAAAATAGAATTTTATGCGCTTAGTAAAATGGACTGGTAGCTTTATTAGCCATTTTTTTCAACTTAAAGAAAACTTTTTAATAGGGTAATTGTGAAGTTTAGCCCAAACGTATGTATCGTTCTGATAAAGGCTTGAAGTACCTTTGTACTTTGAAGTATATTTGTTTATTATTCCTTTACGTAAAGCATTCAGTTTTTGCAAAGAAACTTTAACAGGTTTTTTTTAACATTTTTTCTCTGAAATTTTGCTTAGAGGACTTAGCCAACATTTGAATTATAACAGTGATTTTTATCAAGTGATTTTTATGAGAAAAAATTAATGTAGAAGAGTTTAGAAAAATGTCGATGCTGTCAGGTGTTCGTGTTATCATGATTATACTGTATATATACCAGGGATGAACAGTATTGAATGGGTTTTGAATGCGCCATTAAAGGGGCTACAAAACGGCTTAAGTACGATCTCCATCATTGATGTTCCGCTCCATCCTCGCACATTCTGAATAAAATTGTGTAATAAGAAAACTACTCAAAAGGTCAAGGTACAAAAAATTGTACCTACTTTCTTGCAAAAATAGACAACCTGCTAATAAATTATTACTTTTTATGATTTGCTACATCTTAGGTAAAAATATACATACCATGTATACATTTTTTAGTATTCTTTTTAAACTACGGTCTGCAAAACATAATACGTAATAGCAAAATCGAAAGCTTGTTTTGGTGAGGATGTAAAGACAAGACGAAAGACTGTATTCGTGTAAGTTACTAAAGTCGAAAATCAACAGCTCATTTTGTAGCGCCTTTCGGTATATGTGATCACATTTGGACAATTACTAATATTTTTGCCCCAATTGATTGCAGCGCCATAATGCTTTTTGATATGATGTCAACAAAGACAGTTGTTAGAACAGCAAGTGTATAAAATATGTTTTTTAAATCATTTTTCAATGGTCATTTATTTAGGCGACTTATAGAGCGACTGCAGAACGTTCTTGGCCAACATGACAATATATTTGCAGTTCCATTTTTTTTCACAGTTGTAAGAGGCGTTTCAGGTGCTAAGAAATTGCCAAAACAAGGTTCCGCATGATTTTGTATTAAATAGAGTTCTCATGATTAGGGTACTAATAATGTGTGAAGTCGCAATTGAAGTGGGCTAAGCAAATATATGCAAGTAATGTACTATACTAGTTGGATACTTCCATGAGAATTTGTTCATCACTACTTAAAGAGACTATCTGGCTCGCATACAGGCAACAGTTATTACAGTATAAATTTGTTTAAGTGAACTCAGGTCAACTATTATGCCTATATTCACCATTTTAATTAGCATTTTGTAACTAAAAAGTTGGAATGAATTATGGACCCATGTAACTACAAATTATGGACACATGTACCTACAAATTATGAACCTATGTTATCAGTACCATGTGTTTTTTTTCTCAAATGCGGGTTAGCACTGAATTAGCTTGTTATTTGAATTTCGTTCAATATTTTTTTATATGTAACGTCTTATTATATATTAAAACATTTTTTGGTAATATATACATTAAAAAATTTATAAGATTTATAATTTATAACTTATAAGCTACCATTTCCTGGAATGGCTCGTTTGCAGCTAGGCAAGCCGGCTCGCTAAAAGGGTTGGCTCGGCAAAAAACATTTTCGTTAATCTTATTTTAACCGGACCGTCTTGGTAGGAAGGGTAAAGCTGTAGAAAAGCGCATAATAAATATAACAGTGGCAGAGCAAACGAAAAGTTGTGTAACTCCTGTTGAAGTATCTTTTCAGGGCAAATGGGCAAATGCAATGGCTAAAGATTTAACCCGTGTTATGAAATGAATACAATGCTTGCATAGAATGCAGTTCTTGAGACTTTAACCCATTCAAACCGCAGCAATATGAAGAAGAGAGTAGAATTCTCAGCAAGAGTTATTCTGCATAATATTTTGGTCGAAATGTTGCTCCAGATGATTATAATGCTGAGGATGCTTCTACTAAAAGTCGTTGTTAAACTTGGTTATAATATACTCGAAGTACTTTCACTTTTGCCGCTTTATCCGCCATCTTTTAGTATAACCGAGCTTACAAGCTACCGAGTTATGAGACATCCCGCTTGTCGTGCTGGCCCGGTTTCATATAATTAGCCCTTATGACGAAGATAACAAAATTATTAAGATTGAAATTTAAACTGAAATATGCGAGACTTTATCTGGAATAGAATAGTTGAGAAAAGTTAATTTAATCTGAAGCAAAAGTTCAAACGTATTTCTTATAAAGTAATACGCGCGCTATTTCTGCGAAAAAATAAAAGAAATTCCAGTCATATTAGAAAAAATACATACCCCTTCGCATCAAGAATGACAGATGACGTTAAATCTACAAAAAATCGAATTATTTTTTGTAAATGTTCATGCAAAAAGAGGAAGGGAATTTATTGATAAGCATGGCTTCAAAATATTTTTGAAACGGAGGAAAAATCTACTAACCCAAGAAAATTTGCAAGAATCAACTCAGTACACCTGTAGTAAGATTTACAACATTTTTGCTTGTTGATGGTGCATTTAATGACTTTGTGCTAATTGCATACTTTATGCAAGCGTGATTGTGTTTTCGGGATACGTAGCCAACCTCATCCTTAGTGCTCTTCTACGCTTATGATATTCGGGTAGGACGGATCCATCACAGCCATTGTGCAGGCTTATAGATGGAATTTGATTGGACGTGCGCTTTAAAGAGAAATAGCGAAGTGGCCAGAGTTCATTTGGTTATAAAAAGGAGGTGATGGAGTGTAGAGAGAGTGAATGGGGGTACGAAGAACGCAGAAAAGGAGGAAAGAAGTTATACAAAGATAAGATAAGATTTCGCTTGCCTATTTCCACTAAAAAATCACCCAAAAAAGGGTGTGTTTTAACAGCAAAACCTTTTATGGAGCACAAGTCAAAATATCACAAGCGTAGAAGGGCACTGGGAAGGCGGTTGGATATATAGCCATAGCGAAATATATTTATAGCTACTGAAACTGGCTTTATCGAAGAAGGGGGGGTTGGTTGCTAACAATCTTTAAAGGTGCAATCTAATTAGGCACCTAATTTTCAGAAACTTAAATTTAACATAAGCCATCTTGGATTGTACTATATTTACAAGTACTAAGGTAAAGTCACGTCCTTACTTGTCGCTGTGTCGCCAAAGAATTGTAGCAATAAAATAAAACACCATGCTTTAAAAAACATTCTAAAAACAAACAGTAATAGAACAATTTAATAAATTTAAGCCATTTATATGTGTGATTCTTAAAAGGGGGGAATTACTGTTTCGGCTTACGAATGGTCCACAGAGAATAAAAAAAATTAACGCGACAGCATCCAAAGGACCAAAAAATCAAGAAAATTGGACATCATGTCAATAAGGATATACACGGTTTCAAGTTACCGACCTAATTAAATAACGGAAGATCCTAAGCCCGGTGTAAACACGGACAAGTGAACTTCCTTGAAATTAGGCAATTATTTCAATATTGATTGTACAAAATTGTAGATCAATGTGACACCTCGGATGAAAAAAGACAGACACTAAATAAAAGCTGAGCAAAAGGATGATGTCATATCAGTGATATATTTAGGAGATGAGTGCTCGAAGGGATGGTTACTGGGAAGTTATCAAATAAAGCTGACAAAATATAACAACAAAATTTTATTTTGTAAATAGTGGCGTATTACGAAGTTTTTCAGAATTTTCCAATTTGAAGTGTTATATCTCTTATAATAATACAGAGCTTCTGTCTGTCTGTCTGTCTGTTTGTGACTTTTACAAAAACGATATTTTTTACCACCCGAATGTGCGAGTTTTTCGAGCTTTTTTGTTTTGTTTACATTTGTCTCGCAACCGTTAGAAACCACGTGATAGAAAATAAGCAGTATGATTCGCTCAAATACGCACTTTCGAACCGGGACGGCATTCGAATAGAAAGTTTCCTTGGGGTAAAAACAAACAAACATAAAAATCTCTCGACAAAGTTCTCTACAAAGGGCGAACTAAAGAAGCGGATAAAAAATGTCTTATTTTCGACGATCCCTTAGTCATAAAAAAGTGCAGATATTGAGAGCAAGGAAAGTCAAAGTGAAGAAATGAAGTGGATTAAAAAGGTATATAATTTGGAACAGGGTTAACATCGACACACAAAACAACAACAAAAGAACGGTCTCTTCGTCTTCAAAAAAGTGCAAAAAGTGAAATGGTAAAATAGTTCAAAAAAGCATATATAAAAAAGAAAAAAGAGACCAAGTGAAGAAGTAGAAGTAGAAAAGTGAAGTTGGAAGCCACAATAAGTTACTTCGGAAGTGAAGAGTGGAGCTAGAAGTAGTAAAGTAAAGTTAGAAGTACAAAATGAATGCTAGAGTTTCAAGTGAATTGGAATTGAGAAAGAACTTTTATATTTTTATACGCTCCGTTTTTATATGTAGGACACTTAAAATTGTCAAGGAGAATCGTATTCTCAATAAAAAATCCATTAGAGCTTCAAATTCTTAAAGTTTACCGCGTTTTTTATAAAGAAGCTAGCATATTTGTTTTGTTTTTTTGCATAATTAATGTCTCCTGGTGCGTAACTAATGTATTTGTCCTAAAATTCAAAATGCTACGTAAAGCTGTTAGCTGGCTACAATGTGCTAGCGAAACAGAAAACTTTGGTTTGTTGAACTAACAGCAAATGTCATAATTTTTACATAGCTATTGTTTTCCTTTATATGTGTTTTACTAAGCACAAATGGCTAGCTATAGACGTAGCTAAGTCTCCCCAGCTTAAGTAAATTTAACTGGGTGTCCTAGCTACTGTTAGCTAGCTAATGTTAGCTTCAAGAACGCTCCATCCCATAGTTAGCTCTAACCTATAAGTTATGTTGTTATTCCTCTTTTTTTAGGTATTTATAGCTACCTTAGTAGTCAAACTTTTCTTATTTTTTAAACACGAATTATGATGTAGCAAGCTAGCTACAAAATCTTTCTTGAGCTTTTAGGATAGTGTGACTCATTGTTAATGCCCATAGAGTATAGTTTGTTCACATTACCTGCAAACTTTACAAGGAGATCACATGCAATATCACAAGTGGAACAAATTTTGTAGAATTTAAAGTGTGTGTGTTAAGTTATTTTTTATTGTTTTGTTTCTGACACCCTGTTAAACTTTTGTCAGCCTACATGTAAAATGCCAGGTTTTTTTACAGGGGTTTTTTACATTTGATTGAAAGTTTACGTGGGTTTATGACTTTGGGTTAAAAAAAATTATGAGAGGATGGAATGGTTGTCAGTTCATATTGTTCGTGTTGCAAAATGCTGTTTTTTGAAATTTTGTGTAAACTTTTGTGGAAATAGACCACATGCAATATATATACTGAAAGAACAAATCTTTGTATAGAATCTGACTTCACTGTAAGCTGTTGTAAAGCTGATGTCTTTATCGGTAAAAATAACAGCCATAGTTTACTAATTAAGAAAAAAATAAAACGAGTTTAAAAGTTAAAAAGTATTTATTTGTTAAGCTTTTCGTACATTAAGTACATCTTCAGACTATATAAACAACCTTGTCTTTATATTTCGTATTATAAACTATTGTTTGGGAGAACTAACTGTATATGTGATGTAATTTTTGCTGGAAAAAAATTCCATGGTTTCACGTTTTTGTTTTTCTTGAGAATTTTACAAAATTTTGTAGGGATAAATGTTTGCTGATGATAAAAAAATTACTTAATGTTCTGACTGAAACTGTTTTTGTTGTTTATATTTTGTAATATAAACGCGAGGTATGCACTAAAATGACTGATTTTTTTTAAAATTTGATGTGTTTCATAACCTTTTTGTGGAAGATTAATGGGTAATGGCATTATACGACATGCTGGATGAACGTATTTTTGTTGATTTAGATGTGTTTCTCAAAAACCGATCTGTTTTACATTTTGTGTAAACTTTTTTTATGAACGAACCGTATACAATGTTTATTGATTCAAGTTTATTCTTTGCTTATTGATTTTTTGACATTTAGGTTTAAAATTGTTGGTAAAGGGCAGTATGGATCATTATGCGAAAAAAGAAAATTTTTGTGTTCTTAACTGGTTGATTTTTACATTTTGTGTAAATTTTTGCGGGAGAGGATGGTATGCAACCGAAGTGACTGAATTTTCCAGATTTAAATTTGATGTTTTCCAAACTATGGCATTTTCATATTTTTGTATAAGCTTTTAAGGGAAAGACAATATTTAAAATGTGTAAAGAACTTATTTTTGTTGATTTGTGCTAACTCTTGCAGGCCTCCTTTTTGACATTTCAGAATAAATTACTGAGGGTTTTCAACATAATCACTTATAAGATGTACATATTTGTGATGCGTTATTTCTAACATTGTTATTATCCGTGTTGTGACTGTCGGTGTTGTAACTGTCGGTGCTCTTACTGTCAGTTTTGTGGGTGTTGTGAGTGTTGATATTGTGAGTGTCGTTGTTGTAACTTTTTATCAACTAGATTTTGCACCTTGCATGCTGTTCTGTTTTTATTTTGTGTAAGATTTGTGTGGAGGATATAATGCGATTTGACATTTGATATTTGGTGTAAGATTTTAAGAACATTTTTTTTTTGTATATGCACTGCTGACGTCAGTAAAACATCTAAAGCAACCTATTTTTTCATTGGCCTTTTGCCTAAGTGGATTTTTCCACGGGCCTTATCGACTAGTATAAATATAATAATGAGTGTTCCGGGCACTTACTTTAGTAAACATGGTATGTATGTTTACAGACATACCATGTTTAAAACTTTTTTTTATACTTTTTCTCCGTACACCAGCTTTATTGCCCATCTAAAGGTTCTCATTTCGTGCCAGAGAAACTCCATATTAATTGATATCCCAGTAGCCAGTCGTGTCTATTTTGTCATCCAGAGTACTGAGAGGTTTCCAATGAGTAAATAAGAAAGTTGGAGATTTAATAATTTCTGCAACGAAGGAAAAATAATGCAACAAGTGAAAAATCCTGTTATTAAACGGCTTGGCGTGAAGTCCTAGAAGTTCTTATTGAAGCATCATGAGTCCTGTCTCAGGAAAAACTATGGGGCGTTGCAACATGTCTTGGATTCGATTTTGTTTGTAGTGAAAACTGTTCCAATAAATACAAAATACAGTTAACTCCCGGTAACTCAAATTTCCAAGGGACCGAGGAAAATAGTTTGACTTAGTTCAATACTTTAAGTTCGACGAAGCTCCCGTTAAGTCGAATTTAGTCCAACATAGTTTGAGGTGGGGCAACAATTACTGAAAAAAGGTACAATCCTGACAATGAAAATGGCATGAAGGTCCCTTGTTAATTGAATTTTCCTTGATAGTCAAAATTATCTATCTGTATTCATTAGAAGTTAATAAAAGAAGTTCGAGTTATCGGAAGAATTTAGCCTCAGGGGGACGAAAAGAAGATCCACTTAACAAATGTTCGAGTTATCCGAGGCTCGAGGTAGTGGGGGTTAACTGCAGGTAAATAAGGCAAACAATTAAAAAAATATGACGTCTTGAGAATTACTCATGAAGCTGCTAAAAAATTAAAAGTTTCTGTATGATCTAGAATTTATTTTAATATAATCAACCCTCTTCTGCAAAGAGCAGCAATGTGTTTTATAGCCGACGTTAATGTCATCTACATATTAGATCACATTTCAAAACATTGAAAGCGAAACAAACAAGAGAAAAAAAACATTAAAGTAAAATGACTTACATGTAGAGACATATACTTTCAAAAAAGGAAATTTTAGTCCAAACTTAACCAAATAATTGTGGGAAAAATAAAACAAGATACATTGTAAGAGATAGACCAATTGCTTGAAAAGTTTTGCAAAAGTGAATGACCTGGTAATGTTAGGAATTCAAACAATTTCCCGTGGAAGTTCGCGTGGAAATTGAATAAGTAAGTTAAACTTTTTTTAAAAATTGTTATAGAAAATATAAATTATTTCACATCTCTGCAACATTTGTTTGCCAAGCTAGTAGCAAATCCTTAAGTAAAAATAAAAGAGTGCAGCATGGATTTGCCTAAATATTTATTAACCTAAAAAGCCTTCATAACTTTTGCACTTTGACCCTAAACACTAAGAGAGTCAATTAAACTGAAAGAGTCCGTGTAAAGATAAACAGACATTGTTCATATATCCACAAATGCATACTTACGTCACAATCTCTGCATTTACCATCTATATCAAAACGCCAGTTTCTACACGTTGGACAAACCAGCACCGCTGATAAAAATTAACTTACGCAGTGTCATATATGAGGATGATTAAAAAAGTAAAAACTTGTTATTCATAAAAATTATACAAGCCTTTCCCACTACGAAAAGATATTTCATTCAGCGTAGAAGAAAATCAAAGTGAAACTTAATCGAACTAAAAATTTAAAGTTATACTTTAAGACACCAACTTTTGCTATCGTGGTCACGGCTTTATAAATGACTATTTTTTTATTAAAATTATCTAATTAAATTATTAATTAGAATCAGCTCTTTATATAATCAATTACACCTAGACGGTTACACTAGAAATTTAAAAAAGGTTGCGAAGCATTCTCGCAAGTTGCAAGCAAAATTTGTTCATCAAGAACCAGAGGCGGCAATATTCGCGGGGATATGGGCCTTGAAGCTGTTAGCACCCTCCCCCTCCCTGTCAGGATGGGACAAAACATAGGATCATTTGACACTCAGTTTTGCGAAAACGGCGTACTGATTCTCTAGCGTACTTTTTATTTTGCTGAAATACAATTTTGCTGCACTAGAATTTAATTTCGAGGAGCCATCCACATTCGGGAAAATTGCAAGAATTAATTGAGCAATTCAAATCACCTGCTCTGGTATATTTTTTAGGAATTTCTAGGGAATGTAACAGGACTACGCGCTTTATTTGTAAGAACAACTGTATAAGGACAGGATCCAAATATTTTCCGATGAATAGAAACAACACTGTTTTTACAACTAACAACCTGAGTCTGAATTTTGTTAGAAAATAAGAACAAACCAGAATCTTAATTTTCTTGTACTTCTTTATAAACTACCGTAAAGTTTCATAAGTGAGAACAAAATAGTACCGCCGATTTTGGAAGTTGTGTAGGCATTAAAACAACGCAAGAACAAATCACACGAAAACGGGTGCAGAAAATAATAAAACAAAATTTATCATCTGGAAATTTTAACTGTGTGGGTTATGAAAGCATTCTAACAATACAAAACATGTGAAATTAACTTCCATTTTTTGTAAATAAAAAACGTGATTTTTAATCCAATCTTTTAAATCTAAAAATTTACGAAATAATAATGACAACATCATATAGGGTTTAATTTGTTTGTTTAATCACGATTACATTCTTGTCTATGCATTAAACTTCCAGCCTTCCGAGGTGTAGCCAGATGACCTAAAAAACCAAAAAAACCCATAAGAAAACGACAAAAACTATTTCAAAACATTATCCATGTTACAGGTATAATGACACAGAAATTTTACAAGTTACAACAATCGTTTTTATACATAGGAGTGCAAACACAAGGCCTAGTTTCATTCTAATAAATATCAGTTTGTCTGACTTATTGTAAACAAAAAAACGTGTTTTTATAATAAGAAACATGATCATAAGAAACACCAGGCTGATATTACAAGAACTTTTAACTGTAACTTGATAAAAAACAGATTAATAAATCCACTGGTTTTGGCTGAAAAGTATTTTTAGGTTTACAATCCAATGTTCCTCTGACAAAATTTTCTTTCGTTTTTACAATTTCTTTTAGAGGAGGAAAATTTGTCCATTAGTTTATTTACTGAGTAGTATGACACAGGTGCCATTCTTTTTATAAATTTATTAATAAGTCTAGTATGTTTATTTTAATGCAAAAAAAACTAAATGAACTCTTCCCAAGGTTATTTATTTATTTTGTTCCAAAAATTCGAAATTTTAAAAATAACACCTGCCACAATATAAAAAAAACTCAAGAAATTCAGCATTTGACAGTAATAATAATGCACCACAAAAAGATTTCCTGAGACTGTAAAACTCACACGCATACTAATCTACCATACTAAACACAAAAGTTACGAAAAACACGAAATTTGGTTAAGGTCTATTATGTGGTTTCACATCCTTAAAGGGTCATTCAAGAGTAGTTTTTACGTATCATAACTTAGCTATACCACATTATTGTAAGCTCATGAAACACAATGCAAAAACATAGGGTTAAGGCGGCGATACACGATCCAATTAATCAAATTCGATTAGTCGAATTCAACAAATTGGATCGTGTATCATGTAAAAATCGTATGCTTTTGGCATGTTCAGACTTGTCGAATTCGATTTCTAAAAGGTCGGACCGGTTCAACTTTTTCGATTAATCGAAAGGTTTTTAACCAATCAAAATGCTTAAAATATGTACATCAAATGTGCGTTCAGAAAAATGTGGGTTTCTATATGAAAAATAAACATTACTAGAGGACGTTTAAAAACATCGAGTCTTCAAAAAAAGATAAAAAAGAATTTAACAAGATTGTTATCAGTGAATGAACGTTGGAAGAAGCGCTCTGTGGAGCTTATTAACAGAAGACATCCAAAGAAAATTAAAATGATCTTCTTGCTGTAACCAAAATTCGTCTAGTAACAAATGACACACTCCGTTTCTAACGTTTTCTTAAATTTTTAGTTGAAGTTTCAATTTTATTTTAATGCTAAATATAATTTCGATAATTTGAATTTGATTAATTGGATCGTGTATCATCACTTTCTCACCTGTCAAGTTTCGATTTTATTTTAATGCTCAATATAATTTCGACAAATCGAATTCGATTAATCTGATCGTGTACCACCGCTTTTAGATGTGTAAAGAAAATGATGAAGCCCTAAATTTTTTTCTTTTTAAATATTCTTATATATGTCCAAACTTAATCTCCAAAAAACAATAATTACATTAGCGGTCGCCACCATTATCAAACAAAAGTCCACTTGGTAATTTGTGACTTCACACGTTGTACATAGCTCACTTCTTGAAAAATCTATTGCGAGGTTCGAGTGTTGAAGAATTTAACAACATGCAAAAGTAGGTAAACAAAGTAAAACTTCCAGGTAAAGGCACCGTTTGATAAAATAGTTCAGATTAAGAACATATATCAGTAAAAAGACGCTAGTAGCAACAGTACAAAAGTTTTTAACCCAACCTCGTTCCCAGGGCATTTTGCCTTGTTGATAAGTTGATAGCGGCGAAAAGGCCCTGGAACAGGCTGGTCACATGATCGGTTATAATTTAAGATAATTATACCAAAAAAACAATTTATGAACAGTTCTTGCCCTGCAAAATTTTATTTCTGCCCCGCGCGGGAGTTTTATGTAAACAAGAGTACAACAAATATGGCGGTCGATTTATTTTGTGGAGTGGATAAAAGTACTAGCTAAGGTTTAGCATTGACTTTAGAGAGGCTAGTGTTTGAGAAAGATACCATTTTTAGTTCAACATGATATAAAGCAAATTTATCTCGATAATTAAATTGATATATATGCGGTGTTTGTCTTTTCCTGCAGAACTACTGGTAGTTAGCTAGCTAGAGCGTATACCGTCTAAATTACGTGAACATTTAACTAATAGTTAGTAGCCACATATATTGATGTTGTTAAAGTCATTACCCTACTTGGGTACAAAACTGAATGTTGTTAGTCAATGTTTGAGGTTTTTTTTATAAATATTGTGATGAGAAGCTGGCTGTGTTCTCCTTAAATCTTATGTGGGAAAATTAGCTAAATTATCTGTTACATTTCTAAAAAACATTTTGTTGGCTAAAAATTTTGCAGCTGACTTTCATCGTGACGTGTGTTGTTTATAATTCCTAAACCTCTTACGCAAGTCGGCAGATCGGCAGGCAAAAAATGCAGACGGTAAGCCGTGTGCCAGTCTATTCCAAACTTTTTTTTTTCAGGTAGAGACATATTTTGAAAATGAAATTAAAGTATATATATAACTTGCATATAGTTTAGATTTAGAACACAAACAGTACAAAAGTTTTTAACCATAATTTGACTTTCTTCACCTAAGGTCTGCATTTTTTTGCCTGCCGATTTTCTGATTTTTTGGCCATGCACAAGAATCTTTAAATAATGTAAACATTGGAACTCATGTATATAAGTAGGTAAATATGATGAGCTTATTTGATATATTAACCAGGCCCATGGAATGTACATTAAGTGAAGCACTGAAATGTAAACTGTATTGTACTTTTTTGGCACTGCCTTTTAAATGAAGAAATCTCTTACAAATTCGTCGTATCACAAATTTTATTCCTATTCACCTATATACTTAAGGATAGATATAAAGAAAGATTTTGTATTAGCTATACTTTCTAGGTTTCAGAATTTGAGCAATTTAAATGAGGCCGATAAGGCTTTTGTAACAAAACTTCTAAATCATGACCAAATATGAACAAACAAGTAAGGTTTTCGAACAAATAATTCTTCTAAGGCCAATAAATGTCCTACTTTTATTTTTGGCCAGTGATTGATTATGCTCCACCAGCATATTTTTACATATCGTGGCCAAGTACAAATGGCATTTTTGGAATTAACACCCTGCACGTATATAATAAACCAGCTTTAACTTAACCCATTATTTATATTGTTTAATGATATCAAATATTGTCCCTTTTACAAAATATAATTAAGAACAACATGACAAATGTTTACATTTTAGAACTGGTAGAAATAGAGTTTTTATTCTCGGGTCTTGGTTATGACCATTTTAAAAGATAAAACAAAAACGTTCGGAGAAAATGAATTAATTTTATAAGAGTTTGACTGTAATATTCAACTGTAGTGAACCATTTTCATTGCAGTTGATTTGTGTAGTCATTTCATTAAAAAGCATCAGTAGTCAATTCATTATAAAACATTAAATGCTTTGCTACTAATAGGGGCAGTTTACTTTAGTATAAATTTGAAAAATGCAAGATTCCATAAATTTTGATGCTGAATTTAAATATTGTTCATTTCGGTTGAAAATGATCAGAAAGTGTCAAGCATGTTAACCCGGATCCGAGAATAATCAATAAATTTAGCACTACAACCTGTCATTCTTAGTTTTGATTTTAAAAATAGGAAAGATTGTTTTGTGCATATTAGAAAAATTTGTCTGCAACTAGAGTACCCAGATCTTCTCCTACAATTTCTAACGTGTTCTTAACAAAATCAACTACCTGGAAAATAATAGCCATTTAATATGTCCTTTATAAATGTGGTTGAGTAAAGCTGTCTCAGGATGTCACGTTAGCTAGCTAGGCAGCTATATATAGTACACAGCCCAGCTAGCTAGCTAGAGCTCATGAATTTTAATGGAAACAAACTTTCAAAACATTTTCTAAATTAAAAGCCTTTCGCCAATATTGAACAGTCAAGCTAAGCCAGATTAATAGACTTTACGTCAGTAATATTCTGACAATTTTGCTTTTATTGACAAAATAGTTTCTTTAACGCTGTCTTTTTTCGCCCGCCATATCTAAATCTTGCTTGTAAGGCGAGCGCCAAATTTGCATCTCATTATCTTTGGAATTACAAAAATGCCCAGTATATCTGGGCATTTTTGTGTCACATGACCAGCCTGTTCCAGGGTCATTGTTAGCCACTCCGTAATAACGGCTCAGGGGCCACAAGACCCTGGGGACGAGGTTGTTTTTAACCACAAATGAGCAAATACCTTAAAGAATGAAGAGGTGTATTTTCCCGTTAGTTTTGGATTGGTGACTTAAATTTATTTCCACGATGCAACAAAAAAAGAAGCAACTTGAGTTTTAGGAAATATTTAAAAATATTATAATAAAATTTAAAAAGAAAGAGTTTTGTTAATACTTGTGGATTGAATTTTCTTTTTCTGACTGTAGCTAGAGGTAGCTAGCTACCTAGCTAATGATTTGATTGAAGGATGACAGCAAAAAATATTTTCAATGGTGGCCTCAGGAACTAAAAAGTAATTTAGTTAGCTAGCTACATCAAACCAAGGAAAAACGTAAAAATAACTTTCAAATCATCCATATAGCTACCTTCGCAACTCACTTTTCTTCTGCTGCATGAAAAGGATACCACAAACATGCCAATTCAAGCTGATAATTTGGTACTTTAAAATCTTCTTTTTAATGGAGCGATAAATATAACACGTTTTTGCGCATTCAAAGAAAAGGTACAAGCTTTCCCACTCGAAATGTTAAGAGAAAAAGCATGCCAGCTATGCCAATTATTATCAGGATTGTGGTATAAACTATGTGTTTGTGTTAAATTAGCCGATAGCCGTTTTCTGATTTCTTGAGTGTACTTCCCAGTCTTTCGCTCCCGGCAAACGGAAAATCGGGAAATAAGGGGGGGGGTACGAAAGACGGGGGCAGGGGGGTACAAAGCCAATTTATTGGCATTTTTAGCTAACTTTTATTAGAGCTGCTCGGTCCAAACTTATTTGTTCTAGTAGACAAAAAAATAACCTACCTTTTCGAGAAAAAATATCAGTCCTATTTCTTTACCCTGATTTTATATGATTTTTTTTCTATCGAAATTTTGAGAATCTCAATAATTCTCTTGGTATACCTTGCGTGTAGCAAACGTGCTCCACAATTTCGCTTCGCTCGCGAAGCTCAATGGCTTCGCAATAAATATTTTTAAACCTGTTTATTTGACACAAAATTTAGGAAAAAGAAATAGAGATTTAGATATATATGAATAAGAATAATTAAGCATTGAGGTATGTACTTGTTTTAAAACGTCTCCTACTTAGGGGTGAGGCATTATCATTGAACTCTTACAAAGGCAAATATTATGACTATGTCGCTAACTAACCAAAATTCAAAGAGTTATTTAACATTAAAAATCAATTCTGGTGTCATTATATTTTGCTGCCATCTTTCCAATTTATTGTTACCTATTTTGTTTTGTTAAGGAGGGGCTGCATCGATGTCAATCACACATTATCACTAAAAAAGGAGGTGCTGCATCGATGTCAATCACACATTATCACTAAAAAAGGAGGGGCTGCATCGATGTCAATCACACATTATCACTAAAAAATTCTAAAACATTTTGTATTTCGCGTCAATAAAACATTTTGCGTTCAGCGGCATAATTTGCCAACCTGTTTTACAAATGATTATTACAAAATTCTTCAAATAAAACGTTTTTGCTTAAGGCGTAATGGCTCAGTTGGCTAAGCATCATAACGTGAACCCAGAGGTCGTGGGTTCAAATTCCCCGAAGGCAGTTTTTCTAAAAAACATTTCTTTAAAAAAAGCTTGTCGATGACATAGAAATCACCCATTTCGGACGTAGTCAGCAGTTAGGAATTGGAGAGCAATGCTATCCTCCCAAGCGAGATAGTAATTAGATAAAAATGGATGCTCCTGTATAAAAAACGTTATAATGAATTGCAGAAACTTTGAAACAACTCAAACACCCAAACATAGTACTTCTGTTATAGTCACAAACATACCACTTTTGTTCTAGTAACTGATATAAACTTGCCACATCAAAGGTCCTAAAATTTCTTGCCTGCACTTTATCTATTTATCGGCTCTATTTGATAACAAAATTCATCGCATAGAGCTGATAGTGGTGGTAAAATTACCCTTAACCACCACCAACCCACCAACCCACTACCACCCTACCTTTTACTCCCAAAAAGGATAGGATTGAAATATCAGGTAAAATATGGAATTTGTATATAGACAACTGCAATCTTCCGCTAGGTGATTTTTTATTATCGTTTATCACTTTTAGTCAGAGTTCTGTTCTACTAGTGATGTAATTCCCCTGCAGTATAAGTCAAAAGCATGTGTGTCTTAAAAATTAGAATAACTGTATAAACTATGCACTGCACTTATACTATGTATAAACTTTTCATTTATATACATACATAGTGTAGTACAAACTGGTGTGGTTTTTTTTAATTTTGTGGAAAAGGATTATGCAATCCGAAAGAACTCTTTCTTGTAGAATTAGACTTTTCACGATGTCAGCCATTGTTGTTTATATATTCTGTGCAAATGTTTATGAGTGAGAACTACATGTGGTACATTTTATTGTTAATTTTTTTTCGCATTTTGTTAGAAAAAACCACACAATGAATTCACTTAAAGTTATATAAAAAAGTTTCAACCACCAAGTAATTTTATCAATATCCTTCCTAAAAATATTTCTTAGAAACCCTTACTTATTGTGTTTATATAAACCCTTAAATAAATATTTAAATGTTTGAAATGAGAAACTTTAAATCTGACATTATACAAAAAATGAAATTCACACAGAATCAATCAAACGTTACCAACCCTGTAGATTTAGTCCATAAAATTAGACAATTACACCTCCCCCTATGATCCCGACGACGACGATGCAAACGACACCAACTTCAATATAAATGAGCAACTATTCAGAATATAAACATAGGGGCGGATCCAGAGTTTTTCAAGAATTAGTCACAACAATGACGCGGAGCAGCAATGTTTGTACTACGGCTTCAGTTTACCAGCTGGAGGTCTTGGTGGGCGCTGTAAGCACCCCCCAAGTTGGGTCTGGGGCAAAGCCCCAGAAACTTTCGCTAATTTGAGCTTTGCGGGTACAAAAATCGCCGGAAGTTGTCTTCCGATTCATCTAGTTATCATTAAAATTGACGAAAAGAAACACTAAGCTATAAGAAAATCTCCTTAGAACATTTTTTATAAGAAACAACTCTCTGTCTTAATGTCATATTTTGGATAGATAACAGCAATAATGTCACAAAACACTGTGCTAACATGTAGGACTTAAATTGTTTATCAACCAAAAACAACAACAACAGAGATTAACAGGGATTAACTACAATAAAGTGAGACAATTGTGAATATATTTCAATATTTATAAACTCTTGCTGTTTCTGCCAATATCAGGCTTCATCAGCATCACTAGGTGAATCAATTGATTACACCAGCCATGGACAGCACAATAAAACACAAACATAACAAAAACAAATTACTAAAATAATTACTTTCATCAGTTAAATTTTTTATACAGGGTAAGTTATTTCCAATATTTTTATTTAATTAACTTTCATCAGTATTCATATGAAAGTCAGGTTTCTTTATAGATATTTGTTTATTCATAGGGCTAAACTCAAGTTTCGTTTGAACTTTAAAAGAAGAATTAAGAAGGGCAATTTTCTGCTTTTTGCAGGCTGAAATAAGAAAATGCGAATTTCGTTTAAGAAGGTGGCAACCTGAAACAAGGGGAACGTAATGATTTGGTTTGACGTCTGTACTAGACTTAACAATACTTTCATAACAAAATACATTTTTTAACTGATCTCCATCAGGTAAAATAGATGGAGGGGTGTGGCAATATACACTGCGTAAAGAGAGTTCGAAACCGTAACAAGCTGAACTGTGGGTAAAACGTATTAATTTTTCTTTTCATTACTGTTGACAAGGAAAAGACCATATCTTGGGGGAACAGTTGTTGATTGCTTCTGCTTAAACTGCCTCCTCAGGAGAAAGAGTCATCTGAATAAACTTTTTTCAGATATAAAAATATTTTCCTTTTGGTTTTTAAAAGCCAATTGAAAACAAGGATGCTTGGAATAAAAGGAAGAATGCAAGAAAAGTTCTATGGATGTCAAGATTCTCAAAACATCAACAAGAAAATTATCACCTACCTAAATTATCACCTATACAACTCAGCATCATTGGTATTGACCAACGATGCTGAGCTGTATAGACAGTGGATTGAATCTAAAAATAATAAATTTTAGCATGACCTTCCACTCAACAAACTTAATTTTTCCTAATAGCCATTCCAAGAGTTGTTTATTTTCATCACCGTCCTTACTTATTCAGATGTCAAGTTCTTGCTTCTAATAACAACAGAAATATTAATTGAGAAAGAACTTCTCCACAATGACGAAAAATCTGTTCAATCTGTTCATATTACAAAAACAATTAGCTACAACCATCCACATAATCTTTGAGACAAACTAGAAATTCTATCAAAAAACCAGAATAGGCCGTTGACGCAAATGTCCATTTTTCCAACTGAGACTGTTTAAACATGTAAAAAGCTATAATTAGCCTATAGCACCACTGTAAGGCTTCGTTCTAGTGAACTTTTCGGTTTCACTAGTTGAATTCAGAATTTCCTAAGATCGAAAAGTCTCAAAATTTATGTGGGTGATTGTAGTCAGCTAGCTAGCTAGCTATAGCTAATTAAGTCTTTTTGTATTCACTTTTAATAGTCTGTTGTGAAAAGCTCTCCCTCAACTAGCTTTGAAAACCTTTAAAAAAATGTAAGGTGTGTTGGAGAGTCAAAAACATACTTCTCACCTTAAAGCAATAATTCCTTTATCTTCACACCTCGCCTCTAATGTATATAATAGTGTTAGGGGGCTCTATACAAGTCAAAGAAGACTGCCTGCCCCAGTTCTAAAACGACCACCGACGTTGGCCTACTAAAGACCACACCGATGGATCCGGTAAGTTAAGTTAATATATCTGCATACCTTTACCAACCAATGGATAAATATCTCCATGAAACAAAAATGTCCGAGAATGAACACTTTCTAAAAGCTCTTTTTGCATTTCACGAAGAGATTCAACATTATCACACTTTAAATCAGCAAGCACCCGCACCAACATGTCTGCAGTAGCCATGATAGTACGGCAAAAATCCAAGCCAAAAGGCGTGAATTTTTGACTGATCTTGACGGATGGGAGTATAAACTATAACCTAACAGGTTATAAGTAACCACGCAGTACGGAATCTAAATTTCCCACGCTAGCCACAGGCCACACATTGTTGGACTACGCATAGAGTGTGAAAATTACGTCACGATTTTGACGTCACATGCCACTTAAGTGAGATGGGGAGGGCTGTGAAACGTGGATTAGAATCTGAACGGAATTTTTACAGCGCTCTGTCTGCAAAACCTGGATCGTCGACATCATTCGCTTGGCTTACATTTTTCGTCAAATTTACACTAAGTCACGCGACTTATCTGACTAATCCTGGATCCGCGCCCCATTTATAAAAAACTTTTGTGTTGATAATATTTAAGTACTTTAAAAAAAAACGTTGATATTTTTTTTTCAACAAAAAATTTAGACGTTGTATTGGCGCCACTTTTATAAATCCAAGAAGTTTTTCTTTTTTTACGCACCAAAGATTTTTTGAAAAAAACTTTATTTTCTTCTGTAGGATTAAAAAAAAATTAAAGGCGGCAACACCTGCTGATCAAAAGTTGATCAATTCTTATGAGAGCAGTACTAAGTACTAAAGGTAAAGCTGTCTCAGACATGGTATTAGGTATATATCGAACACAAGGGTGATATTATAGAAGAAACTCCACTGAGACCTAAGAACATTGAAATATTCCGATCAGCAGGTAACAGAGTTATTGAACCCAATGATAGAATACAAATGGATTTAATGGAAATGAGATTAAACAACCCGGATAATCAAATTAAGAGATATTGATATATTATCGTTGGGGTTGATGTATTTAGTGGGAAGAAGTTCCTCTTACCCATTAGAAATAAAAAAGTACTACAGTGGATAAAGTTGTAGATTTATTCTTAACCGACAACCATTGCAACAAAATACATACAGATAAAGGTGGAGAGTTCCAAAATGGTGAAGTACACAATCTTCTGGTGAAACATGGCGCTAGATTATACCACACTAGAACAATTCAAAAAACATATATGGCCGAAAGGGCTATTCGAGATATCCGTGTAATCCTGAATACTATGATGAGGGATGAGAGTATGTTATATGAAATTGCATCAAATTCTTACAAGGTGGATGATTGGTCAAGAGCTGTTCCATTTGTAGAAATGTTTTTGAACAAACGAATAAATAGCAGGAACCATTTTACCCCCTGATCAGTTGCACGAAGAATTACTGAATGGAAAGTCAAGACCCTATGTGATACTGCGAAAAATGATTGCAAAACCTAACAGGAAAAGACTAGAGCTTATAATTTTACAAAAGCATATAAAAACCTTTCGGAACATTCAAGCTCTTTAGTCGGCTAAATATTGGTGACATTGTGCGAGTATCAAAGAAACGTTTAGAGGGTACATCGAGTGAACAACCCTGGTTCAAACGCTCAGCAGCTCTATGTGCGTGGAGCCAAGAAAAATATCAAATTGTGAAAGTTACAATATCACCACCACCAAGTCCATTTGAGTTATATCAAGTGTGAGATTTGTCAAACAATAGTTTATTGAACGCTTGGTTTTATCAAGAAAAATTACGTGTGGATACAACTACAGGCGTAGAACACACTTCTTCAAGTCTATCTCTACTGATAACCCCAAAGATCCATGGGCAAATCAATGGCGTGTAAACTTATCTCAGGATGACGAACACTTTTTTGACTGATTTAATTCAACCGGCTATTTACGAATATCATACCTTGGAGCACCCATGAAAGTTACAACTACTGAATAATTTGAAGCCGCAATTAAACCAATGAAAACATTTAGCAAGAAATGGACGCCATTGCTAACGGCTAAAAAGGTTGATGATGTCTTAAGCATAACAGTATTGCTATTTCGTGTTGATAGTCACATACCTCAAGACAAACTGACAAATTCCAACAGGCCTTAACTCGGCCAAACTAAAATATCACTACTAGATAGTAAGGCTAAAGGTGTCGCTTGGATACCACGGATAAAAGGCGTTTCAATAAAATCACTCAATGATCTTAAAGCTTAAGAAGACAAAGACAACTACTTTAAAGATCGATCATTCGCTGAAGATGTTCTTTACGATATAAATTATACAAATGCTCAAACGGATAAGATGCAAATTTCCAAACATTTCTAAACATGTGACTTTGATGTTATTAGTAATACAAAAAAATTAACTGCAGCATCTTCTTCACTTTACGCCTTTCGCGAACTCTTTCTCGGTTTTGAAAAGTTTTTTTTCAACACAACATTTACCTACGACGATAGTAATAGCCTAAATGAAATCATTATTCAAAACGTAGCAAACAAACTAATTTCACCTTTATTTGCAAACCTTCAAGAGTACTGCAATAAATTTAACAAAGCATAACCTCGTCAAGGGCTTTTTTAACCCTATTCGGTCCGGGGGGGCGGATTCCGCCCCCCCCCCCTAACGGATTTTCTTTAATAAATCCTTAATGCTAGGTTGTATGGCTACGATACTTACTGAGTTTCAATATTTATCTATTAGACACCCGCATGACAAATTTTTAGGTCCCATACCGTTTAGAGGCTTTGATATTGGCTATTACTCGAAACTACCCCAAAAAATCTCTATGAAACCCTTATAATAGGGAAAATATAATGACTTTTGTTAGAATTATCGTTAGAACTTGAAAATTACAACACAACTTTGTTTCATCAAGAAGAATCATTTTACATGTTTTGGACACGTGATTGTTCGGATTTCCCCCTTTTTTTCGGATTTTACCCGAAAATCGGAAAAAAACAGATTTCCGGGCAATTTTTGGCAGTTTTTTATGCGATCTGTGTAAGAACCGGAAAATATGTTAAATAACTTTTATTTAGCATTCAGAAACTTCAAACAGAATGTAAAAATTCGCTCTAGAACTAAAGTAATTCAATTTTAGCAGATAGTGGCATTTTGGACAAATTTCAAGCTTTTGATGACGTCACAGAAAATGTGCTAACGCAAGCAAAAAGTTATTACTGCTATTTTGTTCCTTTTGTGACGTACTATAAGTGTGCCAAGTTTGATTCAATTTGGATAAGCCTATGAAAAGTTATTGAGGGGGGGCGGATTCCGCCCCCCCCCCCGGTCATATTATGTTCGAAAAACCCCGGACCGAATAGGGTTAAATGAGAGCCCGTTTCCTTTTCTCTGGAGATTTAGCTCACGACGGTACTGGCACTGATGATTAACATCACTTTGTATCAGTCGAAAGCGAGTTATAAATTTATTCAACGAAAAAATTATCCACATTATCAAAACATTCGTTGGCTAACAATATTATTTCTTCTAATTACAAGTTACAAGTGCTAAATTTAAACAACTTTACCCACAATCGGCCTTCCAATCCATTAGCAGTATTAATACCACAATGTTCAAATCATACCAGAGTAATACATCCATTCCAATAGTGGTATAATTTATGACAAATATGGAAATAAAAATGCGTCGACGGGAACCCCAAAACTTTTTCCGATGTTTATAGAAGACCTTGTTCAAGAATTCAACACAAACTATCTCCATAATGCTGAATTATTACTCTATTGTGGTGATACAAGATCATTATTTCCCACAAATGACAACAAGTACTATGCCTACGTTGGGCAATTCACGCTACGAAAACATCACGAAGTATGGCCATCCAAAGAAAACACAAGTATTATGAGTTTATCACCACAAATAAAAGTGATTATACTGAACTAGTACCAACGAGATTGCGTAACATTTCATTTCGATTTACTCAATTTGACGGTGTAAACAAGTTAAATATAGCTTTTGATAAGAGCCAAAAACCTTTTGACTTACCATTTTGCTCAATGTTGCTCGACCTTTCGGAGGTTGTAAGACAACACGAACGAATGTCTGGAGCGACTGTTCGAAGAAAAACTATCATCCTCATTACTGCTCATGACATTTACGGCACAGAAAATGAATACAGAATATTTACATCAGAGCTCGAAGATATGCAGGACAGCTTGGTAATACCAGAATTAAAAAATAAAACAAGATACAAACCTGTTTATTACGTCAGACTGACCAGAGCCCTAATACCGTCCGCAATTAAAGGTTATGAAGATAATAACTTACCATTTATTCACTCATCCTTAGCCAAAAAGAGTGCTTCATTTTACAGTAATGGAATAAGTCATACAATTATTGGTATCATTAATTTACAGAGCCACGGTGGTTATTTCAATGTGCCGTTTCACCCCGTGGCATGTTATGAAAGCCGTTACGGCTTGTGCACTTGCGCCCGTTTATATTTGTATTTTGGTGGAAAACATGGAAAAAGTATTGTTATTTAATTGAACTTATGGCCATCGTTTCCTATGATTTTATGTGTTTTAATTTCTTGTTTACATTAAGTATGGCTTATAAATCTGAATGCTGTTCAATTTATCTGCATCAGGCTATATTAAAGGTTATTAAAACTTAAACAGATTTCACATATGTCCTTTTTGCACCAAAACCATAGTTTAAACTAATATTCACGCTTCAAAACCCCACTAATCACCGATAATGCTTGGTTGCTGATATAAACACAAAGCTTTTGAGCTTGCAACTTGTTCTTTCAAATGAGGAATTTTACCCTTAAATTACAAGAATAACTTCAAAATATACCCTTTTTTAGTGTTCATGTTTATTTATGAAAGTCAGGAACGATTTTCGTAAATGTTCCAAGATGAAATGTTTAATTAAACATTGATGTGAGTGCTCCGTAAGTTTCTTGTAAATCTGATGTGTCTAGATGTGTTTTTAAATACCACTTTCGGTTTGGTATAATTCCCTGAAGAACGGCAGCCATGACACCTTGTTGATATCAGTTATTTCTTATATCATCATGTTTTTTTTTCAGAAATGTACAATCTGCTAAATTTAGCTAGCTAGCTACCTATGTTCTTTAATTTATTGTATTTTGGATATCTAGCTACAGCTACATAAGCTATACATTTGTATAAAATCATTCTTTATCTATTTAAATATTATATATATATATGGTATCTATTGGTGACGAAGGAGTGCATCGGGAAAGAAAATCAACTTAAGCTGTTATCTCCAATCAATAAATTAATCTCAAAAAATATTTAAAATATATCAGTATTAAAACAAACAGCTAGCTAGATATGGTAAAACGCATTTTCTGCTGGAGTGGTTTAACTCTTGTAACGCACATTTTATGTTCGTATATGTTGGTCTATGCACTTTATGTAATCAGCACTCTACTCTTGAGTGCCGAATAGACGCCCCCTCTCCCCGCTTGCTTTTTTTGCATTTATCCCCCGCTTAATACATTTTCAGATTTTTTCCAACCCCCTTCTATTCGGCACTCGAGAGTACCCTGCAGAAGTGTAGCTATATGTTTGCAGTGATATATATACATATATATGTAGTTCCGAACACAGCGTTGTACTGTCTGCAACCAGTAAGCAGGAGGTTGTGGGTTCAAATCCCGCTCGGTCCACAATTATTTTTGATCTGATGCATTTCGCTCATCATTGATTAAAACATCTAATTATATATTATGAATTGTATAAGAAAATATATTGTTTTGTTATTTTTCTCTGTATTAGCTATGCACCAAGAGCAGGCGATGCTCCAAACAAGATCGTCATTCTGGAAAGTGCAATAAAAATCGTCATGTAAATCAATTCTGGCATCATTCCATCATGCAAAAGAAGAATGTTAAAAATATAATTGTAAAAGAAATATCAGAGCTATCTGATACCATACTTAGAAAAGGTCAATTCCAGGAAACCATAATGTTCATCATCGCTACCAGAACTTCACTAAAAAAAGAAAGAGAGTTGTTTTGTCTTGAATACTTTTGGTGTTAAACTTTTGTAAGCATTATCTTTCATGCATTGTGAATGGTCTTTTAAATATATTTCATTATATATAAATTTAGAGTCTCATTCTAAAGAATTACAGCGAGAAAATGAGGTTATGGAGAATGAGTTGGAGGAGTCACGAAAACAAAAAGTTATCATTGAGAAGGAATGTGCAGATATAAAGTTGCAATTTAATAAAATAAAATTAATTCTTGAACAGAAGGAGTATACGCGGAATCGTCGGAAGAATACTGCTACAACTTTCGAAATGATAAATGACAGCAGTAGTTCTGCTAGATATAGACGCCGAGCTGAAACCAAGAACCTACTGGAATATATCCATGGTGGTTGTATTGGTTCTATTTTTGGAGCATGGGATTATCTATGCAAATATGCTGATGAAAACCAGATGGAGAAGTTTTGTGTGTCATACAGACGTGGAAAGTTTTTGGAAAAGTTGTATGGAAAATTTTCTGATCATCAACAAAAAAGTGATTCCAATATGAAACAAGCCCTTGCTACAAAATATGCATCACATTTGTCAAGGAGGAAATATAATTTCCTATGTAAGATTCAGAAATCTGCATTTGATACCAAGAATCAAAGATGGACGAGCAAGCATATAATGTATTATGCGTATAAAATTAATCTGAAAGTTCCTGCCTTAGTTTCTCATGAGACAATTGAGAAGTTTACAAAAACACTAGATATTGGTGAGATTCATATTATACCTGGATATGCTGGAGTTGCAAGAACAGTTACTGCTCTGATTACAATGATATGTGATTTACACATTAAAGTAGATGCCTTGAGGAAAAACTTGATTTGGTTCAACAATAACATCAATCATTTCGTTGCGGCAATTTCCAGGTGATGGGGCGCCGGAGTCCAGTGAAACAACCATGAGTATTGGCTCTTTAACTCTGTGGAATCTAGGTATGTTCATTGCATGATTATAAAAAAAAGATTATATTATGAAACTCTCAGCACCAGTTGCTTTGATCACTCTGGTGACATTGGTGAGACCTGGTCGAAATACGTGTCTGTGGATTATTATATCTACAGGATTATATACTTTAATTGGAGAAACGTTCGCGAAATTTTTTGGATAAACTTTCGCGAATGAAGAAATTCGGAAAATTTCGCGAGATTAACTTTCGCGAATGAAGAAACCCGCAAATTTTTGCGAAATAAACTTTCACGAACAAGGATTTTTCAGTTAGAAAAAACTTCAAAATTCTTAGCATAATTGAAAATGTTATAAATTTTCTTACTTGAAATAAGATTTCTAAGTATTTTGTGCGTTTTTGGTGAAAAATGATAAAATAGCTTACTGGATAAACTTCGCGAATGAAGAAAATCTTTCGCGAATGAAGAAATTCGGAAACTTTCGCGAGATAAAGTTTCGCGAATGAAGAAACTCGCACATTTTCGCGAGATAAACTTTCGCAAAAATGGCGAAGGTTTCTCTCGCGAAAGTTTCTCCAATTAAAGTATATAATAAATAACAACAAAATACAATCTAGAAGGAACCCCTAAGTTGCTTTGTACTAGCAGAGCTTAGTTAAATGATAATGCAGCATGTGTACAATGAAAGCTGCCCACCATTCGCTTATGTTATACACCTTCTAGCATAGCGAAGAGAGTGGTTAATATCATAAAGGTACATAATCATATGTTAATACACAGTAACTATTATTTTTAGGTGATATGGTACGGAGCAGAGAGTTCCACTACCCTCTGCATACTGTAAGTGCATCAGAAAAAGATGACATATGCACTGCATTGTGGCTTCAACATACAGATGAAATGGCTTTGATTGAAGGAAATGTGTTACATGTTAACAATGAAAAGGTATTGTATATATACAGTCAAACCTGCCTTAACAACCACCTTTATAAAGCGACCACCTGTCCTTTACGACCATGATGCTGTAACATATAAAAATACATCATTTTCATTAGAACCATCCCGGCTACATAAATATCTACATTTACATACGTTCATATATACAAGAATTGTACTGAAAATTTGTAATTATGTACTTTAGGTAACCATAGAATGGCAGCCAGTATCAGACCAGGCATGGCAGTTTTATGCAAATAATGCATTGACACAAAGTGCAACCTACCCATCAATGTTTGCAAACGTACACAAAAGTCAATTAACATTGATTGGAGGATCAATTGGCCCAAATAAGGATGATACATGGCAGCCTCCTACCATGGAAACAAGACAGGAGGAAGTAAGAAAAATTGAAGAATTTAGTGCCTCATTGAAAAAAGGGCTAAGTGATGCACAAAAACATGAAAGAAAACTGAAATTTATGGCAGAAAATGGGATACGCCAATTAGGCTACCCGCGAATTGGCATATTTGCAGATCGGCAAAGGCCTGAACCAATGCATCTTGAAATAAATAATTGGCAACATGTCCTAAATATATTATACATCGAGTCTATTCGAAGAAACAAGTTTAAGGAATTTGTTGCAGTATTAAAAGCACCTGTTCAAATACCAGAAAATGAAATGTTGGGATGTGGTCTAAAGTTTATTGGCAGGAAAATAGAAGACCATTATAACAAAATATCACATCGGTTTAAAGTGATACCTATCCGATTGATTGGAGCTCAAGCAATTAAATTAGCAAGAAACTTTGCACGAATAATTGATGCGTTGGCAATTGCACATGGGGATGAAAGACAAGAACTGCTGTTGCTAGCTTTAGGAAAGATATGTCAGTATTTAAGGGACATCAGAGTAGAAATAAACCGTGTGCATGTAACTGATGGGTACCCTGATGTAGTTAAAAGTCTATGTCAAACATATTTCAATTTATTTTCCTTATTCTTCACACAGAGTTGTCAAAGCACAGTTTGGACAATGGGGTATGTTCTACCATATCATGCAAATCTCTTGTACATGAAATACAAAATCGACTATGGAATAATATCCATGCAGGGGAAAGAAGCCAAGCATTCTGAAATTAAACAGGAGTTACGACATGGAACGAATAGGTCAAAATCACAGACTGAAACTGGAAAGTGGTACCAACTAATGCGGTCGAGTTATGTCCGTACATTTTATCTGCCATACCACTTTCCTGTTAGCAGCAATTATCATTCACACTTTGAATCAAGAGTTGCAAAGATTAAAGACAACAATGAGGATTGCTTTTGTGCGTGTTCACGACAGATTGAACCTCACCGGCAGATATTTGAATTCTGTGTATCATGCACCAAAATTGAAGAGTGTGCGAAGGAAGGGGTTTTATACAGTCAAATTAATGCAGTGATTCTACCAATTCAGTGCAACATTTGTAACGAACGATTTTCAGACTTTATTGCTTGCGATAAACACAACATCACTATCCATGTCAGTGATCTAACTGGGAAAGACATTCACCCAGCTACTTTAACAGTTGCAGAGTTAAAAACCCAACTGCAGTTGAGAAAACTTTCAACAAGTGGAAACAAAGATACATTAAAGAGACGATTAGAGGGTGTACTTTCGGCAGAAAAGTAGATTTGCTGTTTTCTTAAAATAAGTATTTGATAGTATAACATTTTAAAAAGCCACTTCAAGGTAGTTTTAGGAGTAGAAACTTTTGCGAGCATAAACTTTCGTTAATGGATCAATGTAGATTTTTTTGCGTATTTTACTTTTGCGAATAAGGCCAAAATTCGCAAAATTTGCAAAAGTTTCTGCTCCTAAAGTAAAAAGAATGAACATATATATATATATATATATATATATATATATATAAACTTTTTACCAGTATATAGGCATATACACTAAAATATAGATATATAAACCAGGGAAGTACTGACACATTAATCAACATGGAACAATAAATTGTGGAATTTATGTTTTACGATAGCCACGATAGCCATATTCGCAATCTTTTATTCCATATTTTATCCTATTTATGGGTTGTTCGCAATTTTTTATTCCAAATGTTACCCTATTTTTATGAAAACTATCAGTATATATATATATATATATATATTTCTTTTTTCAAAAAACAGGTTGCATAAAGGTACACATGGCAAAACTTTCGTTCGGAAATGGTTATTAAAACAGAAAAAACTATAAAATTTAAATAAAAATCCTCTCTTTTTCTAAAATGACAGGTTCGAACGTCAATTTTGCAGAACTTATTTCTCCCCTTAAGGTACATGCGTATGAAAAATATGTTTATATGTATACATATATCTATAATAGAGATAAAGATGTTATTCATTCAACTTTTTTTGTAATGACACATCTACAGCCACTCCATTACTTGAATACCGTTGTATAAAAAAAGACAGAACAAGTCTCTGTACATCACATTGATATTCGAACTTAATGGGTTGTCTGTGGACCAACCACGATCTTAGCAACACCGTGGTATTTCATTACGTTTCTGTTCAATACTGGATCCAATGCCTTTTGAAAAAATCTTTTTGCTAAGTAGTTAGTCCCATCAAATCGCTTTGGTGACCATATTTTCCTAGCACTACAATCAGTTGAAATAAATATACAAATTTGCTCCTTTGGTTTTTTTCTAGAATAATGTACGTCACCGCCATAACCAGCACACAAAGCCACCATCTGAGACATGACCTCCCAGGGGCAAAACATTGTCACAGGTACTCCTAATTGCAAAATCAAGAGGTATTATTATGCAATTAATTTTAAAACACATGTTTTATTTACATTAGAATACAAAAAACAAACACGTTTCACCTAGCTAGCTAGATGGCTAGCTAGAAGCTAAACTAAACATTCAGAGTTTTATATCAAAGTTTACAAATGCTGTTACAGAGGGGAGTCCTGCTATGTCAAACAATCTAGCAATCAGTACGCAATTTAAAATTACCTAGGCCAGTTAACTTTCCTCTCCCCAGCTTGGAACACATGGACTTTCCCAACTCTCTTAAATAACTATCTAGCATGGGAACAACTAGGGCAACTCTGTTCCCAACAGTTTTCTCCAATCCTCTATTCAATGCTTGGTCCCCCATTCCATATTTCGATTGGTCTTCCTTACTCACAACATCACGAAACCATTGGGATTCCATGGGACGAAGTTTGTGAGAAGAGCTCAACCAAAATTTGCTACCTCTCTCGCTTGCCTTCTTTATTACTATTTTGCCGAGGCCCCACGGCATCACAAAGTAATTTCCGCATCGAATCCTTATATTATCCAATCTCGGTTGCCGTGTAGTTCTAAAACATTTTTATGGCAAACGGGAGAAAATTGCTATCAAAATGACCACCGTGAGCAAGGAAAACCAAACTATCAATAAGGTAAGTCTGGGTTTTGCGCCTGATGGAATTACTGAGACTATTCACAAGGGACAATATAGAATTGGAATCCCTAAGTGATTTGAAACAATTCACTATATCCATTCTCGATAAATATTTTATAAGACTTTGTCATTACTTATAACTTGGACGTTGACCATGTCTACATTAAGTACTGAATATTATCATAAACTGTTAGAAGAAAAACAACATCGAAATGAACAATACAGTGAAAAAATAAAAGAACAAAACCAGCTTCAACAACAGTATCAATTAAAAGCACAGCAAGAAAAATTCGATCAATACCAAAGAGCGTTAAAAAGAATGCAAGCTTCGAATCAACCTCAAAATAACCATCAACAAACCGACCCAAACTTAAGCCTTTTGTTGAGCGAAATACGAGACTTAAAACAAAAGCGAAATATGGGACCTGAAGTTAACAGTTATTCCGGTGATTTATCTTTTCTAGAACGTATAGCTAAACTAGAAGTATAAGTTAACAATGTACTTCAAGAAATGAAAGCTTTTAAACGACGCAATGCATTACCTAGTCCTTTACCACCATATCATTCATATGGTGCCTATCACCAAGCACAAATGTATCAACCTCAGTTTCACAGTAAAAAGACGATTCAATACCCAGTACCTGAGTACCCATACATAGAAGAAGAACTACGAACATGATTTTTAACGCTACTAGGGTTTTGTTGTGAAATGTAAATATAATGATATTTTTAAACGAGTTGTTTTATTCTGTTTTTGTCCTTCGAGTAGACACAATCATGGCAATGTCAGAGGTGAATTTCATGCACGATTTAGATGAGCCCGATGAAAATCCACTTTTGGGTTCGTATTCTCGAGAAGGCCAAATAAGAAATCTTTTGACATATGAAGAAGTATTGGGTGGCCCATATAACAAAAAACGTAGGAAGTTGCAAGAAGCATTGATACACTCAACAACAGAGCCTGGTTTATCAAAACATTCTCGCAACACAAGAGTACAAATGGGTGTATCCATCAAATCAAGATACGAACGTTTTAAATTCACCCCATAAAGTTCATAAAGTTCAAAATCAAAGCTGATGCGTTAAACAATGCCAACACAAAGCATGCCTTTAGAAGAATTGTGCCCGTTTCTCGTTTATTAACCGATGGATTGAAAAAATAAAGATACGTGTTGATGATGATCTCAACCAATAAACAATTTGCGAGTGATGGATATTTGGTTGATCTTCCCTTTGAACAGTTCTATTTACGTTTTAAGGAAAACATAGCACCTGAAGAATCGCATCTTTTACCACTTCCTGAAAACAATGGAAACAGAGCCAGAAGAGATTTTATTGCAGCAACAGACGGCGGTAATACCGTCCATAATACAGAAAATGTTACTCAGATCTTTTTCGAGATGGTTTTAAGTTTTAAGTATCTCTGTACCGTTTAGACGATTTTGGTTAATGTGAAATCATGTTCAGCAATACTGCATTTGAATCCGAACTTTTGTTGAACGTAAATACTCGCGAATTGTTTGAATTATCAGGTAAAAAGGCCAAATGGACCGATTCTGATAATGCCCGAAATGCAGAACTTCTAAAAATCGTTCATGTTGAGGAGCCCGAATTACATTACATAGAATATACATTAGCAACGGAGTACAAAGAATTAATAGATGTTAATGGGCATCAACCCAAAACGTCAAGAAACTAACAATTTACGATGTAAGGGATGGGCAAAACAATATCTCTAACGTGGAACTTGTAATTTTGCATTGGGATTCAAGTAAAATAGCTGTCCAAAGCAATTTAGGTGTGCATAGTAATATAGACTTAACCCTATTCATGCTTCCAAGGGGGGGGGGGTGGCTGATTCAGCCGTACCTTTTAAACTTTTTTTAATAACTTTCTATGTGTTTATAGTTACACCTTCAAACTTTGTGACTTTTCCTAACTTGTATTTAGCTTCATTTTCAAAAAAAAATTTTAGAATCATACCGAAGTGTTGCCATGGCAACGTTTTTTTTATGTTGAGTAAAAATTCTGAAAAAAATTTTTTTTACCAAAACAAAGCTTTATGTGACTTCTTAGTTTACATTTTTTATTTTATTTTGTGTTTCTATTATTATTGTTACTAAATTCATCGCAATTTAATAAAATTCAAAGTTAGTGCTTTTTTTCTTTCAATGAATTTGATGACGTCATCACCGAAAATGCTGACGGCATCAATTTTTTTTTCACCAAATTGTTTAAAAATACCTGGACAACCCTTGTGGTAAGTTTCAAGTGAAACGGACAACAATAGTAGAAGTTACACAGGTTAACCCGCTACGAAAGTCAAACATTCGTTGAGTATTACGGAGACAACAATTACACTGGACTATTTGTTGTTGACCTTTCAGTTGACACACGCGTCACAAGCGAACAACTGCCAATAAACAACAATCACCTTCGTCTTTTTATGACACTGCGAAATGCATTGGGATCTAATCACACACTGGTTGTATTGTACACCCTGTTTAATAGTATGATTTGTGACGTAAACAACTTGATATTTTAGCTAGAGCGTGACGAAGCTAAAACAGTGATGTAACACTTTTTTTATCAGTTGCATACAGCACTCGGTTTAACACACGTTGTATAACGATGCCTTGTTCGAGAAGAATGGTAAGATTTAGAAAACGCAACGGTGAAGTAGTAACAATTTCAGCCAGCGCAAAACAACAACATTGATAAAAGATTACTTCGCGTTTCCAACAAATGGAACAATTTGCGAAAGAAGACGAAGGAACCTAGCCAGAGGCAAATGAGGGCTCCGGCTAGTCAACTGTTAGAAGAAAAAATACAAGACTTGCGAAACAGCGGAAGTTTACCAGCAGATATATCAAAAAACTATAAATATATTAAAAAATTAGAAAACACTCACTTTGTTCATTTAGACTGGTTGAATAAGTGTATATGTAATGACAAAGATACGTCTTCCACCGCCTTACAAGAAACAGTGTGGAGGTAGACGAAGAAGAACTTACCGTTGAAGGCAGTATGGAGGAAACATTTTAGATAAGATCTCTGCAAATGCTTTAACTCCACTCGGTTTAGGACTATTAAAAAGTCATGCACCAGGATTGATAGATAAATTGATTAACGCACAACAGATCAGAGCAGCAAAAGTTAGATCATAAAAAGGTGGAATTCTCCCGTTAGTTTTTGGTGGACAAATGGCTATGCCGTTACTCAGTCAACTGATAAACGAAATTTAATTTTTTTTGCTAATTTATTTTTACGATATATATTAATCTGTATACCATAAACTCATCACTTTTTAATTTGTATGGGTGTCAGTAGAAATGTTATAACTTGTGAAGAACGTGATCATAATAGACATTTGAACGAGGAAAAGTTTATTAGGAGATACAATCACAATCGGTACGCTGAATCAACTAAGGTGTACGAAACACCTGAAAAATCGAATAATACTGAAACTGTTACCAAGTATTTTAGTTTAACAAACCCAACGTCCGCATCGCATAGTATAACAAATTCAGTAGCACACCAACCAAGATTTCTAATAAGATGATGACCTCAACCGAAATTAATAATTTACTTTACGGTGATAAAGAAATTGCACCCTATTTTCTCGGCTGTTATCATTGGGATGGCTTCGAGACCTTACAAATGATATGCCAAAAGGGGGAATCATTGTGTGAAGGTGATTTAACAATGGCTGTCTTAAACTTAGACCCTTCAAATATGGGAGGAGTTCGCTGGATAACACTTGTTGTTTTCTGTCAACCTTCATTACACAAGGAGACATTACCATTAATATATTTCGATCCATTTGTTGTGGTAGGATTTCCAATTAATATTAAAGAACAGCGTCAACCATATGTTCAAAAACACTTTTTCAATCAAACACCAAGGAAAACAATTGGAGGAAATCTCTTTAAGGGAATAACAGATTCGTGGATGTACCAGGCATTCGATTTTTGTGAAAGATCATATCACAATTTCAGATCAATAACTTCGAAAAAGGAAGATGAAAGGTTTACAATGTTTTTTGACGCTGTAGCTAAACATAATCCCCGGAAGTATGTAATTCTTTATTCATGCAAAATCTTACAAGATCCTCTGTCTACAGTGTGTGAAGAAATTGTTGGTTTGTTTATAAAAGATATTGTGAAGAGAATTAATAAAGAAAGGGAGCATCTTCAAAAAGATCCTTTTACTACCTCATTTGTTCGATCATCCGCATCACTTTATTTTCAACAACAACCCAATAAGCACACTATCCATAAAATTGTCGAGTTAATGACGCTCAAGTTTCCAAGCTACCTTCCCAAAAACGTAAATTCAATAAAGTATCTACCAACGTAATAACAGACCTTTAAAGATTTAAACTATTTGAAAGTCATGGATTTATGTGTTTTTGTTTTGTTTTGTTTTTATATTGTAAGAAATATACTTTGAAATTAATATTTTGTCATTTAATTTGCAGAAAAGTTGACATACAAGACCAAACGAATTAAATAAGCACAATATTACAGAATTACAAAATCACAAAAATTCAGCTTTTTTTGTATTACATTAATACTTTGCATGTTTCAAATATTTCTTTCTATCAAAAGCTTTCCAATGCCCTCCTTTAACAAATTTTCTCATCATAATCATTTTAAGCAATTCGTTTTGCCAAAATTTCAATCATCAGGTTTATCAGACTCTGTTAAATTTCCAGTTGACGTTGATTGTTTATATTATTGATTGCTTGCATAATAACCTCTTTGAGCCCAATAAAATGCATTGTTATTAATATCCGACTCTTCTAAAGCTTTTTCCACGTGTGTAATTTTAATCTCGTGTGTGACATCGTTGTACCTTGCAAAGGTCTCAGATTGGACAAAGAGATTTTCAAAGCTTTTTTAATATTACAGCTTCTCTCATTATGGCCGCATCCATATTTTGATATGAGGTGTTTTCAGAATAAATTGAAAATGAAAATAAAGTGCTAAGTTGACAATCCCTAGTTGTAAAGTTTCACAAATTTGATCCCAGAGCTTCAGGCCTGTCAATAAGTCTGGGGACAAGATTACAGGGTCTTGCCAGCATAAAGTGCAGTATGATCCAATTGGGTGTGAAAAGTGACCAATGAGCGTTAACCTATATTAAGAAAATAAACCAATCAGATGTGTCCAATAATAACAATAACATGGCATGAGATTGTTTAAAAAGCTCTATTTCGCTTAACATGCCTTTGGCAATGGGTGTACTGGCACATTTACAGTAGGTTGTTTTTGTTGTTTCTTTATCTTTAAGTGTTAAGCAAACTCATACCCAGTGCTTTTTACTTTAAGGTTGTTAAAATGGTAAATGCAACTAATCAGTATAAAAACTACCAAGCATTTGATAAACACACTCAACATTTGTAACGCCTCATTATTCTTGCATAGTTGTTGTGTCTCGTATATTGAGCATGATTTGTTTCCAAAAAATTGTTAGGCTATAATGTGATAATAATATAAACTTAAACTAAATGTGAAAAACAATAGAAAACAAAAACAAATAATTTGCTTAACCCATTCCGGTATGGACGATGTCGTAGCACTCATTTAAAACATTTAACACCTTTTTGCTAAAAAATGTAAGAAATTTTGTGCACAGTAGTTAAATAAACGCTAAAATAGCTAAATGACAGATAACATCCTAGAATTGTATATATAGCTAAATTCGCCACAAACGTGACGAAAAATTGCTCTTCCTAATCCAAACCATTTTACATGTTTCTTTTATTGTCTTTTTCATTTCCCAAACATATTAATAGTCCGTCAATACTTCAATTATTACCTACATGCACATTGGAATATCCATTACAACTTAACAAAACCTGGAGATGTAAAATTATAAACAAACGTATTTCAATCACGTTTACAAGTTTGCTTCATTAATTTTAAAAAATTCACAAAGATAACGCTCCATTTTACGACAGTCAGTGAAGTCGCTCTGTTTTAAAGTCTATTCGCTGCTCACCTGAATGATAGTACTGGATTGTTTTGCCATACACCTGGCGTACAGTTTAAATTTTACACCAGTTGTCTACACCAGAGATGCATCAGAAAAATTATTGCCCAGCCAGATGGATAGCTTACATTAGCAGAACTGTTGCAAATATTGAAACCGGCACCGAGACGTAAAATCAAATATTTTGCAGGATAGAAGTGCGACTATTTGTATTTTTTAACAGAAACAGGTCGAAACAGGTTGAAACAGGTTGACACCAGTCGCGAAAAAGCGGAAACTCTCGAAAACCAGTTTTATACGCCGCTAAGTGTTATCCTGTTTTGCTTACAGCTCAGACGTAAAATTGAGTAAAAAACCTGATGTCTTGAAACAAGTGAAGCAGACCTAGAGTATGAAGCATGCATTAAAGGAAGAATATCAAAAAAACTAGAAATTAAAAAAGGTTGCGAAGCATTCTCGCAAGTTGCAAGCAAAATTTGTTCATCAAGAACCAGAGGCGGGAATGTTTGCGGGGATATATGCCTTGAAGTTGTTACCACCCTCACCCTGCTGTAGTCAGGATGGGACAAAACATAGGATCATTTGGCACTCAGTTTCGCGAAAACGGCGTACTGATTCTCTAGCGTAATTTCTATTTGGCCAAAATACAATTTTGCTGCACTATAATTTAATTTCGAGGAGCTATACCACATTTAGGAAAACAGAAGATTACAAAAACTGATTGAGCAATTCAAATCACTTGCTCTAGTATATTTTTTAGGAATTTTTAGGAAATGTGACAGGACTACGCGCTTTTTTGTAAGAACATAAGAACAAACGAGAATCTGAATTTTCTTGCACTTCTTTTTAAACTACCATAAAGTTTCATAAGTAAGAACAAAGTAGGCCTAATTCCGAAGTTGTGTAGCATTAAAAACAACAAGAACAAATCAGGCAAAAACGGGTGTGAAAAATGATAAAACAAAATCTATCTTCTGGAAATTTTAATCTCGTGGCATTCAAACAATACAAAACATTTGAAATTAACTTCCATTTTTTGTAAATAAAAACATGATTTTTAATCTAATCTTTTAAATCTAAAAATTTACAAAACAATAACTACAACTTCGTATTAGGTTTAATTTGTTTGTTTAATCACGTCTCACACGTAGTTAGATTACATTTCTGTCTATACATTAAGCTTCCAGCCTTCCGAGATGTAGCTAGATGACCTAAAAAACAAAAACAACAAAACAACAAAAAACCCATAAGATAATCACACTGAGATTTTACAAGTTACAATAATCGTTTTTATACATAGGATGCACACACAAGGCCTAGTTTTGTTTTAATAAATATCAGTTTGTCTGACTTGCAAACAAAAGAACGTGTTTTATAATAAGAAACATGATTACAAGAAACATCAGGCTGATATTACAAGTACTTACTGTAACTTAATAAAAAAAAATTAATAAATCGACTGGTTTTCCCAAAGTTATTTATTTATTTTGTTCAAAAAATTCGAAATTTTGAAAATAACCCCTGCCACAATATCAAAAATTCAAGAAATTAGGCATTTGTCAGTAATAATAATGCACCACAACAAGATTTCTTGAGACTGAAAAACTCACACGCATACAAATTTAGCCATATGACATTTGGTAAAGGTCTATTATGTGGTTTCACATCTCCAAAGGGCCATTTAAAAGTAGTTCTGTTGAGTTCACAAATGTGTAGGAGTTGTTAGAAGATAACTGCTAACTTTTTCAAAAATTGCACAAAATCACACTAATGTGCCTTTACGTATCATAACTTAGCTATACCACATTATTGCAAGCTCGTTAAACACAATGCAAAAACATAGGGTTAGACGTGTAAAGAAAATAATGAAGCCCTAAAGGGCCTTAGGATAAAGTTTTTCTATGCGTGATTAACAGGATAAGGGGAGATCTCTAATTTAACGAAAAACCTTACATATATGTTTTTTTTGTAGTAAAAACATTCTTACATATCCCTAAGACAACATTTTATATATACATAATTTTTTTTATCTTTTTAAATATATTTATAGATGTCCAAACTTAATCTTCCAAAAACAATAATTACATTTACGGTCGCCACCATTATCGAACAAAAGTCCGCTTGTTTTTACACGTCGTACATAGCTCAACAGGACTTGTGACGATGCACTCACTTCTTGTAAAATTTATTGTGAGGTTTAAGTGTTGAAAAATTTAACAACATGCGAAAGTAGGTAAACAAAGTAAAACTTTAAAACTGTTTTTGTTTTGTTTTGCTATCACAAAATATGACTTTCTTCACCTAAGGTCTGCTTTTTTTGCCTGTCGATTTTACTGATTTTCTTAGCGCAAGCTCAAGCATCGCCTAAAAACGTAAACATTGAAATTCATCCATACAGCAAGAAAAATGAACAAATAAAAAAATAAACAATAAAGACCAATAAAGAGGTGTATTTTCTGCTGGTAGTTTTGGATTGACAACTTAAATTTATTTCTACGATGCAACGAGAAAAAAAAAGCAATTTGATTTTTAGGAAATATTTAAAAATAGCACAATAAAATTTAAAATGAAAGAGTTTTGTTAATACTTGTGGATTGAAAATTTTCTTCTTACTGTAGCTAGCTAGCTAAGCAAGCTTATGATTCTATTGAAGGATGACAGCAAAATATATTTTTTGATGGTGGCCTCAGGCACCAAAAATTAGCTCTACATCAAACCAAGGCAAAAAATGTGCAAATAAATTTAAATCATAGACCTTCACAACTGACTCTTCTTCTGCTGCAGGAAAAGGATAGCACAAACATATAGCTATACCAATTGAAGCTGATAATTTGATACTTTCAAATCTTCTTTTTAATGAAGCGATAAATACAACTCGTTTTTGCGCATTATTATAGTGTGCCTTCAAAGAAAAGGTACAAGCTTTCTAACTCAAAATTTCAAGAGAAAAAACATAGCTAGCTAGCAACAAAATAGCCGGGAAGACACTTTAACACTCACAGCTTGATTATTATCAGGTATAAACTATATAAAAAATTAAGAAAAAGAACTTATTACAATCAGTTTGTGAGCAAATACAATCCAACATAATGGGAACATCATAACTACACAAGAATTAATAAGATACATGTGTTCTTAATTACTAAAGTATGTATTTAGGTTAGGTCTGTAAAATATGCTTCAAATTAGCCGATAACCGTTTTCTGATTGCTTTATATTGCTTTTCAGTTTTTCGCTTTCGGCAAACGGAAAATCGGGAAATAATGGGGGGGGGGGAGTACGAAGACGGGGGTAGGTGGGTACAAAGCCAACTCATTAACATTTTTAGCTAATTTTTATTACAGCTGTTCGGTCCAAACTTATTTGTTCTAGTAGACAAAAAAATAACCTACCTTTTTGTGAAAAAATATCAGTTATATTTCCTTTCGCTGATTTTATATGATTTTTTTTCTATCGAAATTTGAGAATCTCAATAATTCTCTTGGTATACTTCGCGTAGCAAACGCGCTCCACAATTTCGCTTCGCAAAAATTCATATTCTGCTTCACCTGTTGCATTCATTCTGCTCTTGCTTCATACTTTCTTCATGACTTTAGTCTGAACCAGAAACGCAACATAAACTAAGAATATTTTAAAGACGCCGGATAATAAAAGGTTTTAAATTGTAAGATGGCACCTTAGCACGACAAAATGAAACCAAAGATAATTGCAATATGTGTTTTAAGCCGAATCTCCACTGGACGATATTCGCGACGATTTTTGTGACGAAAAGTAGAAACCAATTCAACTTTTCGTCATGACGAAAATCGCGACTAATAAAATTCGAGTATTGATGACGATCGTCGTAAAAATCGTTCCGTGGAGATTCGCATTTAAGGATTTACTGTAGCTGGAAACAAAAAATAAAAACGTCTCTTTCATGTTTCATTATGAAGGTTTAATGATCCGTATTTCATTATGATGAAACTAAAAATAGCATAATTCCTTTTTTGTTTATCTAAAACATTTTCCCAAGATCACTTGCTTCGCTTGCGCAACTGTGAACGGCTTGCTTCACGTTCTGCTTCGCGCTTCACTAATGCGCATGCTTACTTACCTGTTAGCCAATCAGTTTATCTTAATACCTATTTAAAGAGTATAGTAATGCATCGCGCTGAATAAATTAACAATTCTATGGAAGTAAAGTTATGGATCTATATTTACAAGCGCTGGCCTTTTACAAGCCCGCTCTAGCCTGATTAAAAACGAAGTTTTGTTTGCCAACGGAACATCCCATTTTTAAACGGTTTTTCCGTTTTAAAAACGCGTCAATCTGCCGCAAAACTCTGATATGAATTCTGTCCGGTTATTAAAACGGATTTTCCGTATGAAGTATGTATGAAATTAAATAATTACTAGCCGGGGCAAGCCATCAGTGACGAAGGAAAGTATGTAGAAAAAAAACGTACCTTACATAAATCAGGCCTTAAATGTCTAAAGTGGTAACTCATTTTTGATGTTATCTACAAAAAAAAGGAAAATATCAACACTTATGCAGATACAAAATTGATAGGTTCAGGCTTGCTGGTCCCCCGACCATTTATGATGTTCGTATTAGCTGCTTCCCACAGGGGTATCAGTTTAGCCAAAAGGTTATCCAAAGAAGACAGTATTGGATAATCTTTAACCTCATTGTAGCCAGCTTTGAACCGAAATATTAAGGGTTGAACAATACAACTGTACAATTTTAGAGAGAACGGTAATCATGAAGCCATTTAATGGTTAAATGAAGCGGGGAAGGATGAAGAATAGGGAGGCAAAAAGGGGGTAAGATGAAGAATACAATGGCCTGGTAATAGTAAATAAAAAACTGTCTATATTATCAATTATTAAAACAACTATAACTGTACTATAATAACAACTTAACGGTATGAAGGAAAGCGCTGTTTCCGACGTTCTGCGATAAGTCGGGAACGACGTTTCTTTTCGGATTCTGCACTACAATGTAACCCGACTTTTCGGGTTATGCGCATGCGCATGATAATAGCATAAATGCGCGTGTTGTATCCTCGGCCAAGCCTCGGTCTTTAGTCGCGTGGAAAGCATAGCAAACTTTAACTGTCTTTAATATTAATTGATGCAATTTTCGTTTTATGTACCTCACCGGAGCAAATAATCAAGAAAATGTTGGCGTGAAGAAGAACAAACGGACATCGACAACTGTAAAGTGACCAGCTTCATGGTTTTCTTTCTTAGAAAATACGCACAAAAGATGCAATCCACATTTGGCCGTGGATACTGAGAAAGTTTTTAATCCAGTTGCTGGTCACAAGTCGGTCGAGGTCAAGTGCAAAGATCTGTGACGAATATGAAATTTGTTTTATAAAATATGTCATGCGATGTACCACTCTACTACCAATATAACACCAATATACCAAGTTACTCCAATACTGTTGTTTTTTCTGTTCTAATTTATTTTTAGGAAGATGTGAAAACAAAACAAAAATACGCTAATAGGCAGCAAACACAGTTTCTTAATTTTGACAAAAAATTTTCAAGTATCAAATGTTTTTGAAATAAATTATAAATATTAAAAATATTGATACTAACTATGCATCAGACTATACAAACACTATTACTTTATCTGCAAAATATTGATGATAGTGGTACATTAGTGACTAAAACTAAATACTGAGAAAATTGACTTTAATGCGAAACTATGAAAAAGTAGGCAAACTTTGAGAGAAGACTGATAAAGAGATGAAATTTAATGTAAACTACATGTCAAAACTGGGAAAATTATGGAACTATAAAATAATAAAAAATGAATACAATTGAAACGCAAGTAATATCGATCACTGACACACCAGGGGAGTGAAATATTTAAAAATCAATTAAAGTATTTTAAAGTATATATCAAATTGGTTACTGATCAACGGTATTCTACCTTAATAGAACACATCCCCTGTTGTATCAGGATCGATTTTGCCCCTTCTTCGCGAGTAGGATGCACAGGGTGCTCCCGCCAGCGGAAGCCCTCGCGGTCCCTTCCCCCGAGGCGACGCCACACAAGGTATGACGCCCTTGACCTGGGTCCTGGGTTGCCTCTGCGATACCGCAGGTATGCTTTGTAAGATATACCCTAAAATATCCTAAGATATATTATTCCTGCAAACAGAATACCTAAGGCAACCCTGGCTTTCAGTTTGTGAACTTTAACTGGACTTTAAAAAAGTGAATTTAGTAGAATATAGTTCTTTAAGTTAGGAAGGGCTACAAAGTTTTAATTTTATTCACCCTTAAATTAAATTATGTTTATATAATTGCGAGCTCGAAAAATTTGTTTATTTATAAATCCAGCTAAAATTGACGTAACGGGGTGTACCGCGAGAAGGTAAACCGTTGGATTTCGCACCCCACGTATGAGAGAAGAAAAAGATACATTTACACAATAAAATGCGACGCAAACTCTCACAGGCAGTGGACAACAATATTTTACAGTGTAGGAGATAGAGGTTCTTTTAAGAGGATATACAATTTAATTCAGCAACACCGCGTGCGACAACTGTGTGCCACAAATATCAAGTAGACGCGGCACTTGTTCAGGCGTAAACACACACTTTAATCTGATTAAAGCTTGAGACAGAACATCATAACACTGTCAACACACCTATTAAGGCATGAGAACACCTGAAAGCCATCGTATAATGGTCACATAGGCAATACACAAGTTTGATAAGCTCCAAATCAAAATTGTAAGTTGCTTATTAAAATTATGTGATTGCAGGGTTAATGTTATAGGCAACATAACACTAACCAATACTTGAAAGCTTAGTGTTGCATAAAACTAAAACATGAAAAATTATAGTATTTGTCTCCTACATAAACTTGCTTAAAAGTATTAACGACCTGTACCTTAACTGCTTGAAATGACCGAGCAGGTGAAAATGCAACATAAAGTTGGCCATGACTAAAGCAAGGTCTACGTAAAAATATACTAACTTTCTCAAAAGTTTGGCCTTGACTCTTATTTATAGTCAATGCGTAAGACAATCTTAAAGGAAACTGGGTGCGTTTAATTTGAAAGGGTAGATTTGTATCATTTGGACAGAGGGATACTCTCGGAATTAACACACGATCACCTCTACGAATACCGGTAAGAATTTTACAATCGATAACATTTGCACGCAGATGACGAACCATTAACCTTGTACCATTACAAAGACCGTCTTTAAGGGACAGATTTCTCAACAACATTACAACACATCCAACTTTGACATTTAATTGGTGTGGTGGCATACCACTTGGAGTTATAAACTCCATGGGATATAAATCAATTTCTTCTTGGTCATCCGAAACAACAGAGTCGATACTGTAATATGTACGGGTATCGCCAGGAATCTGATTCAAAATTTGTTCATTTATTTCCAACGATTCTTCGTTTGTTGGAGTTAAGATGACACAACGTGAAAATTCCACATCATCTAATTCATTAAAGATAGAAGTAACAATATTTTCATTAGGTTGCAGAACACATTCATGGGGATTTTCAATACAACCTTGATTTGGATCATCTGGTTTTTGTGGCACCTGACCACTACCAAGGCTTAAAAGAAATTCAGCAAAGACTTGCTCTCCTTCCCCAGCTCTCATGTTCGTGTGGAGGTGGAAATTTGAGTCAAGGGCCAGAGTTCTGAGCTTTTTAAACAAACTTCTACAATCCGTGCAGGTCCAGCTCATCTGACGACAAGTACTACGGAGTACTTGACGAAAATCTCCTCCCAAAAGAATAATTTTACCTGCAAAGGGATTTCACTATTACATGTATCCCTAAACATTTTGTCAATAGATTCCAAAGCATATTTAGGTATCATGCTTGCTTCACCAAATATAATGATGTTCTGTCTTCTTGCTGCATGGTCACTATGGGGTTTGATATTACATGTACAGCCGTCTAAAACAGGGACTGGTAACTTGAAAAGAGAGTGGACAGTCTTACCATTCTGCAATAATGTAGCAGCAATACCTGTCCAGGCACAAGTAGCAACACACAGATTTCTCGCAATAACTTCCTTAATAATGTAATTATATGTAAAAGTTTTACCTGTGCCACCTGGCCCATCTAGGAAGAAAATATTGGCAACATTAATGTTATTATTGGTGACGGCATTTATAATAGAATCATCTACATGAAGTTGCTCAGCATTTAACAAAGGCCTGATATTTAGAGCCTCTTGCCTCATTTCTTCAGCATTTGGCAAATCATCAAGCAAAGCTTCATGTAAAGCAGGAAGACCAAAATCAGTAAGACGCTTACCAAATTGCTGAATAACCCATTTAATTTTACCTAGCACCATTTGTTCTGCCTGTACTTCAGGGTGGTGACGTAAGTAATCCTCCATCATTGCAGCACGAAAAGTTTCCCACAATTCATGTGGGTTATTCGGTTCACCGTGAATCAATATAAAAGCAAACGCTTTTCTCATTTCAGTTGGAGAAGCATGTTCCACCAACTCATTCATAGTGCGAATCCAAAGATTGTCATCGTAAGCATGTATCCCTAAAAGAAGCATAAACATTTTCTTCGAAATGTCTTAAGTTGTCAAAAGACGTAGCACCAGGGACATGCAATAAAAGGACGCGCAAAAATACCTTTCACCTTCGCAGATACTGGCATTATACATTCTACTTACTATCTTTTCAGCACCGCGTTGCCTAACTACCCACCGTTTTTGTTGTTGTGTATTCCGAAAAACAAAGTGGTAAGATATTTCAGCGTACAAAAATCGTTGCGCATACTGGTCCTGCTGATTTAATTGAAACCAGGCTGTTAACGTCGTCTTAGAATTTTCAGCCCGGCAGCAGCAGCCTCATTGCCTTCCCTAAAAAACACTTGTTGGTGATATGGAAGGTGAACAGGAAGTCTTATGATGGAATGAGTCTGAGTATGCATAGGAAATTCACAGAGACGCCAAGTTGCTTCAGGTTCAGACACATATCTAGCATCTAAGAATCTTGTTACTTCATCATGATCGATGCGCTCATTGATTTCTATGTGTGCAGTATCATAACCTTTGTAAATATATTTATACAAATACTTAACACTTTTAATTGACACACACGATTCCAAGTTTATATGTGCCATATATTTTTTATACAGGAAAGGGTTATAAGGCACAACCCACCTATTATCAACATCTAAGTTTTGAATTCTTACCGTTCTTCCATTATCAGGGCGATGGTACATGGGATAACCGTCGAAATTTATAACAGTTCCCTCATTAAACTGCTTAGGAAAATGCTTAGTATACTCACCCTCTTTCATGCACGGAGATGTATTATTAAGGTGGTCACATGGCCCATGGATCATACATGACTTTATTATATCATACAATTCAGCATCTTGGTTTTGATCCGCAATCTGTGCACAAATTAATGAGTCAATATCATCAGCATTTCATAATTTAAACTCATTGTGTAGATGTAAAAGCATATGAACATGCGGTAAACTTCTTTTCTGAAATTCAATAACATCTACATGTGCACACAAAACACCTAATACACCGTCTTTTAAATCTTTTTTTCAAAACAAGTAATTTTAACTTAAACACCCTTGCAATCAAATCTGGTCTATCAGAAGCAGATTGACCAGGTAACAAATTAGTAAGAATTTCTGGCCATTTTGGATTGCAAGTAAAAGTCAAGAATAAATCTGGCTTACCTTTCTTTGAAACCAATGCCATTGCATTAAGGTACAACTGATGTATGCTACGGGGTGAGCCAGAAAAGGTAGAAGACAAGACGACAACATTACCTGCATGTAAGTTACGTTGATCTGCAGCATTTTGGAGGTAATCAAGAAGTCCTTGGTAGGACTCTGCTCGAAGCTGGTTTTGATTTCGGCGAATAAATGCAAGTCGTTGGCCCTCAACTTTAACATGGCATCTACTAAAAATTGCTGAAACAATTTGCCCGCTAGATGAAGGGCAGAAAATTCTCGCCTAATAGCAATGCGGTAAATATAATATTCTAACTGGGTTAGCCTATTTCTAACTGCAGTTGCATGCTCCCTGACGTGGGCCATGTTTTGGTCCCAACCAGGCTCACCACGTGGAAATAAATGGGATACATCATAGGATCAATATTGCATGATGTATGAGGGATTTGCCGCAAAGGTTGATTACGTGGATAAACGACGATATCTCTTGCAGCCGTTTCTTCACGTTCCACTTCAGCCATATTTCTGTAAGCTGCAGCATATGGAGAATCCCTGTTAATTGAATTATCTGCATTGTTTCACGAATACAATGAGTATGTGTTGGATTCTCAATGCGCATGTTTAAGGCCTCTACAATATACAATTGGCTAAAATTAGGTATTTCATTTTGAGCAGGTAATAAAGCACCATACCTGTGAAATAATTGACCACATATTCTAAAACAGGGTGGTCCATGACCTGGCGGTAGTCGAATGTTTTCTGAAAAAGAAGCAAAACTAAATGCATTATTGTATACTCTAATATACTTACGAAACTGTTTAGCCTGGGCAGAGTCGTTGCTTAACAATTCACGTATTTCAGCAGGAAATTGTAATAGAGCAGGCAGGGCCACTTTGCCATTATGACAATAATTTTCATTATTAAATTTAATAGCTCCACAATGCTCACACACAATATTAAAAACACCTGCAGAATGTGTAGGAGGTAAGACATTGTTTATCCTAGCTAAATTTAGCAAAAGTAGAGGCCTAGCTCGATGACGTAAAAGATCAGCTCTACGTCTTGCTGCAGCTTGCTGGGGCAATTCATTGACTCTATTCACACAATGATGTTGTGCATCGACCTGTTGACGTACATTAGCTTCCTGAATATTTTCATTAGCACGTCTCTGATTGTGCCATACTGCATCTTTTTCCCTACTTTGTTGGGCTTGTTCATAAGTTAAATTGGCCATCCTTGCCCTTCCATGTAAAGCATGCTCAGCCCTTCTTTGTGCACCAGCAATATCAACATCATTTTGCAATTGGGGAAGTCGATTGGCAATATTACTGAAATCAGCATTTAAATTAGGATTTTCTGCTGGTGCATTAGCATAGTTATGCTCCAACAAATGAAGAACTGGGTTCATATTTAATATAGGATTTTGTGGGGGAGCATTAGCATAGTCATGCTCCAACAAATGAAAGTTATTGAGATTCATATTTTCCTAGTAGGCAATATGAAATCAACATATAACTCATACATAGCTATAAGTTATAAGTTGAAAAACTTATAGCTAGCTAGACAACACTTAAGGAAATTACAAATAAATGTAAACAAACAGAAAAATAGTAATAGTTTCAAAATATAAAAGTAGGTATAAAAAGCAAGAAATATAGTTACGAAACTTTCCTTCACAACGATTGTCTTGCTTCGGATCTTATTTAAAGGAGAGGCGAACAAAAAACTTTTTTGTGGCAGCCACAAAATAAATTTTAGGCGAGGTAGCAAAAATTTAGGAACGTCTAAATCCCAAAATCTAATAAAATAACTACTATAACGACACACAAATAACTATGTTTCATAAATAAATATCCATATTCCTTCCTAGCAACATTTTTACAAAGTTTTTATGGCTGTGTGGGTAAAAAAGAAGCAAGTTGGAGATGTACTTACCAAGAAACATTAAAAATAAGACCTTTAACTCCAAATAACCAAGAATATTTTACATACAATCGTAGTGCCAGCATTTTATAGCCTTCGTTAATACTTCTTGGAACTTTATAAACATCTTTCACAGCCAATAATAATATTCTTTTCGTTGGTTCAATTTTTCACAACATACATCCAACTTTGAACAATGAAGTTTGTTGTGATGAGATGGCGCCAAATTTGATAAATACACAGACCGGAAACTTTCAACAACAAATCGAACGTGCAATATGGCGGTTTCAGCTTAGTTCACAAATCTTTATTTTCTTTATCTTTACCCATGAATTAGCTTACTAAGTTCAGTAATAAAAATAAAAATATTTTCGTCATGTTATTCAACTAATAGCCTATTTGCTATTTTGATCTGTAACTAGTGTATTGTATGATCATCGAAGCGTGGCCATCACTGTAGAGAAAGATCTAATATTGTTTCTGAATAACCACCAGTTTGGCAAATGTGTAAAAATACTGAACCATAAAATGAATGATTCAGCATTCAAGGATAAAAGTAAAAACTGGTATTTTGTAATAAACTTCTAATGAAGAGATGTTCTGGGTATAATGTGAGTATAATAACGTGTTGTTGTGCTGCAAAGTTTTAAGCCACAAATTCACCTTTTTTAAACAAACAGCTTTAATTCATTACCCCCTTAATATAAAAGCAGCAAATCTTTCAGCAAAACCATTTTTTACCTGATTTGATGCTAACTAAATATTACAAAAACTAAACAATTGTCAAGATTCTACGGGATATTCCAGACCAGCGGATCTGGTCTTTGAAATTATCTCAGGCATCAAGAATTTTCAATCAACAGCCATGCCACGGCTGTTCGCCTCTCCTTTAAGATACCGATGCATTTCCATTGCAACGGAGGCTATCAGAATTTCGAAAGTGCCAATCCGATAATAATCGCGGGCAATATAATAACAATAGAATTTATTTTATGGCGCTAGGCGATTGGTATATTTATATAAAAATTGACAGCTGCCCAATTTAGCAGAGGGCGGGAAAACGAAGCCGGTAAAAAACGGGGTCTGCCGGGGATCCGAAATAAAACTGCAGGTTCGCGGGGAATTTCCGTCCGTCTCGCTACTTGCGACGCCATGCTGCGCAGAGACAGACAGAATACGGCTATTATAATAGAGACCAGCCGTTAACCCGTGGAAAAATCCACGGGGTCGCCCGTCCTTTATATATCGCATTTCGTGTTTCCGTAACAGGACGCGGTTTTCGCGGACAGACAGACAGACGGAATACAGCTATTATTAAAGAGACTAGTCGTTAACCCGTGGAAAAATCCACGGGGTAAGCCACAAGTCAAGGTGTGACCCGCCATTGAGCCGTAAACTGTGTCACACAATCAGGTGGAGCGCTTTAGTACAGATATACAGTATACAGTCGTAAATCAAGTGAAGCGCATACACCATTATAGTTTTTCTACTGTAACATATTTTTTAAAAAACAACCTTCCCGCAACGATAGCTGAAATAAAAACAGAGTTTACAAACCGTTGCAACTTTGTCGTAGCAAAAACAATCTGTCATTATTATTTTATTTTGCGGCATAAGTCATTGAAAAAGTTTGAAAAATTAATCGTGACACTGGGCTGAGCGCTTAGTAGAGTTAAATGGTGTTGCACAGGCGTATAGGGATAATACCCTTTTGAAAAAAACTTTCTGACAGACACAGGGCAGAGCGGTTAATCCAGGGAAACAGTGTTGCAAATCCCAGGCGTGATTCCCGAGAAAGTTTAAAAATTAATTGTCACAGTGGGCTGACCTTAGTACAGGTAAATCGTGTTGCACATGCCCATAGGCGTAACAGCCTTTTACAAAAAACAGTCTGTTTTTAACACTGGGCTAACCGCTTAGTACAGTTAAACAGAGTTGAACAGGAGACGTAATACCCTTTTCCAGAAAAACTCCAGAAAATCATTTCCAGAAAATCATTGCAACTTCGGTTTAAATAAAATCACAGGGAACAGCCTGTCGTTACCCATCCAGCTAAAACAATTGCTCAGCCATTTTATTTGCACAAAAAGTTTTCAGGGAAATAATAAAAGATGTAGCTACCTAGCTACTGCATTTAGCATAATAATTATATACTCTCACTTTTTAGCCAAAGATAGGAGCTAGCTAAATGGCTACAGTATCAACATAAAAATAAATGTTGGGTAGGATAAAAAGCTCTTATACGATACAGATTAGTAATAAGTAAAGTAAGGTTCCAGCTAGCTAGACTTCAAAATCGTCGTTTCCTAGCCAAAAATCCTAAAACTGGCGCTTTTAAGATTTGTACATGGCTAAAAAACGTGACAATATATTTATCTTAACATTTTAGAACATACAAAAAACAATATTACGAAAATAAAAAGGTGAAACAGACTTACAAACAGCACTCACCACCATTCATGTTTCGGTCCTCATGTTTCTTCGTTGGCATGCCCAGGCTGCGAAAGTCTTGGGTTGGTTTTTCAAAGAATCAAGCGTTTTGATTGGTGTATTATGTGCGAGCGGTCAAAACAAAGTGAGTAAAACTATCAGTAAACTGTCCCATTTGTTTTCTGTAGCTCCTGAGCGAAAACGGCGATTGAGGTCGCGGGGGTAATTATTATTAAAAATGGCGTATTAAAATAATGCATTCATTTTTATCACTAAATTTATTTTTCTTACTTATGGTAATAAATTAAAGTAATTAAATTAAATTAAAGAGATAAATAAATTTTTAAAATATATTTTAATCAATAATAAGATTTGCGATTAAACAACCCCCTGGTTTCTAAAAATCGCGGAAAGATCAAAGGAATACCGGTAACTCTTTTGAACAGACAGACAGACGGAATACGGCTATTATTATAGAGATATCTAAAAAAGTACTAAAAGCGAGTTGTTGACGAAATCTTTCAACTAATTTTTTTTGTTCATCATATATATGTTCAACATTAATTCTTTTCAAATTGACTAAAAGTAAGCTGGTATTCTCAAAAGTGGGATTGACAACAGAGTAAAAAAAAAATCCATTGTTAAAGAGCCTTTTAAAGATAATATGCGGTTATGTACAGCAATGTTTCCGCAACAGAAAATGCAAATTTATATATTGTCACGTCTTTAAAACGTCAAAATTTGGAAAAGATATTGTGCTGTTTTACCAGCAGGTTTCAACAATAATTATATAGCTAGCTAGGAGATTCTTCCAGAGTAGAAATTTTGTTTTCCAAATTGATGCTTTATTGTTAGACTCTGAAGCACATATGATATAGAAAAGAGAGTAAAGAAAAAAGCAAAAAAATATCTGGATATATGTAGTGACAGTTTTAAGTTATAAGGCCTGCCTTAAATAGAGGAGATGAAACCAAAGCAAGGTCTGTCATCAAGAAATGCTAAGTTGAGTTATCCACCGGAAAGTAGAGACACCCAATCTAACAACATGAGCAACACAAACATATTTGTAAAATAAGATATATTTCTGACAAATGCGTCAGAATAAATCAATAACTTACGTTGAAAGGAGAATTGATAACAAAGTTTGAATAAAAAACTACTCTACTACTTCTGTAAAATATCTCTTTAATGATAGCTGTATTCCGTCTGTCTGTCTCTGCGCGGACCCTGCGCTGAGTTAGAAAATGATGTTACGGAAACACGAATATCACAATGCGATATATTTTTATCCACCTTGTTGCGACGGGTAAATATAAAGGACGGGCGACCCTGTGGATTTTTCCACGGATTAACGACTATCTATATTATAATACCCGTATACGTCTGTCCGTCTGTCTGTCTGTCACGCAAAAAAGGTAGCTTAGCTGCGCAAGTAGCGAAATGCACGCAATGCGGTATAAAAAGGACGGGCAAAACCGTAGGGTCTAACGACTAGTCTATATTATAATACCCGTATACGTGTGTCTGTCTGTCACGCAAAATGGTACCGCAAGTAGCGAGACGCACGCAATGTGGTATAAAAAAGACGGGCGAACCCGTGGATTTTTCCACGGGCCACCGACTAGTGCTTATAAATGTTCTACGTTCGGTTATTTTTAATTCTGAAATGGTAAATGGACAAGAAAGAATCACTATAAAAAACCCACTATACATGAGTGTTTTAATTAGGTAGTATAAGATATAGTTCTATCGCGCTAGCCTCTTTGCCACGAAGGGAAAAAGAAGCCCTGGGAACAAGATTGATATTTACAGTAAACTTCAAATACAGTAACGGTTAGTGGTACGTCATTTCCCTTAGTAACGGAAACAATAATTTCCAGTGAAAGAGCATTAGCTGTTCAACCAAAGTTTAATTAAAGTAATCTTTTGAATTTTTCTTCGTATCAGACAGCTTGTTAACATTACATTGGTCAGTTGTCATTGGATTTGACGTATTGTTTTATTTATTACTAGTCAATGGTAATTCGTGTATTAGGAAAATCCGCAGGAGTTCACTCGTCGCAGCTCGCACCTACCATCTTTGATTCTGAAACAGACATCGAGCATTGTAATGTGGTTTGTTTATGATAAACATATTAATATACTCCTTTTCTTAATTTAGCATTGCCAATATTATTTTTGGAAGTCAGTTGAATTTCCGAAAGCTCCGTAATAAAAATCTCAACAGGAAACCTTAATTGCATTCTCCACCACGGAGTTCCTTGAGTAGAAAACTGGATATTTACAAGTTTACATAAAAAAGACATCACATGATGTATATCAATGAGCTATAAATGACTCTGAAAAGGAGGACATGATGATCGTAAGAAGTTGTTGTTAACGTTAACAAAAGAATTATCTGGCATCTTAGCATCTTTTTTATGAAAAAGTTAATCAGGTTACTGACAGAAAGGATGATATAATTTCAAAAGCATTTTAATAACAAAGCTGTCAAAAAGCCTCAAAATGTACGTAATGCAACGTTTTGAGGCTTTTAAATAAATCAATAAATTTTAAGTAAAGACGAAAATATGACATAAGATGTTTAATATGACTCTTCACGAGTATTAGAAAACCAAAGTGATAGTGAAAGTTGTCTACACAGCGGTGTGGTTAGAAGATCGACAATTATAAAACTGTTAGTTACTGATCTCATATACTACATTTTATCTTAGCGACAAACGAAGAGTACAAACGTTTAGGTAAGTTGAATTGTTTTGTTGTTATAACTGCTGCATGGCGCAAAGAGCATAGGAGAATAGTCTGATTAAATCGGTAGGTTAACAACATAAAGATATGTATTTCTAATTTTTATGAAATTATAATATCTAATGATATAACGAAATGTATCGTTGTTTAGATGGCAACATCGGAACTTATAAGTAAGACAAAAGATCTTAGTATCAAGGATGATTCTTACAAAATCATGACAATCAATGTTGAAAAAGGAAGTAAAAGCAAAGTTAAAGCGACAGATCGGAGAAAATACTTTGTTGACATCATAGCAGACAATGAACCAGATATAATATTCACTCAGGAACAGATCAAAAGGGATATAATTAAGATTAAAGCTGCTTTTAAAGACAAAGGGATAGAGTATGTGGAAAGTTTCATCCAAAATGAAACAGCCCTGTTGGCTAAGAAATCCTTGTTTGATATCAAAAGACAACAGATCGCAGACAGTGAATCGCCCTTTAAATATGCTTCTGAGGAAATAAAAGCACAGATTAGAAATCGTGCAACCGTAACTGAAGTTTCTCTCAAGAATAGTACCGTGGTTTTTGCCGCAGCTTCATGGCATGGTCCACACAAATCTAAGAACAAAACAGATGTTTTTCGACTTCTTTTGGATTTAATGCTGAAAAAATACAGAGGTAAGCCATGGGTTATTGGTGGAGATTATAATTTTGAGCGTGAAAAAGCTGAAAAGATCCTCCAAATGGAAACATACAAAGGTTGTCATGTGTGCAATTTATCCGAAGGCAAAGATGGGAAGTCTCACATCGATTATTTTGTTTATCACTCCTTGCAAATGGAGGATGTTGTAATTTTGGAATACCCAGAAGGCGGAAATGAGGCATTGGATCATCTTCCAGTGGTAGCTGTCATAAAATTTAAGAGTTAACTAGACAAGTCATGAACAGCAGAATTTTATTCAATTAAAACAATTAATAGGTTTATATTTCATCTTGTCTAACATTTTTCCTGATATAATTACTTCTAGTGATTTTAACAGATTTTTTGTTGTAACTCACGTAATCTCTATAATAATACAGAGACTGTGTCTGTCTGTCTGTTTGTAACAGGCAAGGTGAATATGCTTATTTTCCTTTGATGTAGCCGAAAAAGTTATGTCTCAAATCTTGAAATTTCTGACGTTACGGCGCGACGTCAATAACACTACTTTAACGTCAATATCTTATATTAAATTAATGAAGCCATTATAGTGCACCTAAAACTTTGTGTAAAGTTTTCAAATACTAATAAATAATAATTTTTGTTTTATTGTTTATGTCCTACCATTTTGTTGTACTTGTTTCGTAACCATGTTAAATGTATGTTTCCATAGTTACGTATTTAATCACTTAGTTTCACTTGTATACGTCCCTTGGTACTCCCGTATTGTGAATTCATGTATGTCTAAAAATTTAATTACCGAACGTGTATTTCATAGTTCATTAGGTTTTGTGCTTATATATACACGCGCAATCGTTTTCATTTTTGTTCATACGATTTTCGCACACTTTTATCAATTAAGAAAGTGAGTTCAGGAGCGTCGTAATATCAATCAAATCAATATTTTGCAATACTTTACAATAAACTTCAAGTTCTTGGCTGTTAATTTCAATCTATCACTCATATTTTATAGCCAAGCTGGTAAGAGTTTTATACACTCAATTCATGTTTTATATCAAGTAATTTGTATTTTTATTTATAATTTAAATTTAGTTTGAACACTATACTACTACATTACATCGCTACAAATAACACTCATCAAATCAATCGTTATTTATTATTGTTACAAACACAGCCTGCGCGCGTGGCGCATTACACTTTGAGGCCAAATAACGTGGAAACGAGGTGGTGACGTTAATGATTTTTTCACCCCGTTGGTAACTAGGGACCACCTGGGACCAATTTGGGTAAGTTTCCCAAACCTGGGTTCCCGAATCCGTTTCGGAATGAACGGGTTGATGACGTCATCAAAAATCTTCAAACCCTTATATCTCATTAACCGTTCATCAAAAGCACATGATGATATATATTTTCTTGATCAGCAGTTTAAGCTCTACACAATAGAGGCAACAGGAAAACAATGTTCTAATTTATTTTTCTTGTGGATGGGTTGCCGACGTCATCAAAATTCAAATGACGCTTCTTTTTCATTTTTATCCTGCTACAGTGGATTTTTCCACGGGCTTTATCGACTAGTCTATATAATAATACGATAAGTGTGTCTGTGTGTGTGTGTCTGTAACAGGCAAAGTGGATATCGTCATTTTCCTTTGATTTAAGCCGAAAAACTTACGTCCGATTTGTTAATCTATCTGACGTTACGGCGCGACGAAAAAAACACTATTTTTAACGTCAATATCCTATATTAAATTAATGAAGCCATTACAGTGCACCTAAACCTTTGAGGCCAAATAACTTGGAAACGAGGTGGTGACGTCAATGATTATTCACCGCGCGGGTAACTAGGGACCACCTGGGACCAATTTGAGTAAGTTTCCCAAACCTGGGTCCCCGAATCCGTTTTGGAATGGACGGGTTGATGACGTCATCAAAAAACCTTTAAACCTCAATATTTCCGTAACCGTTTTTCAAAAGTACGCGATCTTATACATTTTCTTGATCAGCGTTCCAAGATCTATACGATGAAGACAACGGGTATACAAATTTCCTAAAAAAATGTTTTGGTACTTGCAGGAGACTTTGCTGACATACATTTTCTTGATCAGCGTTTTAAGCTCTACACAATAGAGGCAACGTGAAGAGAAGGTTCTAATTTACTTTTTTTTGTTGACGGGTTGCTGACGTCAACAAAACATCTAAAACAACCTATTTTCCATTGTCCTTCTGAATAAGTGGATTTCTCCACGGGCCTTATCGACTAGTAATACGCTAATTGTGTCTGTGTGTCTGTAACAGGCAAAGTGGATGGTATCATTTTCCATTGATGTAGCCGAAAAGGTTATGTCTCAAATGTTAAATTATTTGACGTTCCCGCGCGACGTCAATATTACTATTTTAACGTCAATATCTTATATTAAATTAATGAAGCCATCACAGTGCACCTAAAATTTTGAGGCCAAATAACTTGGAAACGAGGTGGTGACGTCAATGATTTTCCACCGCATTGGTAACAAGGGATCACCTGGGACCAATTTTGGTAAGTTTCCCAAACCTGGGTCGCCGAATCCGTTTCGCAATGAACGGGTTGATGACGTCATCAATAAACGTTCAAACCCCAATATCTCTGCAACCGTTTGTCAAAGATACATGATCCTATACATTTTCTTGATCAGCGTTTCCAGATCTATACGATGAAGGCAACAAGTCTACAAATTTCTAAAAAAACAATTAAAGGTTTTGACGGGCCATTGCCGAAAAAAATTTGTGTTTTGGCGGTTCATTGCTGACGTCAGCAAAAAATTTTAAACCCTTATATCTCCTTAGGCGTTCGTCGAAGAAATATGATCCTATATATTATTTTGAACAGCGTTTCAACCTCCACACATTGCAGGCAACGAATAAATTAAATTTTGCCAATTTTTTTTTTGGATCTGTACTTCTGACGTCAGCAAAAAATCTAAAAGAACCTATTTTTCCATTGTCTTTCTGCCTAAGTGGATTTCTCCACGGGCTTTATCGACTAGTCAGCTATATAATAAAATTAATTGCCAAACGAACTCGGCTACTTTTAAAAATACCAGCCTCCTGGTTTTACACTAAGCATAAGCACTTTTCATTTGTTGTTTTTTTCATGTCGGAGAGGGGCGAAACGATTGATTGATTTTAATCAGCTATATATTACGGTTGTAACAAGGGGTCAGACGTAAAAAACAAACAAGTGTATCCAAAGTCATTACGAATCTGGTGTTTTGGAAGCATGTTTTCCGAAGCCTTACAGAGTGTTTACATTTCGTTCTTCTAAAATCAGTGCTTGATGTCACATAATAAGCTACGCACATGGTTTTGTTTGTAGATAGCTATCCTGACATATCTACGCCGCTTTTACAATGCGGACGCGTATGTACAAAACTATTGTTTACTTTGCACTTTCGTTTCTTTATTCGAAAACTAGAGCTTTGGAAATTTGTACTAAATGTGAAAATCTAGAAAACAAAAACAAATAATTTGCTTAACCTATTCCGGTATGAACGATGTCGAAGGAATCATTTAAAGCATTTCACACCTTTTTGCTAAAAAATGTAAGAAATTTTGTGCACAGTAGTTAAATAAACGCGAAAAATAGCCAAATAAGAGATAACAACCTAGAATTGTATATATAGCTAAATTCGCCATAAAAGTGACGAAAAATCGCTCTTCCCAATCCAAACCTTTTTACATGTTTCTTCCATTGTCTTTTTCATTCAGAAACATATTTAATAGCCCGTAAATACTTCAATTATTAGCTACATGCACATTGGAATATCCATCACAACTCACCAAAACCTGGAGATGTAAGAATATGAACAAACGTATTTCAACCACGTTTACAAGTTTGCTGCAATAATTATGAAACTTCACGAAACTTCAAACTACGCTCCTTTTTACGACAGTCAGCGAAGTCGCACTGTTTTAAAGTCTACGCGCTGCTCACCTGAATGCTAGTACTGGCTTGTGTTGCCATACACCTGGCGTACAGTTTAAATTTTACACCAGTTGTCTACACCAAAGAGATACACCAGAAACATTCTTGCCCAGTCAGATGGACAGCTTACACTAACAGAACTGTTGCCAATATTGAAACCGGCATCGAGACGTAAAATCAAATATTTTGCAGGACAGAAGTGCGACTATTTGTATTTTTTGGCAGAGACAGGTCGAAACAGGTCGAAACGGGTTGCAACAGGTCGAAACCAGGCGCGGAAAAGCGAAAACTCCCGAAAACTACCTTTATACGCCGTTGGCGGTGCGCATAGGTGTTATGCTGTTTTGTTTACAGCTCAGACGTAAAATTGAGTAAAAAAAGCTTATGTCTTGAAACAAGTGAAGCAGACCTAGAGCATGAAGCATGCGTTAAAGGAAGAATATCAAAAATCTTCTATATTCTGCTTCACTTGTTGCATTATTTCTTCTCCTGCTGCATACTTTCTTCATGGCTTTAGTCTGAACCTGAAACGCAACGTACGCAAGGAATGTTTTGATGCAGGAGAATGAAAGGTTTTAATTTGTAAGATGGCACCTTAACAGGACAAAATGAAACCAAAGATAATTTCAATATGTGTTTTAAGTCGAATCTCAACTAGAGGATATTCGCGACGTTTTTTGTGACAAAAAGTAGAAACCAATTTAACTTTTCGTCATGACGAAAATCGCGACCAATTAAATTCGAGTATTAATGACGATCGTCGTAAAAATCGTTCCGTGGGGATTCGCCTTTAAGGATTTACTGTAGCTGACAACAAAAACTAAAAACGTCTCTTTTATGTTTCATTGGTGATGTTGTTCAGTAAACAATACTAAACGTAAAAAACTATGACTGTTGTCACCGGCTTAGTTACGCAAAGTCGAACAAATGATCAAACGAAGATAATCTTCCATGTATGCACGTCTTTACTATCTACAGGAGCCAAGCCAGAAGCTATTGGGCAAAACAACGCGAGATACACATATACCTTGGCAAGTTAATTAAAGAAGATGCACATGATTGTTACTAGTAAACTCGATTGAAACTTGAGAACAACTTATACTAAAGCTTATAAACTATCAGGACTTTCCCTTTACTTACAAAAATTCCTAACATTATAAAGATTTATTGCTCCGCGTTTCATTACGACGAAACTAAAATAAGCATAATTCCTGTTTTGTTTATCTAAAAAATTTCACCAAGATCACTTGCTTCGCTTGCGCAAGTGTGAACGGCTTGCTTCACGTTCTGCTTCACACTTCACTTATGCGCATGCTTACTTACCTGCTTCTGCGTGTGCTTCATAGATGGAAACCAGGCCTGTGTGAACAGCTAGTCGATCAGTTTATCTTAATTTAATACCTATTTTAAGAGTATAGTAATGCATTAAGCTGACTAAATTAAGAATTCTATGGAACTAAAGTTATTGATATAAATTAACAAGCGCTGGCCTTTTATAAGCACGCTCTAGCCCGATTAAAAACGAAGTTTTGTTTGCAAACGCGCCATCCCATTTTTAAACGGTTTTTCCGTTTTAAAACGCGTCAATCTGCCGCAAAACTCTGATATAAATTCTGTCCGGTTTTTAAAACTGAATTTTCTGATTAGAAACGGAATGTAAAAAAATATATGTCTACAAGAAGTACTAAAAGTGAGTTATTTAAGAAATCTTTCAACTAATTTTTTTGTTTATCATTAATTCTTTTCAAATTGACTTGTAAGAAAGGTATTCTCGAAAGTAGGATTGACAATAGAGTAAAGAAAAAAAAACAGGGTTGAAGAGTCTTTTAAAGATAATATGCGATGATTTATAGCAATGAAGGCCTCAGGGTGCTGATGTTTGCAGTGAAGATTACTCAACTTACCAATGCTAATAGTCACGTGATGTGATGTTGAGAGTTAAAGATTTTAAAATGGCGGTACGATGTAAACAAAAAACTAGGCAGGAAGGGGAAGATAAACTCGACGCAGAGATTTATTTGCTAAACTACTACACACAAAAACAGAGATGTAGCCGTGATCAATGTGGTATAACTTTGCATAACGGAATACCCTTTTAATAAACGAACTTTAAGAAATAAATTGCTGGCTCCAAATGTTTAAAATAATTTGTTATGTAGCCAGCTAGCAATATACACGATTGCATTTTATAAATTGTTATATTTCATGTTCCTAAAAGCAGGAGTGGTAATAAGCTACACACTTTCTTTCGTTTGCGGAGACCATCTTGGAAATAGCTACGCCGTTTTTTGATACGGACTCAGATGTACAATACCTTTGTACGTATGCAGTATTTTTTCTCGACCTGTATAGCTAACTTCGATTTGTTATCTTTGAAGGAAAGATAAATAAAAGCATTGTACAAGAAAGGAATTGCAAGTATTCTTGTTAATAATTATTACAAAAATTTAATTCTAGGTCTATATATATTAATTATATTAAATGTTTGTTTCTTAGTTTTTTGTAAATAAATATTACTAATGATATTATCTGTACCTCTCTACAATATGTTATTCTCATTGAGCACATGCTGACTGATGTACATTTATGTCGGAGTTTAATTTACGAATTTTCCACAGCTACAGAGTTGATGTTATTTACATGGCTTTCACAATGTATACACATAATGCTGATGTCTCTACACATCCAAAACAAGAGCGCATTGTCGTAACTTTTGCAAACATATTCCTAAATCTCTGATGGTTACAAAGCCAACAACGTTATTCCCACATTGATTTGGAGCCGATCTTTTACAAACATCGTTTTCCATTCCACTTTCCATTACAAATTGAAGAAATGCCGACTTCTCTTTTTCCATTATTTGTAGGGAATACGTTGACGGCACTTGTTTTATATGTTTTGGACTCTGTTCAAAGACAACATCAATTGTTTCTGATAAATATGTCAAAAGATCTGATAGATGGCTGTCAATTTTCTTAAGCTGTTTTAGCAGACTACTGGGTGGGTTTATATGTTTTTCTTGTTCAACTAAATCTTTGATAGCATCCTCTAGTGATAAAAATGCGCCTTTGTAATAACAAAGGGCCACCGGCTTCTCACTGTTTCCATGTTTTGAGAAAAAATCTTCATCTGGTTGGATGCATTGTGGTGTAAATATGACATCGTATGTTTTTTTGCCAAACTTTTGCTCACAAAATTGACCTTGGCAAGCGGACACAATAGCATGTAGATCGTTTGTGTGATTGATGAGAGCTTTTAATGCTTTGTCCTTCGTTAAAGCATCCACCCTGTCAAATTTCATAACTTTAGGTTTGTCTGTGTTGTAGATAATCCCCATCTTTAAACTAAACACATTAAAAAGTTAGAGAATTCATTAGAATTCATTCCAGTGTATACATTTAAACGAATATATTTATATATATAACTATGTTAAATTAATATAAATATATAAAACATTTATGTATGTAATGCCACATAATAACTATACTTTTATAAGAAATTGTTTAAACTGTGTCTAATGTTTATCCTAGGACAAATAAAAACATCGAAACAACGAAGCTTTTTCTGCACTTCATGTTACATTTTTATCTTGTATAAAACTGTTCAAAATTTTCCGTCAATGACTTTTTAAGTAATATATTCATCTTGAAATTCCCAAGAAAAGGATTCGAATAAATTCCCTTTGGCGATAGAGTGACCATGTGATCACATGTAAAGATAAAATCCATTTTTTGAAGCTTGTAACACGAGATCCCAGAACTAACTCAACTGATGTTGAGAAAAATGGATGTGGAGGTTTATTTGTATTTTTAGCTACTTTAAGCTACCTTCTTACAAAGAGAAAATGTCTTACCTTTCAAACTTTAAAATGCTGTTTTTTACTCTTGATCTCAGAATTAACTTGCCTTGCTGTGTTTTGCTATTTGTGTTACAACCATACTCTTTCTCTCTTTTTATAGTGTTCATAATTAGATGAATGAACCACGTGAATCGCTGGTTGGGCCATTAGTTTCGTTCTAGGAAAGTACAAATATTCCTAACTGTAAATAGAAAAGGACTTTCAATATCTGTTTACTTGTCACTCCCACGCAAAAATTCAGGAGCATATTACTTTCTGCAAACTAAACCTCTGCGATGGAGAGATGTAACAAAATGTTTGAGCGATTACTTCGTGTAAAAAGATAACAGTCGTTGTTAGTGCGGTACAAAGAGATAATAGGTATCAAGCTGAAAGTATTGTTTGAAGTGATTAAACAAAACGAATACGTCATTATTACAACTTATTTCTTCGTAGAATATGGACTTTGACTGAGTCATACGCACACGCGAGAGAATAAAATAATGAAATGTTTGTAAAACTTAGTTCCCGGGGATGTTGATTCGAACCGAGTCTTCTGTTAAACTACGCTTTCAAAGCTGGATTACTTGCGAGAGAAAAAATCTCAAACTTGAGAGAAAGACTGAATTGGGGCCAATGTGCCTAAAATAACATCCCTTATACGTTGTGTAGAAATATATCTTAAAGTTTTTTGTACGCTTGAGCGTTTTGACGTGATAAAGTGCCAGGCGAAAGAATTGATCAATCTGTCAAAGAGGGAAAGAGACTGAAGTGAAGAAACATGGCGGATGATGATACACACGTGGCAGATTTCGTGACGCAGCGTGTGCAGACGTTCCCATTTCAACATTGTTGTTAGACCTAACGTTTTTTGACGATTACCTTTTTACACGGTGAAACTGCACATAAGTGTATAGGGGCATTCTGAACACATTGTAATTATAGCAACTTCTTGATGATATGTCATAAGGAATTACCCTCACTGTCCTGGGATAGAGTTATCCTTGCGCAACGCAATGCAATATGAATTGCATCAGAGACAACAAATTAGTTTCCCATTAAATATAAAAATAAACAAAAACAATTACTGCTATTACTTGTTGCAGAAATTAATACCAAATATGGTAGTTAAACGTCAATGAGAAATCACGACTATCAGGTAGAACTTCCCAGTTTCCGTTCTTGAGAGTATTTCCCTGTTAACGCTTTATTACCTATACACGAGTGTTTATTTTCTTAACTCGTTCACAGAACTTCAATGAAGTTCTTATGACCACGTTTGTAATTTGATACATAATAAAGTGTGTCAGGTTTTGGTGTACGTTGGCATGTGTTGAGAAATTCAGATTTTTTAACAACCACTGATAGCGTAAAAAAAAAAATGTTGTTTTTCTTTTAGTTGTTTATTTATTTCTTGGAGAATTACTTTGCTTACTCTTAGTGGCTTCTCAAGGCTGCACTACGGGCACGTGAAGACATGTTTTCTTATTTTGGCGGGAAAGGTATTAAAGTTGTTGAATGAACATTGGATGAGATAATTTACAATAACATTTTACAAAAAGCTTGTAGCAACATAGCGTGGCTTTGTCAAGAATTACTCTTTGTCTGTTTCGTTGTTATTGTTTCTTTTTTTAGGTTACAAATAATCCTTCGTTTGAAGCATATAATCACTTATTTTATTAAGAAGAAATAGTTCCAGGGAATAGCTGTGTAGCTATAGACAACTTTCCGTGCGACGTATTATTATGCGTTGAGATCACTTTGGAGCTTGTGTTTCTAAATTATGGCCATATATTAGCATGAATTCCATGTTGAGATATGATCTTGTTTAATTTTATTACCAGAATGCGCCTGCATGTACATTAACCCGCCAACTTTTGTGAGCGTTTGTACCCACTGATAAGTCAGTTCATTGATTTCACAAGAAGTGTTGATTCACACGACAAATCTTTTCTGTTGACACAAACTTCCAATTTTTTACACTATGGTCTGGTATAAACTGGTGGTGAGACCCCTACTGAAAATGCTCAGGTTAACGCCACCTTTTGAAAAGGCGCTTGTATGCTTCACTGGTAACTTTTTTAAAAAAGGAGCCTAGCTAAAAGGCACTTCTATAACAGTTAATTGTAAAAGCACAATAAGACGGGGAATGTGTTGTCAAATTCATCTTTTTTCCCGAAAAATACAGTTTCCATTTTCAGGATTCTCGTTAAAGCTAGATAAAATACTTTGTGTGTAATTTCTGATAACCTCTCTACAATTTGGTATCCAATTTCAAGGTTAATTCTTATGCGCTCATGAGTGTCAAATTAATAATATGCTTTTAGTCGTAGTACTAGAATAATTTTATCTATTTTACTTTCGATGAAAACTTTTTGGAAGCTCTCTATTTACTCGTGTATTGCGTTAAAAGCTTTCTTTAGTGACGTCATTGTATAAGTGAAAGTATTTCTACAAAAAAAAAATTAACATTGTTAGAGAAAGAAGAGACATAATTACTTATCTGACGCGTGTCTCATAGCTAATCTCTAAATACCTAACGAAAGTTTCATATTTGCCATTATGGCTAATACATGGAACTTTCATGTTTTTTTTCAAAGGCATAGTAGATTTTACCTGATGATGTTTTATTGCCCGATTTTTAGACTGGAATAATTCCGCAGCTAAAATTTCATTGTTTCAGTTCAACTGATATTTGAATCGCGGCTAAGGTGTTTCTTTTTTAAGGTGGTTCCCCTAGAGAAAATTTCTAAATTTCAAGAATTGTCATTTAGCTGTTTTCTGACAGCAAATTCATCTTAGAATACCGTGGCAAGTAGTGCTTATGACAAATTTAGGTTTTCATTGCGCATTCTGCCACTTTTTCCAACCAACCGCAAATATAAGTGCATAGCAACGCCCATAGCAACCATTTTCGCATTTTTAGACAGCTTTCTTGCCCCTCCGTCGATGTTTAATTCCTTGCAATAGCTAGATGATACTTTAGGGCCTCCTAAGACAATATATGACAGTTCTGAATATTAAATGTGGTGTTCCACAAGCATTCAGAAAGCTGTCTTAACGACGCACCCTCCGAAGTGAATTTGTCAGAGTTTACTCGTCATCAATTAGACTTAAGACTTAAGGTATTTGGTGCTTTTTAAGTCGAAATAGTGCTGGCGTACACCTTTTGTCGATCCACAAGTCAAGAATGTCCATAAAATAATCTTTAAACAAGTTTTTTGCCGTTTAAGTTCGGAATCCACGCGAAACAAGAATTCTCAAGATCGCAGCACCCACGCTTTACAATTTCTTCTGTGGATGCAGGCATTAGTACCACCTAGTGTTTAAATAAAACCGATTTTCAAATCGAAGTTTTGTCTTTCAGTTATTTTGTCGAGATATTGCCTGTTTCGCCCTGTTTTAGCTTTTCTGTCGTCCAAAAAATACGCATCAGTTCTCTGGAAGACGAGTCAGCCTTGCGAAAATGCGCATCGCTCAATCCATACACGTGACGCTTGAGGAACAAAAGCGTCCAAAAGGGCGCTTGAAATAACGCATGTTATTCAGTTATTTGGTTAGGCGTCCAGCAGCAAAATGTCATATTTTGCCTATACTTCTCCTAGCAACGGGTAACCATGGCAACCAATCAATGAAATTTTTGACTTAATTTTGTCGTACCGTCACTATGATATCCTCATCAAGTATCTTCAGAAAAGACAATCCTCTGCGATATAGTTTTTTTCTAGGGGAACCGCCTTAATGATCTCTTTGTGTCTCAATCGTTGTGCAAAAGTCGAACCGAAAATTGTGTCTTGTAACAGAATTGCATATAAAGATTTAGGGTTGGTATAAACAGTTTATGTCAGAATAAAAGAGTAGCTGCTTGGGAGGTACTATTTCCATTGCTTCCAATAGAATTTGTGCCGATCGTACAAAACTCAGTTTGATCAACAAAAGTGGAAAAATATTATCAGTTTATTTGAATGGAACTTGAGACTAATGTTTATATTTTTGCACTATGGGTTTCGTTAAAAGTGTCGTTTAGGTTTACGCATAAAATACATTGCACAGGATCAGCAAATACTTTTATCTGAAATTTTATGCTGCTCTGAAGTTGTTCTGTAATATCACGCGATAATTTCTGAAGTAAGACTTTAATTAAAATTACTATTAAGAATACCAAATTTCTTTTGCCAAGCCTCGAGGTTTAGGAACTTTTCGCGAGCTAAATTTTTAAATAACTTCTAAAACCTACCGAAATTTTGTTACTTTCTTAAACATTTTTAATCGTCTGCGAAGCAGAGTTTTAGTTTAGTGGTTTTCCGTGGAGCTAGTGTATTAAAAGAATACCAAATTTTAGCATCAGGTGATGGTTTAAAATTTTGTTACTTTTTTGCGATGTATTAAGCCAATTTCCCACTAGGCAGATTATTCCGTGGGAAGCAAAGCAGGTATTGTTTTTCTATTAAAATGCTCCCAAAAATTGATCCGCACAAAATGAAAAGTTGCCATACGCAAACTGGTCATACGCAAACTCGCCATACTCAAACCCTTCATCCAATCAGAGCACACAGTTATTTGTCCACGTGATGTAAACACGAAGCTAGAAAATATTTCGGCATTTTTCATTGAAAATATTGAATAAAAAATAAACGGTATATAAAGAATATTAGAAATTTTTTGAAAAGCTTTTGCTGTATTATCCAGAAATGTTGAAACATAAAGTTGCTAATCGTGCAGCTGGATTTCGTGCTGGTTAGCGCACAACGTATTTGCTGTTTACGGCTACACTTACCCTGCTGTGTTTAGATTTGAGCTTTAATTTCCCTAAACTCCTGTAAACAATGTAACTTTTCTGACTCCCGCAAGATATATATTACAAAAAATATTTTTTTCTCGACGATTTCAGCATTTTCTCGAGTTTTAAATATATGATGACGTCTTGCAAACCGGATGACGTTTTCCAAATTATATTTTAATCCCAATTGTACGTAACAAATTTTTGTGTCAAGTTTTGTTGGCACTCAAAGACTTCTTTGGCATTTCTGAAGAGGGGGCAGGCTTTCATATACCCTTTTAGGGCCTAAAAGATGTTCAGCTTAAATAAGGTTAAATTGCGTGATAAATATCTTTGGTTGGCTGCAACATTGGTTCTACTTTTGATTTTAAAATCAACTTTTATTCTCTCAATTATCATAGGCTATGTTTTTAAAATAGTCATTCAAGCTGTTCGTTGGACACGTCACTCATTCTACTTTTGATATTCAAAACAATTTTCATTTAGTAAACAATGAAAATAGTTTGGTTATAAGCTGTTCGACGAATTTCTTTGATTGAATGTACCCATTCATTCTACTTTTGATTTTGGTTCTGCTATCTTTCGCTTTTCATCCTATTTTTCATCATCTTTATTGATTCCTTTTATCGTCAAAAGATCGAATTTATTTTGGCGAGGTGACTTTCGTGTTTACATCACATTTGACTTCTGTGTCCAGTCATCTATTTTGTTTCACACCCTTTCGTTCCCGGGGGTAAGTATTGGGCTATTCGTTATGCGCTTTAGAACAAAATTAAAATCTTCAACATTTTTCTTTTGCTTCTCCAGTACTTTTTAACACAAAGTTTTCTAAGTAAATTCAGACACGAATTCTCCAACAACAAAAACAAAACAAAAATAAAAAAAGAGAAGGTTAGTAAAACGAACACAAAAAAGTAAAAACAGAGATTAAATATACCTATAATATATCTTGTTCTAAAACTGGGCAAAGAAAATCTTTCTTTTTAAAACACTCTCCGAAGGAGGGTGATTTACAAAAAGAAGCTCCTGCGGTCATGGAGGAAAATATTTTTGACATCACTTTCAAATATGCTCGTTTGTACAGCGCGCTATTCTTGTTACAGCATTTGTACTGGCTTCCCAGATCTGAATTAATGATTTAATATACATGGTTTTTAAAAACTTGTTATAAGATATAGACGCAGACATTGACCATTTTAGTAAATGAAGAAGGCGACGTGTTAATGTGTATGTTTTGATATGTAGTTGGAAAAACAAAAAACTTGATAATAAGTCTTTTTATTCTGCTTTCTGTGGTGAGTCAGTCATATGTAAACAAAAACATGCTAGGATAGGTGATTAATCCCTAAAAATAGCCTCTTGTTTTTAGCACTTTTTACATGCTTCGCTACTGGGAACGGAGGGTTTGAAGTCCAACTTGCTTGCCCTACCGGTATAGAAAATCAAAGATGATATCCTTATTCCTAAATTGCTTTTAAAGTTGTGGGAACCTCAGAAAAGCAATTCATAGTTTTTTGTTTTATTCGTTTTTTTTTACAAGTGTGAACTGTCTCTGATGTATGGCAGATTCTTATGTGTGTACTTTATTTCCCTAAGCCGATAAGTCTTACCGGGGAAAAATAAAGCTTTTATCAATTTTTTAGAACTGCTTGAATTGTAAAAAATAAACAATTTTTGGGTATTACCACTGACGTATGGTTCTTATGTATGTACATATTTCGGTAAGTATTCCCAGGAAAAATAAACCAGTCCATTCATTTGGCACCCACGTAGCTTGGAGCCTAGCGTCCTGTATGTAACATTTGCTTACAACGTTTAATGCTTGATGAGGTAAAATATCTGCTAAACTTTAAGAGTGGAGTGACTTTTACTAGCAGTGAATGCTGTAGTAGGTTAAAAGTAGCAAATGTTATTGTAGTCTTGCTTTTTTGCACATGTTACATATGGGATGACGTTCTAAGGGAATGAGAGGGAAGGAAAAAAACGTTGTTAAACGTCTTAACACTTAATTTTCAGTTCCAACGTTATAAAAGATAGTGTGTCAATTCATGCCCTGATAAAAACAAATTAAAAACATTTAAGACTTATATTTACTCAGAAAATTTTTGATTTGACTTTCTTATAAGTAAGTATCTTTGGATTGCTATCCGATCATGGACCAAACATATTTGACTGAGTCTTTTTTCACTTTTTTTGCCTTTTCCTTGTCCTTGTGTGTAAGAAGGGAAGGTTTATCCTAAAGGTTTTATTGCAGCTCCATCTGAGCGAAAGTCAACAAAACACCAACGAAATGTTTATCCGTCACGGGCCTTTAATTGAATATTACCATGAAATGACGGTTAGTATCAAAAGTTCTAAGCTGAAATCAAAAAAGTTTGACATGCCGAAATAGTAAAACTCATATTAACATTTATTTTAGTTACCAGTGAATTTTCATAACAGCTCAAAGTGTCGCTTGTTCATCCGCCACAAAAATAGGGTTTCATAATAGCCTCAATCTTTGAATTTGTTATGGCATTGTTATGAATTTCGTGATTTTGTTGTGATAACGGTTAGAGCTTGAAACGTAACGGTTCGGGCTACGATGACGTAATTTGCATGTGTGAATATATACCAAGTTATTTAATAGAATAAAACATATTAAATAAGACACATTGATTGGAAGATTCATTGTGCATATAGTTTTCACACAAGAATGACCTGATTTCCCAATTTTGATAATTTATTCGAAAACAGAAAGAGAACTTTTTTGGGCAGGCTTGAAGCAGAACATTTTATACGGTTTCGTTTAAAAAAACTTTGTTTTAGCTAGCTAGCATAAATGGCTATTTGTTTTAGCTAGCTAGCTAAAACAAATAGCCATTTATGCACATCTATTTATCTTTTTAAGTCTATTGATAAAAAATTTACACTCCACAATTGTCGTAACACTTTTATAGACTGGCTTGACATAAAATTGCGTAGCAATGGTCCACAATGGTCTACAATGGTCCACAATGGTCCAAACTTTGTAGTTACTCTTATGTCGTATAAAACTTATGGATTAAAATCTGCACCAACTTCGCAAAAAACAAATTTTCTTTGAAAAGCTTATTTAAAGACTTTTAAGAACTTCGCTACCGTGACTATGCCTATAGGCGGGTGGCCTAGTGGCTATGTAGTTGGCTTCGCAATCACAAGGTCCGTAGTTTGGTCCATGCCAGTGGATACCTTATGTATACATGCGGAACAAAGGACCCACATGGATAACAGTGTTTCCAACAATAATAATAATAAAATGAAATAAAGAAATGTTATCACTTATATAACGACACAATCTAATTTCGCCGACATAAATGAGAAGTAGCTGGGTCAAAATATCATCATGCCATCATGCATTGCGTGGGCCATAATGTTATTTACCGCCCGCTCATCGGACATAAATAATATTTGCAGCCCACTGAGCAATGTGTTGACTTCTCTGATCGAACATTAAACTTCTTTCGAAAGCAGCGAACAAAGAAGAGAACAAACAGATAAACAAATTAACAAGAAAAACAAAGCGAAAAAAGAAGGACAAAGAAAGTTTTAATTTTGGAGTGATTGTCTCAAGTTAAGAATCTAATCTTGAGGAAAGCAAATTACACAAAATTGTAATTAAATATTGGATTGAGTTTGTTAATCAAGAGAGAGCATAAATGACACTGGAGGGCGGTAAATTAAAATCAAAGGGTGTCAAATGACAACAACGCTTGAGTATATGAACATTATTGTTATATAAACTATACGTGTGGTCTACGTCACCACAGTGTAATGTTTACATTAAGCTAAATTTACACTGAAAACGCATGACTTTTGCATTTTTTTGGTCACATTAAATTTTAAAATATTTTGTTTTATTTAGTCGGTTGCCCGTGGAAAATCCACGGGTTCGCCCGTCCTTTTTATACCGCATCGCGGGCGTCTCGCTACTTGCGGTACCATTATGCGTGACGGACAGACGTATACGGGTATTATAATATAGATACAATAGAAAGAAGGTGATTCTGCGCTGCGGCAAACCGAAAGGGAGTATACATCATTAGCAGCTACTGTATATGGGAAAAACGCGCCGCTACGCATAACTTTATTTCAGTGTGGATTTAGCATTACGGGGCAAATTTGAATGTAAGCACACTTTTGGGTACTAAAAACAAGGCAGTTAATTTGAATTCTTTCCAGTGATGAGTTTTTCTAAGAATAAACACTGAAGATTGCGGTGAAGCGAATTTTTGGAAGCAAAATCAAAACAAACGACACTGCGCAGACCTTATAGAAATTCGCAATGAGATAAAGGAGGTAAAGAAAGAAGTAAAGGCGGAAATAGATGACATTATAAAAAATCTCCATATTACTAACGACAACAATGAAGTTGTAAAAAATAAAATCAAAGAACTTGGTAATACGCAGTACGAACATATCGATATGCTGGACGAGAAGATGTCGGAGTTGGAGGACAGGAACAGGAGAAACAATCTGAGATTTGAAAATGTGGCGGAATCTGAGAACGAAACATGGGAAGATAGTGAGAACAAAATTCGAAGCGTTATAACATCCAGGCTTGGTATAACTACAGATATACCTATCGAACGCGCTCATAGAACTGGAAGAAAAGAGGCAGGCAAGAAAAGAAAAATTGTGGCAAAAATTTTAAATTACAAGGACAGGGAGAAGGTTTTGCAATCGTACTTTCGAAATAAATTGTGGGAAGGTAACGAACCAGTTTATATCAATGAAGATTTCTCCGAACGCACATTAACAATTAGGAAAGGATTGTTTCAAGAGATGAAGGAATTGAAAAACAAAGGCGTAAAATCGAAAGTAAGTTATAAAACACTGATAAAGCAAAAGGCTCATAGAGAAAACAACAAGTAAAACTTTTTATATTTTATTCATTTATTGTTTCTTATATTCTGTTTCTGACAGTTATCTAATTTTCTACAATGACGGAATCAATAACTTTGTTTGAAAATCTATCCCCAAACTTTTTTAAAAATCAAGGAATCACACTTTCAGATAATTATGATCCAGACAATAACTTATTTGACAATCACAACATTAAAAAATGTATTGATACTCCTTTCTTTGAACTGACTGGACTTAGTTCGAATCCTGACCTAACAAAAAATACTTTTTCTACACTTTATTTAAACATTAGAAGCATGCAAAAAAATTTTGAATCCTTCAAACATTTTATTTCGCTAACTAAACAGACGTTCAGCGTAATTTGCCTCACTGAGACATGGTTAACAAACGAAACCTTCAGTACAAATACACAATATGATTTAGCAGATTATAATGGTAGTCATTTTCAGCGCAGCACAAATAAAACAGGTGGTGGTATATGTATATTTGTGCATAACTCTCTCTCATTTAAAATTCGTGATGATCTTTCTGTTTCTAATCCTGACAATGAGATTCTTACAATAGAAATAGAAAATAAATGTGGTAAAAATAACGTCATTAGTGTGACGTACCGGCTGCCTACCGGAAATATTAACGAGTTTAAATTAAATTTAGATACTCATCTTCGTATAATAAATCGATTATGACCGGGGGGGGCGGAATCCGCCCCCCCTCAATAACTTTTCATAGGGTTGTGCAAATTGAATCAAACTTGGCACACTTATAGTACGTCATAAAAGGAACAAAATGGCAGCAATAAATTTTTGCTTGTGTCAGCACATTTTCTGTGACGTCATCAGAAGCTTCAAATTTGTTAAAAATGACACTATCTGCTTAAAATTTAATTACTTTTGTTCCAGATCGAATTATTGCATTCTGGTTGAAGTTTCTGAAAGCTAAATAAAAGTTATTTAACATATTTTCCGGTTTTTACGTGTATCGCATAAAAAATTGCCAAAAGTTGCCCGAGAATCCGTTTTTTTCCGATTTTCGGGTAAAATCCGACAAAATCGGGAAATCGGATTAATCACGTGTCCAAATTATGCAAAATGATTCTTCTTAATAAACAAAGTTGTGTTGCAAGTTTCAAGTTCTAAGGATAATCCTAACAGGAGTTATTAAATTTTACCCATTATAAGGATTTCATAGAGATTTTTAGGGGTAGTTTCGAGTAATGGCCAATATCAAAGCCTCTGAAAGGTAGGGGACCTAAAAATTTGGCATGCAGGTGTCTAATAGATAAATATTGAAAGTCAATAAGTTTCATAGCCATATAACATAGCAATAAGGAGTTATTTATAAAAAACCGTCAGGGGGGGCGGATCCGCCCCCCCCCCCCGGACCGAATAGGGTTAACACTCTCTTCTCCGTAGGGTTTATACCAATAATTAACAGACCAACACGGGTGACCAGTATATCTAACACAATAATTGACCACATATTTACTAACTCTATTTTTGAAAGCCACATCACGTCAGGTATCATAAAAACAGATGTTTCTGACCACTTTCCAGTTTTCTTTACATGCAATGCTGCTAACGACACTCCATCCATGCAGCGAAAAAAGATAATTTACAAAAGACGTTTTTCTGAACCAGCAGTCCAGAAATTTAATCTAGCTCTAGCGCAATCAAATTGGGAGCAAGTAGTAAACGATAAAAGTGTTAATGACGCGTACAATAAATTTATAGAGATCTTCTCTGGCCATTATAACTAATGCTTTCCATTAAAAAAATTTGTAATAAAAATAAAATCTTTGTTATCACCTTGGATGACGAAGGGATTAATTAAATCATCAAAATTAAAACAGAAACTGTATGTAAAGTACCTAAAATCTAAATCACTTAGAGATAAAGAAACTTATTTAAATTATAAAAACTTATTCGAGCGACTAAAAAAAATATCCAAAAAACAGCACGACAATAGCGCATTAACACAATATAAAAATGACGCAAAAAGAACGTGGCAAATAATAAAAGAAGTTATAGGTAAAAAACAAAATGTTCAACATTGTCTTCCAGACAGGATCACATATGACAACAATATTATTGAAAACGATACTGGAATAGGTAACACATTTAACGAATTTTTTTTAAATGTAGGACCAAATCTGGCTTCAAAGATTACAAGCAATGTGAACTATAAAAACTATATACCGAAATGTAAATTTAAAATACTAAATGATGAACTTCAATTAGATGAATTAGAAAATGCATTTAAAGGCCTAAAAAAGAGTAAAACTCCAGGTTACGACGATATTAGTAGTGATATAGTAATAAATTCTTTCACATCGATTAAACACATTATATATCATATTTTTAAACAATCATTTTTACAAGGCATATTTCCAGAGCTACTTAAAACTGCTAAAGTAATTCCAATACACAAACCAGGCGATACTGATTCGGTCTCACATTACAGACCAATCTCGATATTGCCAGTATTTTCGAAGCTGTTGGAAAGAATTATGTATAACAGAGTGTTCAATTACTTTACTAAAAACTCCCTTTTCTATAACAAACAATTTGGCTTCCGTCAACAGCACTCGACAGAACATGCTATTATGCAACTTGTGGAAGATTTACACAATTCCTTTTTAAGCGATAAATATACCCTGGGTGTATTTATTGACCTTTCAAAAGCTTTTGATACTGTTAATCATAAGATTTTACTAGAAAAACTACATGCATATGGTATAGACGGAATTACGTTAAAGTGGTTTGAAAGTTATTTATCTAATCGCACACAGTTTGTCAATGTTGGGAATGGCAAAAGAACTAATAATCTGGTGATAAAATGTGGGGTCCCTCAAGGCTCTATACTTGGGCCTCTCCTGTTTTTGATTTACATTAATGATCTTCATTATTCCACTCAAGTTCTAAATCCCATTATGTTTGCAGATGATACTAACCTTTTCTATTCTCATGAAGATCTCAATACACTCTACAGAACTAATAAATTAAGCAGCACTAATAAATCTAAACTTGAATCGATATATAAACGTCAAAAACACGCTGTAAGGACTATTCTTTTCCAAGACAAATTTACGCATAGCAAACCACTACTGCAGTCTATAAAAGCTTTAAATATTTTCGAGATAAATATTTTTCAGAACGTATGCTTTATGTATAAAATGAAAAACAAAACTATACCCCCCATAATTTCTAACATGTTTCAAGTAAGAGAAAGTAAATATTCAACCAGGTCATCTGGTCAGTACTATCCACCATACAGGAAAACTAAGGCCAGTCAGTTTTCAACTTCATATCGTGGTCCATATATCTGGAATACATAAAATTGATAGATTTGTACTTGACAATGAGCGATCCTTTAAATGTTTTCAAAACAAAGTAAAAAAATTTATATTACACAGATTGAACAATGAAGTCTTGTACTTTTAGATCTTTATTTATCTTTTGCAGGCATTTGTTATTTAGCATTTTTTACGTAAGTTATTTTAATTCTCTTTTTCATGCATATTTTTATATATAAGCGTCTTCATAGCAAGAGCATGATATGTTATTTAAACAGGTTCTCAATGATAAGACTAGCTATTTGTCTTCTGTGAGTTTCCTGGTTTACAAAGGTGTTTAGTTAGATAGCATTATTACATATTTTTAATCTTGTAACAATTAAATTTATTGAATTTAATACTGTAACACTTTACTACTGTATATACCTTTGTTTACGAAAAAAAAAATATCTATCTATCTAAAAAAGATACATTTCGCTGGCTGTAAAAATACTGCAAAAAATGTATTCATGTTCTGTGGTTAAACGAATAGACGATTAGACTTTAGGAGCCGTTTCATGACAGGACAATTGAAATCTTCATATCAGTCTCTTGTTAATTCTCCGATTTCAGACGGAAAGAAAATTTTATTTCGGTGAAAATGATCGCAACGCCGTTAAAATATGCATGTCAACACGACATGAAGAAACTTCATTGTGGTTTGAAATCTTATTTCAAGTAAATCATTTCGTCCAGACACGAAATTCCGTCTAAATTGCATCTTAGAACTTGAGAAAAGATTTAAGCTATGAACAAATACTGTATGGTTTTGAATATGATGACATCATTTTTAAGGAATGTTAGTTGTTTTAAGAATAAATTCTATCTTGCTTTACTTGCAAATGTATATTGGTTTCGTATTTCTTGAATTCTCTCCTCTGTGTTTCCTGTGGTCGTAGCCTACGAAACATTAATAGTCTGAAAAAATGTTGATTTTTGAGAGATCTACAGAATAGTACAAGAAGAAAACACTTTATAGAACAGACTAGACGCCTTCCAAAAAAAAAAATTAAGAATCTTTTACTACAATCCTGGACAAAATAAATGGCAAAACAGTGATGACAGCTGTGAATTCCCCCCTTCCCCCTGTATCAGTGCTCTGACAGTGCTTTGTCTACAAAAAAAAGCCTTGATATAGGGGGGAAGGGGGGGAGTAAACTTCAGTTGCTATACTAAACTGAATTTCTCTGAGTTTTGCCAATTTATTTTGTCACTGATTGTCTGAGGTACCATGAGACCATTTTCACAAGAATTTTGATACAATTAGAAACTTTGAACAAAAACTTTGACTCATATGTTGGACTTATCTGTTTTTAAATGACTTGACTTCTACATAAAATCTACAAATATATGAACTAGTATATAAGCTAAAATAAAAGCTGTGTTCGGCTCTCCTCAAGCGGCTCTCCAGCGTGGTGGGTGCGACAGAGGCTACACTTTTGGTTTATGTGCGTAGCTTCATATCCAGGCGCTGTGAGTTGTAAAATTTTTTCGGTCCACCACACACAGTTGAAGTAGCAAAATGTAGAGTGAATCTTCCTTACGAATGAGTAGCCACGCCTTGTGACACCCTCCATGCTGGGAACGCTACGCGGATAAAACTTGTTTTGTAAACATATCGCTATCTCTGTGTGTTGTCATACAAACGAATATAAACTTTTTTTGATATATACTATGGATGTCTGACAAAAACAAAGTTGATAGGCATGCTTCAATGCACATGCGTGTACTTCATCAGAATGCAGGAACATCAATCAAGGAGCTGAAAGCAATGTACCCGCAATATTCGCAACGAACAATATATCGTCATGCCATGACCGGCACAAGTGAGAAAATTGATAAGAGAAAACAAAACAAAGTTCGTCCTAGTAAGTTGACTATAAGGGACAATAGGAAGATTGTTCGAACTTTACACAGACTACGTGCTGAAACAGCAAACTTTACTGCGAAACGGATACAGGAGGAGGCAGGATTATCCAATACCGTGAGCCACCGAACTTTGTTACGCGCGTTGAAGAAAAACGGCTACAGATACTTACAGTCTCGCAAAAAAGGTCTTCTTACAGCGAATGACAAGAAAAAAAGGGTGCTTTTTGCTCGATCAAATATCCGTAAAAGTTGTGACTTTTGGTGTAAAGTGGGTTTTGCACATAAATACAACCCGTACAGCGAAGCTCGAGCTGCTAGCACCATGCAATGGCGAAAACGAAACGAAGGACTTGCACGAACGACAAAAGGTCGAAAAGAAGGAAGTGGCGGAAACATTGCAAATTTCATGGTGGCTGTGGCCCACGACAAAGGAGTGGTTTTTTGTAAACATTATCCATGGACATTGACAGGTCCCAAATTTGCTGAGTTAATAAAACACTGCTTCCCACTTGTTTCTGAAAAATGTGGAACAACACCTGCTGACAGACTATTTCTTCAAGATGGCGATCCAAGACAAACTTCGAAAGCTGCACAGAAAGCATGGGTAGAGCTTGGTTGTGAAATGTTTGCAATCCCACCAAGATTGCCAGATCTGAACCCTATCGAAAATGTGTTTCATTTGATACGATAACAACTACGAACAGATGCTTTGGAAAAACAAATACGCAGGGAAAGTTATGACGAATTTTGCAAAAGGGTCGCTACGACAATCAATTCCTTTCCAGTTCACACAATAAACAAAACTATTGAATCTATGGATCGCCGACTTGAGATGATTATTCGACACAGAGGTGACAGAACCAAGTATTGAGCTTTTTTATATTCTATTATATGTGAGACTGTCTGTTTGCATCATCAAAACAACGTGTCGCAACGTGTCACTTTGAATTAAATTTATCGTCACGAACTTTGCTAAGTGAAATAACCCATAGTTCCACGTGTCACGACATGTCACAACATTTTTTATATAAAATATATATTTTCTCTTATATAAGAAATTTTCGTGATATGTCGCGACATGTTGAATTCCTTACATTAACATAGTTTCTTAGCCTTGAGAGATATGTGACATGTTCTGACACGTTGTGACATGTTCTCAACAATATATATTATATGAACAAAATCGAAGAAAAGAAGGCTAACCATATAAAGATGTTAGCTACTGATTTTAAACTGTGTTAGTCTTCATCAGCTCCTTGCAATACCAGCTCACTAAAGCAACGAGGACATGGTTCCATGTGTTTAGCTTTTTCCTTCAGAATTTGTTCGTACAGCTCAAATTTGTTCCATCTGGATGTCATCATGTCAGTTTCGCTGTTGAATTTTCCCACGTATTCTATCGGGCCTTTGCTGGTGGCGAACAATGGAATTGTGTTTTCTCTGCTAATCCGCATGTCGGTGGCAAACTGATTTTTCGGTCTCGGCAAGTGTACAGTTTGGCCTTCGAGGAACAGCAAAAAATCACTCCACGCAATGGTTTCGGGATTCCATCGAAAATCATTGAGGTAGGCAACTTCACACTCGTCGAGACCCACCCAGGCATATTTCCCTGTAGCCGGATTTACAAACGCTTTGAAAATAATTTCCAAAGGATTCAACAGAAAAGATTTTCCACAGTTGGTCGGTCCAACCATCAAAATGTTGACATGTTTTTGCCTGCCTTTTGTCAAACTCAAAGAACTTCTTTCGCGCATTTCAACCATTCTCCAGCGCAATCATCTGAACAACGACCTTCGAACGATTGTCTTATTAAGGACATACGGCTCATATTTGAACGTTCAAGTGTTTTTGGTGAATCCTGCATTTTCCAGGTGTCGGCTATGAGATCTGCTCTTGCTTTGGGAGTACGACTCAATACGAATCTTCGCAAATCATTCTCTCCTCTCTGGCTACGGCTCAAGGCCTCTTTCATCAGCGCCGCCTCCGTTCTAATGTTGTTTTCCACCAAATAGTCAGCAACATCACAAATGTCCAATCTTTTTTATTTGCAGGTTTTGTAGTACTCGTGCCAGCTGATAAAGACGAATCGGACTGAGATCCCTCAGATCTACGTTGTTTCACCTTGTCATTCTGTCTTTACATTGCTTTTTTTGTTTTCGGCGATTTTATTTCATCAAGGTTTGCATGGCCGACACTATGAAGAACTCAGTCCTTTGATTTGTTTTTACATATGTAGCAATATGCTGCTACATAACCGCAGTTCTCTAAAGCAAAGTCCACCGATATGCCATTCTCTTTATATATGTAACGCCATATTGGCTTCCATCGGCGCGTACCATCAAACTGAAGGGACATGTGGTAGTGCTTGCCTCCATCAGCATGGTCTTCTTTCGCACATGCCCAATCAGTCACATTCTTTTTGCTAGTACTACTATTCTCTATACCTGATAGCACACACTGGCTAAATTGCACACATGTCGGAAACTTTTCCAGGTCCGCCTGCGAGTATGTGAGAAGAAATGAACGTCTACTATCATCAAACTCTCCGCCATCACTATTCCCACCGACAAAGGTTAAGTTTGCCATTTTTGTGTGCACTAATCTATACTCTCAGTAACCTTAAAACAGAAAAAAGAAATGCTATGACACAAGTACTATCACATGGTCCTATTTTCACTGTTTATACTGTTTATAGTGTACATGCATCTTTTGTTATAATTTTTACTTAGCTTAGGCCCATTTGTATTTCTGTTTTGTTTGTAAAAAGGTTCACACTTGTGTTTTCCCCTATATTTCTGCTCTTTGTTTTGATTTCTTGTAAAAAGGTCACGAATCTGAGATTTTATGTAAAAGTCACGAATTTTAAAACCATGTGCTTCCAAGTGACTGAATTCAAGATGGCTAGCAAGCTGGAGGACTTTATTTTTCAAAAATTTGCTGTATCCAAGGTGAACCCCTTTTCAAATTTTTTCTTAATTTTCAGACAATCCTGGACAAAATAAATGGCAAAACAGTGATGACAGCTGTGAATTCCCCCCTTCCCCCTGTATCAGTGCTCTGACAGTGTTTTTGTCTGCAAAAAAAGCCTTGATATAGGGGGGAAGGGGGGGAGTAAACTTCAGTTGCTATACTTAACTGAATTTCTCTGAGTTTTGCCAATATATTTTGTCACTGATTGTAGTTGTAAAAAACTAATAAAAAACTTATTGCAGGCCTTCCAATCAATGACACTTAGGTCTTATTACCTGGTACTGTGAGAAGGAATTGGACGAGTATCGACAAATCGGAAGACTACTTAAAAATTGACGCTTTATACAGAACAAACATCAATTTCTATTCCCCTTTTTATTGAAAGTCTGTTGTTATGCCAAAAGCATGTTTTTAAATGACCAGGTTTAAGGTTGGACTTCTCTTTGACCTTTTTGTCTTGTTTTTCCCTCTTCGTATTCATAGAATTATGAGTTTGGATGGATATCTTATGACATTCTTTATGTTTAAATCTTAAACAAACAAATTTTAAGACCTTGGCTACAAATATACATCCGGCATGATCTAATGATAAGCTATCCTAGTCACCATCCTTTTCTCCTAGCTTCTTATCCTAGCCAGCGTTATTATTTCTTTTTTTTATTAATCTTCTCCAATCTAATTTTTAGCTAAGCTGCCACCTAGCTAGCTAGAGGTTTTTGTGTGCTAAACCCGCCATGAACAAACTATATACCAAAAAATTTTCAGATGTTTTTGCATTCATCTTGTGTTAAAATGTATTTAAATTGCTGTACAGTCTTGGTAATCTGTGTTTAATGTTTCACTGCGGCCAGGTGACTTTTAAGACTTCTGCAGAAACTTATTCAATAAATTATAAAGAAATTGTAGCTGTCGAATGAATGTTTTAGCTAGTACTTCTTTAAATCAAAGTTGCAAGAACGTTACCTTTAGAAAAAGCACATTGGGAACTTATTGTACAAAGATAGAAATAGTGAGCGAATGTTCTTGCTGCGAAGAGGATTAAGACAGGTCAGGTCTTCTGCAATTCTAGACCCGTATTCTGTCTGTGTGTGCGACCGCAAGAAAAAAATTCGTGCCACGGATACATGAAATGTGATATATAAGGGAGGGGCGGAGCTCTTGGATTTATCTGCGGGCTCCCGAATAGTCTCTATAATGATTATACCTGTTGTCGGTATGTTCGTGCGTCAAAACAATACTGGAGTAGCAATAGCTTATTTGATCATGCCGTTCTACTAGTAAGTAAACGGAGGTACAATTACTAAGAAACCGTAAAACTTTAATACGACATAACATTGTGGCTCATTCCTTTGATGAGTACAACATGAATTTCCAGTATTGATGTTAATAAAATGACCATTCAAGTTGACATATCCATATATTTTATATTATTTTTTGAAAGCGAGCTCATTCATAGTAAGATTTACAAGTTTAGATACAAGAAACCTTGCTAGATTATAAGTGGGTGTCCCTATACTTACTTTTACTCTGCTAATTTACTCTGTTAAAGATTCTTTTAGTTTCGCCAAAGAAATCACTCAGCAGAATTCTAACTATTATATGGCAAGTTTCGATGTAAATTCTCTTTTTACCAATATTCCTTTGGTGAAACTATTGATATTATCATCGATGACTATATTGATGGAATTCCTAAGAGTGATTTTTAACATCTTCTCGCGTTAGCAACTACTGAATCCATTTTTGTTTCTAACGACAACTATTATAAACAAGTTGACGGTGTAGCTATGGGTTTGCCTCTAGGTCATATATGTTTCACCTAAACCACATATACTTGGTAGGAATGGTTACTCAATCGAAGGTTTTTGACTTTTGCCTCAGAATATTTCTGAGCAAACATGGTCAACCTAATGATAAAGAACTTCTTGCTCCCAAGAAAGAGCCGCTTCTCGTTTTACCGTTTTTCGGTAAGATTTCATTACAACTTAGAACGCGTTTGAATCGTTTATTTAAACAGAAGTTGTCTCATTGTAACCTCAGGTTGATTTTTTCTTCCAAAAGACTGTTAAGTAGTTGCTTTTCCTTTAAAGACAGATTACCAAATTATTTACGCTCTGGACTTGTTTATTGTTTTAGATGTAGTGGCTACAACGCTACTTATTATGGCAAAACCAAGCGCCATTTCAAAGTTCGTATGTCCGTGCATTTGGGTATTTCTGCTCTTACTGGAAAGTGCATCAAGCGCTGTGTACAATCATGTTTTGACGGCTGATCACTCTCCTGTTATGTTTGGTCATTTTCTCAACATCAATACTTCAACTAGATCTTCTCCTTCACAACGAATTTCCAGTACTTTGGAAATTGTTTACAAGACGTGTTAACGGTAACCATTTCGATGGTTTCTTTTTTTAACTTTTTAACTCTATACATTCTGTTTTATATACAAGTTTTATGTGTGTACATGTTAGGACGAATATTTTTTCACGTATCGTAGCCATATATAAATCTTAACCCTATTCGGTCCGGGGTCTTTCGAACATATTATGACCGGCAGGGGGTGATAAAAAAGGTCCGGTTTCTACCGATTTTCAGGTAAAATCCGAAAAAATCGGGAAATCGCATTAATCACGTGTCCAAAATATGCAAAATGATTCTTCTTGATGAAACAAAGTTGTGCTGTAAGTTTCGAGTTTTAAGGATAATCCTAACAAGAGTTAGGATTATCCTATTATAAGGGTTTCATAGAGATTTTTAGGGGTAGTTTGGAGTAATAGCCAATATTAAAGCCTCCGAAAGGTATGGGACTTAAAAATTAGGCATGCAGGTGTCCAATAGATAAATATTGAAACTCAGTGAGTATCATAGTCATGCAAACATAGTATTAAGGAGTTATTAATGTTTTTAAGATTTTGGCTACAAACGTATATTGTGAGCGAGGGACTAGAGTATAGTGACCTAACTAGCTAACCAACTGTATTTATGCTGTTCGACTCAGGTTTTTATTCAGTTTAATGGATTTTATCCTAGCCCAATTTATTGTTTCTTTTTGTGTCATTTTCAACAATCTGATCTGTACAGGACTTCCACTGAGTCAGGGAAATCAGGGAAAGTCAGGGAATTTTATCTGTGGTCAGGGAAAGTCAGGAAAAAAGACACATTTTGGGGGAAAGTCAGGGAAAAGTCAGGGAATTTTTTGTCTTTTAACTTGACTTAGACTGATAGAACTTTATTTCTATAAATTCAAAAATTGCAAATGCAAAGTTGCATGCCTTATTAATGTTATGTTATGTTATGTTATTCAGTGGAACTAACATACTCTTGACCATTTTATGTAGTATATGGATTAAAGCTCTTGTAAGTTATGTTGCGACAAATACGGTAGAGATATAGAAATGTATGTTCTGGCGCAACGCACATCTCGCGCACGCGCACGCCCACGGTCAAACACAACAAATTCCCCTACCATCCAACACAAGTCCCTATCATACAGCAAATGAGTCAAAAATTTCTAGCGCAAATGCAAGGTAAATTCCCCCGCACATTTAACGACGTCATCAATGCTGCAAATGAGTCAAAAAAATCTAGCGCAAATCCCTAAAATTCCCCCGCACATTTAATGACGTCATCAAAAAATCAACGCATGCGCAATAAAGAGGCGTTAGTCGAGCAGAATGAAATCATCTGATAAAATAAAAATACTTACAATAAAGAGAAATGAATGCACACACCACAGTCAAAGAATTACGTAATATCGCAAAAAGCCGTGGACTTACGGGGTATTACAAGCTACGCAAGGCTGAATGGTTTCCCTATTAGAGAAACCACAGTATGCTTGGAGGCCGCCGAAACAACCAGCCAAGCCCGTGACATCGGAGAATGTACCACATTACGCTTGGAGGCCACCCAAGCAACTACCCAAACGACCGGCTAAATCTATAACGCCGGAGGCCATGGACCTCTTTGAACAACAAGAATTATCGAAAAATCGTTCGGTTGTAGGGGATAAGATGAAAGAGTGGTATAATTGGCTAGTGAACGCAGTTCCAAAGCCTATAAAGGAGGAGGTCATGGGGAACCTATGCAGCCTTCAAACATAGGGTGATGGATCTCTATAACAGGGCAGCCGGCGCAAAACCTACGCTTCATGACGAAGTCGAACAGGAGGCCGAGGGAGACCATCCGGAAGTTCAAAATCCATATGACCAGCCGGGGCAAGATTTTACACCCCATGAACATAAGCATGCTCTCCACAGGACCTTTCGAAGTTTTCGCATTCCCGGTATAGGAGGAGCCGACGTCGACGGATATATAGGGATGGTGCGAACTAACGTCAAAACATTGGTTGAGGAACAGGTAGAAGATATGGGATCGGCGAAGGTACAGCTGTCCCTGTGGATCATGTGGAAGAAGAAGAAATCAAACCAGGAGGGGGTCAACGACGAGCACATTGAGGTGAAAAAAGCCTTCAATAGTAATATGACCTCGGTCTTCCAGGATAGCGACGTAGACGACGTGCTGGACTGGATGCTTGCCCAAATCAAGACGTACGTGGAACATCCTGCACTGGCCCAAAGTGTTTTCACGATCAGTATAATCCTACACCTTGATGTAGATTTCCATAAGTTGCGGCTAACAAGGGGCTCCTCGTATATAGAGATACCTAAATGGATAGCCTCAAAGAAGGCCGTCATTAACCCAAAAAATGAAGATGAGGAGTGCTTCAGGTGGGCCGTTATAGCATCTCTGCACCATACCGAGATTGAAAGAGATCCACAAAGAATTACTAAGCTGGGACCCTACATAGACCTCTACAATTGGGAGGGTATAGAGTTTCCAACAAGTATCAAAAGCATATATAAATTTGAGGAGAATAAAAAGGACAATGCGGTGAACGTCTTGTACGTGACGGGGAAGAAGATCAACATCCTACGTCGATCGGTGCACAACGGACGTACCAAGGTGGTGACTCTGCTGCTTATCACCAATAATAAAAAGACTCACTACACGGCCGTTAAGAATCTATCGAGGCTCCTGGGCAAGGAGACATCAAAGAACACAAAATCGATGCACTTTTGCCTGAATTGCCTACAGGCCTTTCCTACAGCTGAATCAAAGGATAAGCATTATCAATATTGCAAGGACCACGAGGCTGTTAAAATTACGATGCCGGGAGAGTCTGAAAAATGGTTATTCTATAGGGATGGCCAGATGCAATTTAAGGTACCATTTGCTATCTATGCGAACTTCGAGGGTCTACTCATACCGGTAGAGGAAGATGCCAGGGAGACCAAGACAAAAAAGCTGAACAGGCATGTACCATCTGGCTGGTGCACGTATAGTACCTTTGCCTATGGATCCGTACCGGACCCACTAACGGTGTACCGCGGCAAGGACTGCGTGACGAGGTTCGTGAACCATATACAGGGCTCTATAGAGGTGCAGCGCACGCGATTTGTAACCTCAGATACAAAATACCTGGCCATATTCCCGTCATCTTCCACAACCTCTCCGGGTATGATGCGCATCTCTTGATCCGGGAACTAGGTGAAAAATATGACACCCAGGACATTGGATGTATAGCCGAGAATGCTGAAAAATATAAAAGTTTCAACGTTAAAATCAAGGTGCCGCTTGCAGGCATGGGATATGGAGATGGAGAAACGTACAAGACCATAGAGATTAGGTTCATCGATAGTTGCCGATTCATGCCTAGCAGTCTGGATAAGCTAGCGAGTAACCTCATTGGAACAAACGCAGCCGATATGAAATGATACCTGTCTTGAATTCCAGAGCATAGACGCCGAATACATGGCAAAATTCTGGTGTAAAAATTGCAACTCAAATACCACCAAGCAATTAAACCAGGATCAGGTAAAGGCAAACGTGCCATCCATGGCAAAGTTCATCGACAAAGATGATACTTTCAGGCTGATGCTTCGAAAGGGCGTATATCCGTATGAATACATGGATGATTGGCAAAAATTTGAAGAGTCGGAACTACCCCCCAAGGAGGCATTCTACAGCAAGCTGAATATGAAGGGCATATCAGAGTATGAATATGAATACGCAAAAAAGGTACTGAATGTCATCACTCCAGAGGGTGATAACGTTACCATGATTACGATTATCACGACATCTACCTGACCATGGACGTCCTGCTATTGGCCGACGTATTTGAAACATTTCGGGACGTATGCATGACAAACTATAAGCTTGATCCTGCCCATTTTTACTCCGCACCTGGCTTGGCATGGAAGGCGGCACTCAAGCATACCGGGATAAGGCTGGAGCTCCTCACGGACCCTGACATGCTCCTGATGTTCGAGACGGGTATCCGTAGAGGTATAGTGCAGGCGGTACACCGTTATGCCAAGGCCAACAATAAGTACATTGGAGACCAATACGGTCCAGAGGTTGAATCATCCTATCTACAATATTTGGATGCCAACAACTTATACGGATATGCAATGTGTCAGGACCTCCCGACAGATGGTTTTAAATGGGTGTCGAATGTTGAGGCATTCACAGAAAGGCGAATAGCGAAGCTCGTTGAAGGGAACAGGCATGGGTACATTCTAGAGGTTGACATCGACTACCCCGAGGGACTACACGATAGACATAACGAGCTACCATTTCTACCCGAACGCAGGACGGTCCACAAGGTCGAGAAATTGGTAGCAAATTTGGAAGACAAGCGAAAGTACGTGGTACACATCAGAGCCCTTCACGAGGCCTTAAAACATGGGCTTGAATTGAAGAGAGTGCGCAGGGTCATCCAGTTTAACCAGAAGCCCTGGCTTAAGAGCTATATAGATCACAACACGGGGTTGAGAACAAACGCGGGGAACGAATTTGAGAAAGACTTCTACAAACTTATGAACCTCTCGGTGTTTGGGAAGACCATGGAGAATATCCGTAATCATCGCAATATACAGCTAGTTACCAATGAGGACAAGTATACGAAGCTGGTGATGAAACCGAATTTCAAGGGTGGAAGCCGGTTCAGTAAGCACCTCCTAGGTGTTGAAATGGGCAAGACCGAGGTCAAGATGAACAAGCCTGTATATATAGGCCAGGCCATCCTGGACATGTCAAAAATAGTCATGTATGAGTTCCATTACGACTTCATGCAGCCCAAATACGGTAGCAAATTGCGGCTCTGCTATATGGATACGGACTCCTTTGTGTACCATATTAGAACGGAGGATTTTTATCGCGACATTGCCAACGATGTTGAAGATCGATTTGATACAAGTGCGTATAGCAAGGACGATAATAGGCCCCTGCCCATTGGCAAGAACAAAAAAGTCGTAGGTCTCATGAAGGACGAGCTTGCGGGCAAGGTTATGACCGAGTTCATCACCCTGAGGGCCAAGCTATACGCTTATGAAAGCCTTACAAAAGAGGGCGGTGATCGCAAAGCCAAGGGCGTGAAGAGATGTGTAACCAAGAAATCCATTACCCTTGACGACTATCGGCGATGTCTGGAAGAGGGCGTTGATATCTACAAAAGCCAAGTCCTGATTCAAAATAAGAGGCATCGGGTCTATACCCAAGAGGTATCAAAGTTGGCACTAAACAGGGCAGATGACAAACGGATCGTTCAACCCGATCAGATTACAACGCTTGCCCGTGGCCATTACCGCCTGGTGCCTATCCGGGAATAAAATGGAGGTGTGTCTACTAATTGCTATACTTCTACCGTATGCTCCGATTGCTTATGTTTTTTTCGATACCACCGTATAATAAACAGGATGTCTGATCTTGCACGAGTATTCGACGAATCCGCGGAAACCTATGAACAGATAGAGAAACCCATTGATAAACGCCAAGCCCTGAAGGAAGCTCTACGCAAAGGCAAGGGACATCTCCTGCCCAAAAAATGCACAGAAGGGTTTGTTGACAAGGCCCCAGAAGAGGCCATTGACAAGGTACATACCGAGTACCTTCAACGTGAGCTTCAGGAGAAGGGTGAAAAGACCGCTAGGGCACTGTCCACCCATGTTATCAGCCTCTATGCCAGCATGATTGGAAATATTGTAGATATTGACAGTGTTGACGAATTGCGCAGGGATATTGAAGAGGATCCTATTATCCGAGACTCCATGGCAGACTTGGGGATTCTTGTGTATTGTACCATTGGGAGGTGTCTGGCACCCATCTTGGTAGCGGGACATACTGCGAGGCATATGGGTAAGAAAAAAAAGAAACAGGAGGAGGAGGAAGAGGAGGAGGAGGAGAAGGAGACTAGGGAAGAGCCCCAGACGGTACTATAATAAAATGAGTGGAGAAGAACAAAAACAGGAAGAGAGGGTCATTACAAAACAAGTAAAGCATCCGAGGCGTGTTGCCCAGGGTCACAAGTTGGCAGCACTGATGAAGAAAAGAAAGGAGGAAATGAAACAACAAGAGGGTACTGTAGAGCCTGCAGTCAAAACCTCTTCCGGGGCCAGTTCCGTACAGTCAATGGACAATGTATACCTTTATGGCGTAGGTACGCTTTCCGTGCTCGCGATAGGAGTAGGCGTCTGGTATGAGAATCTAACAAGCCAGCGACCAATCCAGAGCCTCAGCAGGGGAAACAGGGCAAAGCCCAGCCTTATATTGAAATGTTCAAAATGTTGTAATATATAAATGAGCACAAGCAACGTTACCCCAAAAGAGAGGGAGATCCTGGATATGCTCTACGAGACCGTTGTAGATCTTAGTTTTACCTTTGCCTATGCCATGGCAGGTAAAAAGTTCCTTGGTATTACGAGGCCGTCTACCAAGATGGATACCGAGGATGTACTGAAGATGGTGTCATACTTTGCGGCGGGACGGGCTTCTCGCGAGATGGCCGTGAAAAAAGGGTGGTTGCCCGCAAGCATAGTTCCCAAACCTAAATAGACCACCTAGTAAAATTTCTGTTTGTCGTAGAGACAAATTGAAATACCCTATAAGTATATAGAAACCGGTAAGTATCCGATGCTTACCGATGTTGTCAGGGTATTGCACAAGGCGAGCTCCGGAATAGTAAATGGAGGCCAAGATATGTTACAAATGTAAAAAATTGTTTCCCCCTGGGATGTTCAAAATTAGGGGGAACAGCCGAACAAAAAGTTGCATAGGTTGCCTAGCTAAAGCGAGGGAGAAGCGTCGTACCAAATGTAAGGACCCTGTTATAGAACATGAGGTAGATCCTCTTGCCATTGATAGGGAGATTAGAGGGTTTCAACAGGATGAGAATTACCTACTTCTCTATACCCTGTTGACATACAACATTATACACCAGTACCCTGAACTCATCGGAGCACCACCCGAGAGCCCGGAAAAGGTACTGATGGTTGCGAGGTACCGCAGAGTATTGAGGTGTCTACGGGGAAAATTGGCATATACTCCACTACCCCTCGAATATAAGACTATGAATACCAAGCTCTACCCTGCCTGCCGGGGGTCTTTGGTGAACAATCACGGCGGTGTGTTGATCTGTTCTACCTGCGCCGCCCTGTACCCCAAAATTGATAACAGGAAATGGGGTTATCAATAAATGTTAGATGTGGTCCTTGAACCCCATACCTGTATTTTTACGGGTCCGACAAGTTGCGGAAAAACGCAGCTTATCCTAAACCTGCTTGAAAATGAGTATAAAAAGCACTACTGCAACATATCGTATTATGCCCTACCCTGAAATGGAACAAGAGATACCTCGAGACATGCCTCGCTCTGGAAGGATGATTACGTGTTCCTGATTGATCCTAAAGATGAGCTGTTTGAATGGATATCGAAATTGTCGTCGTTACTGGCAGGCCAGGGGACGTTGTTTGTCGTCGACGACTGTATAGCTGATGAAAATCTCGACAAGCGGCGACAATCCCTACTTGAGCTGGCCATCAGTGGTAGGCATCGCAAGCATAGCTTATGGCTCTTAACACAGAGCTACACTGCCCTACCCAAGAATCTGAGGAGGCAGAAAAAAGCCCTGTTTTTGTGGTATCCCCACGAGCGCTCGGATATGAAAATGATTGACGAAGAGACTAACATGATCTCCGATTGGGATGATATCAAGGCTGCATTGAAAAAATCCAAGCATGCATGCCTGTACGTAAAGCTGGAACACCCTAGGGCTTGGAAGATTCTCGAGTGACCGTACAAACAATCTACCTAAATAAAGGACAAAAAAGATGTCATCTCAAAAGGTTGTTATGGCGCTTGCCCCACACGTAGAAATCATATACGACGATTGTGATGCTCCATGGTTCAAAAGGGCAGAGCTTGGTAGGCTTTTAGGGATCCATACCATGAGAACATCATACAGAAATAAGGGGCAAAGCAGAAATGAACTTTCTCAATCATCCTCGTCCCGATTAGATATGCTAGGACGTAAGAAAAATCCGCATGATTTATTTATTTCCGCCAAAGCTGTTACGGAAATCTTGGCCCGATGCAAAAGTTTGGATGCCATTAAAATTGCGAGGCGTTGTGGTATGGAAATCCAAAACATAAAGCTTTTATCCAAGGAGGAGGGCACCCTTTACAACATCCTCACCGCTTTTGACGGTGAAGATATGGTGATGCAGCATCATATTGATGGATATAGGATCGACATGTACTTCCCGAGGTATAGGCTAGCTATCGAATGTGAAGAATTTAGACATGCTGATAGGGATATAGGTTATGAGGTAAAGAGACAAAAACATATCGAGCAAGCCCTGGGATGCACCTTTATACGATATAGCCTTGATGCCCCCAACTTCTCCATTTTTCATATCATTAACAAGATCTATCGCTATGTGTTTGCTGAAATTAACCTGGAGGACTATTTCGTAAGCGGGCACTAATTTTACTACTCTTTTGCGGGTAGTAAAATTCTCGAGCGAAAACCTCTGGCCTACATTGTTATATTAGAAGAGATGTCGCAAGTTATGTTCAACACAGGAGCCATCGAGACACTGTCCAATAGCCAGGATCAACCTATGTTTAAACGCGCCGATCTGGGACGTTTCCTGGGCATTGAAAAGGTTAAAAATATGACAATACCTTCAACTTTCCTATCTACCAGATCTGAAATAGTACGGTCTAATGGGACATATCCCATGGGCCCCCGATCAGGTATGCGAGGAGGGGGGGAATGGGCATGACGTCTTTGTCACGCTTGAGGGCGCCCTGGCGATCGTTCGCCGTTCCAGGAAACTAAAGGCCGTGGGGGTCATCAAGTGGCTCGCCAGGGCAGGCGTCCAGAAACTACAGGATGTAATAAAAGAGCATCGCCAGGCCCTGGAGGACAGGGACGCGACCATGGCGGTGCTGCCGGGTGATATAGAGGATAGGGATGATGAAATTGTCTTTCTTGGGGACGAGCTTGAGGAGCTACAGCAACGGGCTGTGCCCTACCCAGAAGATTCTTTTGAGGATAACGGTATGGTCATTATCCAGAAGAACAACAACGACCCCTTTCCATAACTCGCCATCTGCGGCCAGCAGGAGTATGTGGCACAAAAGATTAGAAACAAACTTGTTGACCACCCCAAGGGTGAGATTGTGGTACTAGCAGAGACACCAAATGCCATCGTACACTACAACTGGCTCAGGGAGCGTGGATTTATCGAGGTAAACCCCGAGCGTGTGAGACATTTCAGGCTTGGCGAGCACTACACGCATGAACGTCTCCTGAAGCTAGCGGAATAGGTTTAATTTTTCTAAAGTGTAGGGACGCTTTGGAAAAATATACATTTTTTGACCCCCTTACGTATATGTTAAAAGCCATTGAAATATCAAAAGATGGAAGCATACATAAAACAAAATCAATTTACAATCAACTACAATATACAAGTACCCGTGCTACACTGTTTTATCAAGGCAGGGTCAGTGGCTGGATATTGTCCTACCTGCCTGGAAAATTTTAAATATCGAGATGGGATATTCTATGGGGGGTTTGAATATAAAACCGACGAAGAGCTTTTAAACAGGGTGGCTTCAGGCGAAAAGGCATGGGGTACATTTGTAAGAAGCGAGATCGACGAGGATTTAGAGGATGATATTGAACACCTGAGGCTCCATATTGTTGATGCTAGGGAGAACAACTATGGCGCATTCTGCTATCAAGTCATCAAGGATAAGGATTTGAAGCTATCGGATTTGGCTGATATATCAACAATAGGCAATATACTCAACTTTCCGATACCAGATAGACGCCTAGTCGATATTGATTTGGAAAATGAACTCAATGTTATCAAAGGTATCGTCTATGGATACCCGTTCTACACCCTACATCCTTTTGATTATTTAAGAGATCCGAATGAATAACTATTACCACTCCCTGATATGCTCCGGAGGTACCTGAACATCCTCCGGAATAAGCATGAGTTCCTCTGACACGAAGCTGCGATCAGGACCGTCTTTTAAATAGTATAAAATACGGCTACCCGCTACGATACGATCCAACCTGTAAGTATGTTTGTTCCAAACGGCGTCGGTTGCGCGCCTTTTCGAATCAGCATGCTCCTCCCCTGGCTGTAGCAGATACAAGTACAACCCATCCTCAGGTAAGGGTTTTTCTTCGGGGTATTCTTGACTCTTCGCAAGCGGGACATCATCGAGCTTAATAGCCTTGTTAGGTTTTAGGCCAATCATGGCAGTCTTGGTATTATTGAGACTTTTTACTATAGTGTACAGATGCTTGACCCAAATGGTACTAGGCTCCCCGGAGGCCAACTCTTGTGCATCTTGAGGCTTAAAGAGTCTTTCGGCAAGTACCTTGTTGTAGGACTCTACAAAGGCTGTGAAGGTATGGTGGTACTTAGTGGTGGCCCTCTTAATTTCAACTCCCTTATCCCCCAGTAACTTTGTTACATCCGATTTGAATTCGGAGCCATTGTCACATTGAAAAATCTTAAGGTATCGCAAAGGCCCTGCCCTGTAGATGTCCTTGATCATATCCGCGACCTCGCAGGCTTTTTTTGTACGTAGGGGTCTCGCTACCTTGTACCTTGAAGCAACGTCAATACCCGTGAGAATGTACTTGTACGTATTGCCATACAGCCGATCATGAGGCATGTACAGTAAATCAAACTGATGCATCTCATTCGGTGTTGAAATGGTGAAGTGTGGATAATCGATCTTTTTAGGGCCTTTGATATGCCGTAGCCACAAGAGTTGACGAGACAATCAGTGAGTTACTAGCTTTTTGGATAGGCCGCTCTCCTTCGCGAGTAATTTAATAGCCTTGCGTCCAGCCCAGAGATGCTCCGGGGTGTAGAAAATTTGGCTTAGCTTTTCCGCCTCCTCATCGGTAACAATATGTTTTGACATGTTTATTATACATGTCAAAAAACATTCCTACAGATACTTATATGCAAGTAAGCCTAGCAGTAATGATTCAACAATGAAGGTAAGCTCGCCATCTTGCTTTGGTTTGGAGGGTTACATAAAAATCAGACAATTGCGGGACCTTATTGTTTGATGCTATGTAGTATTTATAGAGGTCGTCATCCAACTCTTTTAGGCTTTTACCTGCCTTTATTTGCAGTTCCCTTTGCTCGCTGAACCAGTCAAGCTTAGCCTGCCGATCACGTATCCATGCTGCCTGAGCCCCATTTAGTTTTTCCATGGCCTCGTCATGTCTCTTTCGTTCCGCTTCCCCATGTCCCGATAGTTTGCTAAATAAATAGTTTGTGCCGCTGAATGCTAGGGCATTGATTAACGCGCCCCCTGCCATGATTGCTAATGTAGCCATTTTATTCTGAGGTGAAACGATTGCCCCTTGACATGTTTTCACTCGCCCATATTAACTCGTGTTTGCAAATGAAACCGTATTTATTCCGACTGATTGCCCTTCTTGCAGTCTTTGCAGTGGGCCCTCTGTTTTTCATGTTCGCATATCTGACTTGCATTCTTTACAACAGGCCCTCCTTTTTCCATGCAGGCAGATTTGACTACCCTTGCACTCCCTACAATAGGCCCTCACCCTTTCATGGTTGCATATTTGATTTCCCCCACAGTCCCTACAATAGGCCCTCACCCTTTCATGTTCGCAATACTGACTTCCCTTGCATTCTTTACACTGAGCCCTCCGCCTACCATTGGGGCATCTGCTACGTTCTATTGACGCCTTCTTTTTATCCAGGCATTTGATGCATGTCTTTGTAGCTTGACCATTTTTCACCACCCTGAATGCATCTGGTAAAAGACTCTTTTTACAATTTGGGCATCTCTTGGTTTCTTCCAAATGTTTGCTCTTCTTGCATTCCTTGCAGCGATACCTCAATTTCTCATGAGGGCAAATCTGACTATCCTTACATTCTTTGCAGCAGGCTTTCCTTTTTTCATGCTGGCAGATTTGACTCCCCTTGCACTCTTTGCACTTGGCCCTCTGTCTATCATGGGGACAAATCTGACTGCCCTTACATTCCTTACAATAGGCCCTCACCCTTTCATGGGGGCATATTTGATTTCCCCCACAGTCTTTACACTGCTCCATCCGCCTACCATGGGGGCATTTGTTTTTGGCACGTCGCTGTTTCTTTTTATCCAGGCAACCTATGCATGCCTTTGTAGTTTGACCATTTCCCAGCATCCTAAATGCATCCAGGGCCAACACTTTTTTACAATTTGGGCATCTCTTTTCTTCCATATTGATTTATATTTGCCTCATGGGGACAAATATAAATTGTGGTCACTAATATTCCACAGAATGATAACGGCCGCCCAGGATGTTTAATTGAGCATCTTGAAGCAAGTACACATAGCATCTGAAATCCCCGGTTCCGTCGGCCTTTTTTGTCATATGGAGAGTAATGCCGTCACTAAGCCTGTGTAGGGGCCTCCCGCTACCGTGCAGGCCCGGATCCGGGCTTGCTATGAAATCGAGGAAGAGCGCATATCTCTCGTTGGAGAATTGGCCAATCGTTACCGAAGAGTCGTGACTACCAAAGAGGTTGACAATTTGCTCTAGATGATCCTCAGGTAGCATGGCATGACTATACAGCTCATTAGGTTCACCTTCCACCGTGATGGATATTTCTTCAATATTTGGATTATAAAATACCTCATTTACACCAGTGTAAGCCTTCACTTTCCCGGGGTCTATAAAGAGTAGCAAGACACCTTTCAGACTCTTTGCGGGTGTATCGATTTGGACATTATAGCTTGTATCAGATTTTTTCATGGTCACCACCTTGTTTCGAAGTATTCGTTCATAGGGTAACGCGAGACTACTATACCTTGACATCATGGCACTTGCTAGGCCCTCGTGATTGACCTTGTCAAATTCTAGGGAAATATTGCTTATTTTATAGGCGGCGTCGGCTGCCTTGGCCGCGGTAGATCCCACGGCTGCCGTACCTACATCTTTGATCACGTCGCTGTACGATGCGAAATGTAGGACAAACTGCGATCTGTCATGGAGCCCTGCCTGGTAAAAAGGGAGATCATTTGTAAGCTCAAACATCTTGCTCAATGGGATGCAAAGAAGTGTTGCCATACGCCGCGGCGATGGCTTTTTCCTCATCAGGCCCGACGTACTCAGTAGCCTTGACCTGCAGGGCTCTGATGGTACCATCATTGGGGTTGATTCCCTCTAGGATGAGATTGTTCTCCCTATCAAACTTAGGGAGCCACAAGTCTCTGTAGGCCGCGAGCTTGTTGTAGTCGCTGATATTCTGCACCTCGTTGCCATTCAAGGTGATGCGTAGATTTCGCACCAGGCTTTTGCATATATTGCTGACTAGGGTACGCTTCGTGTTGGTCCCTGTAAGCACCAGGTCAAATAGTAGCCTGATGTCCCCGGAAAAATGACATCATTATGTCCTAGGTTGGGTATATCAACATAGAGATCTTCATTCTGGTTGATTGTGGAAGGTATATGGCTTACCTTTACCCATCGCCGCTTTCCCTTAATGGCAAAAAGCTGCTTCGTTTCTGCGTAGGGGTCTAGGGTAGTTCCAAATGCACTCATGTTTTATTATATAAGGGAAATTTTAAATAAAGATGCCAACTAATCCAGTATTTGTACCTGATATTGATATTGATGATGAGGAGGATGAGGGCCATCCAGATAAACTTGATGATACTACGTCAAAATTCCCGAGAACGCCAAAACTCCCTGGAACGCCGGGGCATTTAACAAAACAACAGCAGGGGGGCATGTTTTCAGGACAGAGGCAGATAATACTAAATTCAAAGGTCGACGGCTTTTACGATCATCTTAGGGGGAAGCCGGGTATACCCATACCTGATGCGAGATATTACGATACCTTCAGGATGGATAATGGAAATCAACTTATTGTTAAAGAAATAGTGAAAGGGACAAAAACCCTCAAAGAGATAGTGATTACGAATCTTGATGGTACCTTAAAAACTGTTGGCCAGATACAAACGTTGCTAGGTAGCAATCGTCTGCAGACCCTAGGCTTTGTGGACTATGTTACACCCAACAGAGGTGGTAAATTCAGGGCCCAGAACCTCTTGTAAAAGTATAGTAAAATAGAGAAAGGGGCCGAGGGTGAAAATATTGAGATGGAATCGTTAGAGGAGATCGACGAATTTGTAGATGCCACGGAGAGCCTTATACAAGACACTTCGTTTGCTGGACCCGATGAAGGTGGCATCACCGAACGTGAAAGAAGGGGTCTTGACCTTGAACTTCAGACATTAAGGGGTAACTTGAAAAGCTTGAAAAACAAGATGATTCTATACGACAGCGAGATTAACAAGGCAGAGGGCAAGGTGAAAGAACTTGAGAAGCAGAAGGCTGGGGCAGATGAAGGACAAATGGCTAATCTTGAGAGTAAAATAGAAAAGGTGAAGAAAGAGATTAAAGATCTGAACGATAAGGAAAAGGCCATAAGGGAAGCACATGGCATACTATCCACTGACATATACCCCCAGCTGAGACACATTAAGGACACGCTGTTGAAAATCGCCGAAGATAACACATCCCTGCTTGAGAAGCTTAAGATTTTGTTCAAGGAGCAGGGTATAACTATAGCGAGTATCGTCTCTGCTATTGGTCTACTGATAAGCACGATTGTACTCTCCGTTACGGGAGGAAGTGCCGCGGCAGGTGGTGCAGGAGGAAGTGCCGCAGCGGGTGCGGGAAAAGGCTTCGTAGAGAAGCAGCTTGAAAGGCTTGGAAAGTTCCTGAAATATTTGGCAGGTAAGGCAGGTGCTGCCTTACCCGGTATGATGGGTACGGTTGTCTCCTTCCTTCTGAGGGTAGCGGCAACAGTCGTGGAATATGTGGCAAAACGTCTGTACATGGCCATCGCGGCCGGGTTTGTCGTGTTCTATGTTGGGGGTGTCTAATATTAGTTATTTTTTTTTAAGCCAGATGTAGGCAATAATGATCCCCACCCCTGTCGTGATTAATGCGGTCTTGTTATCCTCGTGCTGGTTTTGTGTTGGTTGTTCGGTGGCATGTACGGGAGGATGTATAGGAGGCGTAGCATGCTTGGGATGTAGTTTGATATCTGCCACATGTCTGATGGTGTGCTCGGTATGTCTAAAGGGTGTGGCATGTATAGGTGCTGTGGTATGTATAGGGGGTATAGCATGTATAGGTGCTGTGGTATGTATAGGTGCTGTGGTATGCTTGGGGGCGTAGTATGCTTAACAATAGGCTTGTTATTCACATCAACCTGTACCCCCACATCTACATTGGCAGGTTCTATCAGGATGTTGTTGTTATACCCCACAATTTTACCTATTCGCAAATTCATGTCGGAAGGCAGCATGTACACGCTGGGCATGACGGCAAAATTTACCGGAGTTCTGGCATATTGGAGTACTTTTTGGAATTCCGTGATGTCATGCCCTACATTCTCCTGACGTTGAACCATACTCTCAAATTTTTGCATCAGGATTTGCCTGGCCGTATAGTTGTCCGCGCCGAACCCGATTAGGGATGCCTTTGCCCCTGCCTGCGACCCCAGTAACAAGACCACGTAGACCCTATTACTTTCGCTTAGTTTGGTCAGAGCTTCCGACGTCAAGCCTTGACTTGTTGGCATGATGAATTTGGCCCAATCACCATCAACCTGTGGCCACCATCTTCCGTTAGTCAATGATGCCGATACTGTTTTGATCTTGTATAGACCGTTAGGATCTGTACCATATTCGCGACATACCTGCGCATACCCAGAGGTTGAATAGGGACTTTTGTACCTGGAAAACCCATCGCTAAAGGACATGGGTACTTTCATTCTTGCTAGAATACGACATATATGATAGTATGCATGGAATTTAAAGATTGAGTTGACGAGTGAACGAGTGGTACTGAGCCTGTTAGGTGCTTGGCAGATATACCCAAGGCCGTGGTTGCGCAATGGGTTGCAAAGTTCACCTGAATATTCCAGTAGTCCAGGGCTTGTCCTCTTGTCCAGCCCTGAATGACAGGGTCGTTCAGGTAGGTTGTTGTAACCTTGATGGGGTATTTGGTAAACTCGGGGAATGCCACAGAAATGTGTGAATCCGTCGATACATACAGATCCTGATGCTCCAAGTTGGTTACACCAAGTGGCCATTCTCCCCTGTTGGGCTTATACCTTGCCTTGGAATTGTATGAATACATGTTCATCGTTTTGTTTATAAACAAAACGATGAAACAACTCTATATTACCGATATTGTGAAGCCTATGATATTCGATGACTACCTGGAACAGGATAGTAGGATTGCTTTGAAATCGATAAGTATTAGGCCCACGTGGCTAAATATTTACAGTGATAACGATTTTGCCATACGTAAGACAGGATCCGATCAGACGGTTACTCGTATTGAGATCATGAATGGCTTGTACAAGATCGAGGACCTGGCATCTATCGTCAACAGTCAGGCAGGTGATAAAATCAAGCTGTTTGTCCTGAAAAATGGACTCTGCAGGCTACGTGTAAGTGTAGGGCATACTGTTGTTATTCATCGAAAATTGCAAGAGCTTATAGGCCTCCCCTACGATCCTAGTAAGAAAGACTATCAGGCCGGTGACTACGATTCCGAGTATAAAACTGATATCTACCACAGGCTAAGGCTTGGTTGCCCTCAGCTGGATGAAGACGAATGCCTGCTAGATGGTAAAAAGTCTAAAATTCTGGCCTTACTCCCCACCAAGGAACTAAACGCTTGGGGGGATATGCTGACCTGGAGTTTTGATACCCCAATTTACATGCCCTTAAAAGGCTCTACAGATCGTCTTGAGTTCATGCTAACAGACGAATTACACCATGAGAAAAATGTCTCATTCACCGGAATTACAATGTGCTTGCTGATAGAATAAAGATGAGCGATATAGCGAAGCTGTATCTGAATCTACCGAGCGCACCAGCGCCCTGCGCTGATATGCAGGATGAAAGCCAAAAGTATAGACTTAATGAGATTGGTGAAATTGAGAAGTATCTGCGAAGTGAGATTAAGGAGCGGGACAAACTTGCAAAAAAGTTTAAGATGCTTGGGACCTGGATTAGGTATTGCGATCATGGGCTACTTGGTATCAGTGTAATAACCTCGGGGGTCGGTATTGGAACCCTGTTATCCGGAATGGGTGTAACACTAGCAGTGGCAATGGGTGGCCTGACCGAGGCTGTAGGGGTAGGACAGGCGGGTCTGAGGACCGCCAGAAAAAAAATGGACGTCAAATACAAGAAGCATGAAAATATCAGGCTGATCGCCAAAGCTAAATTGAATTCAATAGTTGATCTCATCTCAAGGGCGGTAGAAAATGGGGAGATTGATAAGTATGAGTTTAGTCTGATTATGCAGGAGAAGCAAAAGTATATGATACTTAAGGAACAAATGAGACAACGTTTTAACCGTATTGTGAACGCCCTCAATGAACAGGAGCGGGCTCAGCTAGTTGCGAGGGGGAGACAAGAGGGCAGGGAGCAATTTTTAAAAAACGTACAATCTGCACAGTATGCAAGCGGTATTTAGATTCCCCACCGGAGTATAAGCCTTAATTTAATATATTTTTTATAGGTCATATGATGCCTATAAAATATATGGTTTTTTAATCCTCATTCAGCAAAAATTCCTTTTTGAAGTCCTTATACCGACATTCTGAAATATGTACCTGTGGGTAGTGGTTTTTACCTTGCACATATACCGATGAAATAGCTAGAATGGCACAGGCTTGGCAGGGCTCATTATAAGGTACCGGCATACCATGGAACTTAGTCGTTATGGCATCCTTGTAGTATTTAAGTTTGGCACTGATGTAACGGTCCTTTTTCACAGGCTCTGTCGTCAATTGCTCGGATATCAACCCGGATATCTTGTTCCAGATTTGACGATACTTGGCAACCCAATCTGGGTACTCTTCAAAATCAAGACTCATTGCCGGTACTGCATTGGCGTTGTACCGGCTGACCCCATGTGGGGACCATATTTTTAGTGTTTTTACCCTCAGGGCTACCACGAGGTCTTGTGTATGATACCCTACCATATACCGATTATCCTTACCCCCATTGGCAGGTATTGGATCTAACACCGTCAGGCAGTCCACATTGATATCATTAATGTCTGTAAAGGTAGTCGCAGAAAAGTTGTAGAAAATTTTAGGGTTGACAATTTCTTCTTCAAATTGTAGCATCTTGTTTTATTGTAATTCAAACGACTTCGGAGAATTGCATGTCATCGTACATGCACAACCACCTCCATTATACGTGATGTATTCCTGGTAGCAGTACCACCACAAACCTTCGGCCACAGGTACACCTATCATACTCATCCAGAATACGTTCACAGTCCTTACATTGTTTTTCCATTTATTGATGATTCCAAGGCATCAAGACGATCATCTAGGTCCTTAATACTCCATTCATTCTCCTTCTCCTTCTCTGATTCTTTTACTAATGCCAATGCCATTAGCGGAAGGGTTATACCGATGCCGACTATAAAGGTCATGACTACTGCACTTCCAAATATATCAAATTTTCTCTGACAGTTAATGCACATTAATTATGGTAGTATTTTTGATTTCATCTTATATCCCCGAAGGGTTGTAAGATGACTTATGGATTTCACCTACATATTGAACCTTTCAGGGACATGTAGGGCATGTCCCTGAAAGGTTCAATATGTAGGTACAAGGTAAGGTACATATGGACCTTCTACTCAAGGGCATACCGTGTCTTGAAACGGTACGGCACATACTCGATCCATTTGGGGTCCTCCTCAACAGCCTTGCTGCACATGCCTCGCGTTTTGAATCGATCCGGTACATACTTGAGCTGGTAGGGATCCTCTTCAACCACCCAGTTGCACATATCTTGCGTCATGAACCGATCTGGCACGTGCCTGAACATATTGAAATTACCCTCGGCGGCCTTGTTGCACATATCTTGTGTCATGAACCGGCCCGGCACGTACTTGAATAGGTAGGAATTTTTTTCAAAAGCCTTGTTGCACATATCTTGCGTCATGAACCGGTCCGGCACATACTCCAGCGCATAGGCCTTCTCCCCAAACAGCCTTGATGCACATGTCTTGCGTTTTGAACCGATCCGGCACATACTTGAATAGGTAAGAATTTTTTTCAACGGCCTTGTTGCACATGCCTCGCGTCATGAATTGATCCGGCACATACTCGATTAGCCATGAATCCTCCTCAGCAGACTTTCTACACATGTCTTGCGTCTTGAACTGATCCGGCACATACTTCAGCGTGCGGGGATACTTTTCAACGGCCTTTCTACACATGTCTTGCGTCTTGAACTGATCCGGCACATACTCGAGCGCATAGGGATTCTTTTCAATATCTTTGCTGCACGTGACATCCTTGAACATCCAGCCGGGGGCCAATTCGGTAAATATATTGCACATGTCTCGCGTCTTAAACCAGCTCATTTATATATACAAATTTAAACAAAGTTCGAAGAATACATCTACGTATTGGATAGCATCTTTTATTGCGCATGCGTTGATTTTTTGATGACGTCATTAAATGTGCGGGGGAATTTTAGGGATTTGCGCTAGAAATTTTTGACTCATTTGCAGCATTGATGACGTCATTAAATGTGCGGGGGAATTTACCTTGGATTTGCGCTAGAAATTTTTGACTCATTTGCTGTATGATAGGGACTTGTGTTGGATGGTAGGGGAATTTGTTGTGTTTGACCGTGGGCGTGCGCGTGCGCGAGATGTGCGTTGCGCCAGAACATACATTTCTATATTTCTACGGTTTAAACGGTTTTAGTTAATTTGTTTTTCTGTTTGGTTGTCGAATTTCTTGAAAAAGTCAGGGAAAGTCAGGGAATTTGACCTAAAAAAGTCAGGGAAAGTCAGGAAATTTGATACCATATTTTCGGTGGAAACTCTGCTGTAATATATGTGGTGGCTAGCTAAGCTATGGTTCAGCTAAAAAGAGTAAAAGAACTTGGCTTTAGAGAAATATAATTGGGGTGTATTTTTTCTAATCTGATTTTTACTCAGCTGCAACTGGGGTTTTGGCTATCTAACAGTTAACTAACTTTGACTAGAAAGTGAAATTAGTCAAATACAGCTGACTTCAACAAAGTTTTTCGGCTGGAAACTTTGTTTTTGTATAAAATGGCAATTGATTTTTCCAATTTCACAAATTTTTTATTCCAGGAAATAAAATGCTGGGTGATTGTTTTTGCAGGATAGGATATATCGTCGGGCTGTTGCCTGTGTTTGTATTTAAATCAACGTTGCGATAAAGTTTTCTTAAAAAGGGTATTACACCTAATAGGGCGCATTAATGTAAGCACTACACACGGGAATGTGCGACGTGGGTTCCCTTTACCAAACGCTTATCCAGGCATCAATCACATTTACTTTCTGAACTTTCACGGAAACTTATTTCGCAAAAGATAAAATAAAAAATGATTACCCATAGTTTTTGATCGTACCTCCATTCTCAGCCCCTCCTATCACGATCAATTTTTAAACTTTTACGGAAACTTATTCTGCAAAAGATAAAATAAAAAATGATCACCCATAGTTTTTTCTCATACCTTCCCAGACCCCGATATCACGAACAATTTTTGAACTTTTACGTGCACTTATTTCGCATATTAAAACAGGTTGTAATATTACAACAGGTTGTAATCTGACATTCAACATTGAGAAAGCTTTATCATGGTAAGCGCTCCATTACATTTGGACACACTGTGTATACCTGCTCCTAAGCGCTCAACCTGGCATTCAATGTTCAATCATTTGCTTGTGGCTTCACCCGGAGTTCCGACGCCGTATCTCCTGGCTATTCTCTATATTATTAATAGCCATATTCTGTCTGTCCGCAAGAAAAACGTCATGCTACTGAAACAGGACATGCGATACATAAAGAACGGGTGACCGACTAGTTACTTTAAAGTTTTTCTTCAATTTTATATCAGATGTATATAGCATTATTTATTTTTGCGTTATTTTAGCTAATCTGATTTTTGCTCACATGGGGTTGTGGCTGTTGCTAGCTAGCTAACTCCGGCTTAGAAATGAAAGTAGCCAAATATAGTTGGCTGCAACAAAGTTTTCAAGTAATATTTCTTATTCTAAGTGCAGTTTGGTCCAAGTTAACTACACCTTTTACTGTAATAAAATATATAACAAGTTTATTGACGAAAAAAATTTCGATTAACCTTTAATATGTATTGACGGGCTTTGCCATGTGTTTTTATTTCAACTGACAAGGAATTTTGCAAACTTAGTGATTGTTTTAGCTGGGCGGGGAACGATGGGCTGTTTTCTCTGCTTTTATTTAAACCAAAGTTGCGATAATTATTTTGAAAAGGATATTAAACCTGTACGTTTTTACCTATACTATGGACTCAGTCCGGTACCACGATTTATTTTTGAACTTTGAACTCGTCGATTTTTTTTGTTATGCCGGAGTAACAACGGGTTGTAAACTGTGCTTTTATTTCAGCTAAAGTTGTGGAAAAGTTAGCTTTTACAAAATGTATTACAACCGAAACGCGGTAATGTTGTATGTGCTTCACTCCATTTACGACATACTGCATACCTGTACTAACGCGCTCCACCTGAACGTGTGACACAGTTCACGGTTTTTATTAATCGCTCCACGTTAATCGCTCCACGTTAATCGTTCAATGTCGGGTAACACAATTATTGGTAGCTTAACCCGGCGTTTAGACACGGGTCCACCGGTTAGTTTCTATATTAATACCCGTATTTTTTCCGTCTGTTCAAGATGGTAGCATATATACTTGTGATCTTTTTGCATTTTTTTATAACCAGGGTGGTTATTGAATCGAAAACTTCATTGTAAAGCGTACCTATAATTATAATAATAACCACGTGCAGGTAAACTTTATTACTTCATGTAAACAGTCGAGCAATATATCGAAGTCCCTTTTATAGTTCTTCCTACTTCTTTTTTTTCCTTATTTAATTCTTATATATTTTTAAAATTTAGTTGGTTTTTACTACCTGTTTCACCTATATACAATTTTAAATAAGTTTATTTTGATGTTTCAGCTGTTAAGTACCACACGGTACTTTTTTTAAGAGTTCAAATTACTTTAGTTATATGCTTCATTATTTGTGATTTTTAGCTACCTTTATGCCTTATCTATATCGCCAATCACGTCCCCAGAAAAGTTTTTCGTGTTTTGGTGGGTCCTTGATGACGTCATTTTAAACCCTTATACCTCCTTAGGCGCTCGTGGAAAACATATAGCCCTATTATTTTCATCAGTGATTCCAGCTTTACATAATAAAGGGAATGAGTAAACAAATTTCTGAAAAAAAACATTTTGACCTTGCTAACGTCATTAAATCTTTTCCATTGTTCTTCTGCCTTAGGGTATATTTCCACGGGCCTTATCGATTAGTCTATTATATTAATACCGAATCTGTGTCTGTCTGCGACTGCTAAATTGGATATCTTCATTTTCTTTTGTGATGTCTTATTTGTTAACTTTTTTGACGTTACGGCACCAACGTCAACAACATTAATTTAATGTCAATATACCTTAATTTAAATCAATGCAGTTATAACTTTGAGGCTAAGTAAATTAAAAACGAGGTGGTGACATCAGTTATTTTCTACCGCGCTGCTAACTAGGGACACCCCGGGACCAAATTAAGAAGTTTTCTAAACTTAATTCCCCGAATCTGTTTCGGAATACAATATCTCTGTAACTGTTGGTCAAAAGTTTCATTTTCTTGATCAGCGTTTTAAGATCTATACGATGAAGGCAACGGGTACATAAATATCTGTTTATTTATAAAATTTAAAATATATCTCCTTATACGTTCATCAAAAGCGCATGAGCATATTCATTCTTTTTATCAGCGTTTCAAGCCTTGCACATTACAGGCAACGATTAAAACATTTCTTCAAAATATATTTTGTATATGCACTGCTGACGTCAGCAAAACCCTTGAAACAAACTATATTTTTCCATTTTTATTCTGCCTAAGTGGATTTTTCCACGGGCCTTATCGACTAGAAAGGGTTGCGGAGCAGAGAATAGTGTCCCCTAGGTTTGCAAGCGTAAACCCTTTCCAGATAAAATATTGCAGATTATAGTTAAATACATTATAGCTAACTACATTTTCTTGTGATGAACTAAAACGCTTTTGTTTGATATTTTTATATTCTGTGAATGAAAGTGTGTGTGCTTGGAGGATAGAGCTGTATGCAATTCTCTCCTTCCTCACATATATAGCTAGCTATAGGTGCCAGATAATTATGTTTTTCCTAGCCCTGTCCAAGATTTAAACATGGATCTCTCCTGCAAGAGTGTCATAGCCATTAGACCAACAGGGCATGAATACATACGTAATTTTACAAATGCACATTGTATTCATAATTTTACAGTAAATTCAAATTTATTCTTTTCAAGGATATCAAAATTCAGTCTACGAATCTGTTAGAGCAAACTCCAAATTCAAACGAATGTTATTTTGCCGACAACAGCCAGGGAACTTATTATAATTTGTTTCTGTTAAATCTTAGAGCTCTACAATCCTTGACAAAATATACAACCAACGAATATTATTAATAAGTACTCCAATATTGACCACATCATCAGAGAACAAATCAAAATATGTATGACCAAAATGTGTCCAACTTTATACTCTGTTTACACAAAATACAGACAATTTTTACCTGCAAATTTTTACTTCAAATCAAACCATTTTCGCAAAAGTGAAAAAGGTTTAATTTGAGAAAATATTTCCAAAACCGCAGTATTTCATGGGCCTGTGACACATTTTATTCAGGACCTGATGTATCAAAAACTGCTACAAAATGTTAAAGGAAGCAATAATAGTAACCAGCATTGGTGTATATACAGTTCAGGTTAAATTAAAGAATCGGAAATTATTTTTTTATGGGGAAATTATTGGTTTATCAGAAAATTATTCCCCGGTATAGAAATTAGGAGATTTCTTGATGAGGAATTTTTTTCGTTTTTCTGAAAGTTGTTCTTATTGAACTTAAAAAAATAAATGTTAAATATTTGAAGGTTTTCAGTACGTGTTGATGATTGCAGGAGAACCGATCGTTAGAATTTAAAAAGCTTCAGTAAAAGAAAATGTAGATGTTGATGTAGAAGTTTCCCGATATAGAAATAATTTTCGTTTCTGTTACTTGACCGGAACTGGTGTATGATTACCGACAGGGTTAAAAAATTTCCGATTTCCGATAATCCGATTTCCGGGCCTACAGCAAGGCAAGGCCTACTACTCCAAGTGCTTTGTGACGTGCCCACAATATAGCTAGCGACAATTGTCCACAAAAATATGTCCCTTCACTCCCCCTCGGTGTCAATCAACGTTGAAAAGTGAGCAGTGTAAACAATTACAGGTTAGCACATCAACCTCTATATACACATTGATCATAAGTTGGGACAGAAAGTACTATCTGTAAAATATGTAGCTAGCTATGTTTTTTTGCTAAATTTGCTAAACATTTTGGTTCTTGTTTTTTGGTCTACAACTGCCAGGGCCAACATATTTTGTGGACGATTGCAGCTATGTGATGGGACACTCCCAATCAGAGCAAAATTATCTCATTCACTGTACAGTATGTATAGCAGCTAGCTGAAAAATTTGTGTTGAAGAATTTTCTTATACTAGTTTAAAAGGTAGTTTGGTGCTAGCTAAATTGGTTGTTTTATGCTATGTAAGTTGCTACTGCTGTGCTAGCTAGCTTTATGTGTAGGTTAAACCCTTATAACTCCTTATACGTTCATCAAAAGCACATGAGCATATACATCCTTTTGAAATTTGAAAATATATTTTGTCTATGCACTACTGACGTCAGCAAAACTCTTAAAACAACCTACAATTTACGATTTATATCCTGCCTAAGTGGAATTTTACACGGTGCTTATCAACTAGTCTCTATAATAATGCGAAGACTGTGTGTGTGTCTCTGCAACAGGCAAAGAAGATGTTAAATTAATGTTAAATTTTCTGACGTTATGGCACGACGTTAATAACATTAGTGTAACGTCAATATCTTAATTTACATTAATGAAGCCATTACAATGCAGTTATAACTTTGAGGCCATATAACTTGGAAACGAGCAGATGACAGTAGTTTTTCCACATTTAAAAACAGAAGTTGCTGTAAAGCGCAATTTGACACTACCTCCTTCAAGGCTTTGCTAACTGAAAAATGATAAACCAAAAAATATTTTGGCCTAGAAAGTTTAGGCAACCAGCTCCTTGTCTTAAAATGTTTTGTTAAATAAAACATTACGACCCAATAACGCTTTGACTTAAAATTTTAGGCGAACAAATACTTTCCTTCAATTTTTTTTAAAAATTGAAAATGTTTCGTCAGAAGCTAATTTGGAGTAGATTATATTATTATTATTATTTTTCTTTATACCGGAAGTTGTTTTAACGTATATGCGTTCTACTTGTCACATTTTCGAAGAAAAAAAAGGTCTGTTCTAAAACACAAATGTCGTTATAGAACTTACCACACGTGGATTAATTTTCGCGATTTAGCGAAATTTTTGGACTTTTCGCGAAAATTAATCTACGCGAATTTTTTCGAATCTTGTTGAAAAGACTATCGACGTTATAAACGAATGATTTACAGTAAAATTTTAGGGTTTTTTGTTTCCTTTTCCTGTTAATTATCCTTCCTTCGCGAAAATTTATCCACGCGAATTTTTTAAGATAAGCTCATTCGCGAAACATAATCCATGCGAAAATTAATCTACGCAAGGTATATGTTTATTGTCGACTTATTGTCGAGTCAGCTACCTTAAAGAGACTTTTGGTGTCAAGACAGGCTTGCAAAAATGGCGAAAACTAAACATAAAAGAATGAAAATTAAATTGCTACTTTCTATAGAAATAAAACAATGATTGAATGCAAGTATGAAAGTAAGTTTCTTTGGCTGTTAAATCAAGCACTACAAAAATTTTGCGAAATCGCGTTAAAACCATACATGTGTTTTATATTGCAGGGCTATTTCTGTAATCAGTTAAAAGCTACAACTTATAATAAACTTAAACGAAAATAACTAAGAATAAAAGTCGCCGACAATTCGCAAATCTAAAACAGCAATAGAACGGAAAATTAAAAAGATCGAAGGCACCTTTTTTATCAGAACAATTTTCTAAGAAAAATCAAGTTGGAAATGACCAAGAAATAAACAAGATAAAAACTATGGAAAGGCTGACATTTTACTGACATTCTCTTATTACCTTAAAAATGCAACAAACATGAGAATGTTTTGCATAATCAATTGAAATATATATGAAAAAATGCTTAGAAGTATAAAAACGAAGTAAGAACAATTTAGGATGAATATGTAAAGGAAATAAGAACACCTGAGGCTATAGCTAAATTTTTTGGTTCTTATAAAGAAAAAAGTAGCTTATTTCGAATTTCAATAAATATCTTTTTTTACCTTATGCTACCGTATAATAAAAAATCATATTTTCAAGTTAATAACGTTGTGACAAAGGAAAAATAGTCAGTTTGATTTTAATCATAAAAGCTGCGTATTGAATGCAGTTTGTTTATAAGAATATTGTTTTTTCGTTTCAACATGAATATTCTTAACTTTTAGACAAATATGATCCTGATATATTCTTATGCTTATTCTTAGCACAGTTAAGATTAAAAAATCTAAAAATGCAAACTAGTGTAACTCTTTGTTGTTTAAACAGCCTAACTTAACTGACAGAAAACTAGATTTTGTGGGGGAAATACTTCACATGAAACCTGAGAAAAGACATTTTACATCAATGATAGGATACAAGTTTATATGTTCTTTGGGGAAGGTGGATTTTAAACAGTTTTAGTGCTTCATAAATGTTTATCAACTGTACTACAAGTTCTAATATTTATTATTTAATAGCAACAAAGAAAGGTAAAAATAAAACAGATCTTAAACAAAATATACAAGAAATAAAATTTGTTCAACATCTTGTTATTCTTTTAAACAACAGAAACACATACATACCTTTTGCATATCTATATCAAATTTTAACAAAAAACATATCTCAAAGTTTTCAAATTATTTACGTTGATTAAACGCATGGCTTCTTTATTTTACGGGCTAGTAAGCTTGAAACCGCAATACTGTACTGAAGGTTATAGCTTCGTACAATATAACGTTACGCCTATTTGATTTGCTTTACATGTTTAGCTACAAGATGGTGGGGTTTTGCGTAAACAAAATTATCAGCAAGTGAAAGCATATTTACTAATTAGTAACGCTTGAATAAACTCAAGGGCTGTTCGGTGGACCGTATGAAACTTTATGTGCAGTAGCTCGGAGAATAAATGCATGCATTTCTGCAAAAGAAAAAAGAGCTGTTTAAAAAATCAAAATGAATATATAATGAAAATGCCGATCTAGATTGCAGCATATGGAGAGCGGGAGAAGTCCGCTCACACTAGTATGGAAGACGTTTTAGATGCTACCTTTTATCAAGATGACTTCCTGACAAGAACATTAACGTCGTCTTCATTGTACGATAAAAACCATTTAGATCTCACATTTGTTGACAATAATAATATACCTCGGAAAGATCACCTTCAAGATAATGATGAAGAAAATCCAGACTCTCCAAATTTGGATTTCCTTAAGCTGGGCTCGCCGGATTTGGAACAGATGTTTATGAATATACACGACCATGGGGATGAGTTATCGAATGACGATGAAAGTTCGAATGTATCAGCCGCGGCTTTTAACATTGAGGAGGATTTAGTCAAAGCTGACAATTGTTTTACAGAAGCTTTGCAGCAGTTGCATGATAAACAGGACAACGTGCCTGTAGAGATTATAGACGAGAAATTAAAGGCAGAAGAAGTTAGCGAGAGATGTTTAAATGCTCTTGAACAACCTGTAAAGATCGAGCCAACGAAACGCGTAAGTTCGCAACATTCTTTATATAAATCAAAAAGCAAGCAACATTTAAAACGACATTTATCTCATCAAAAACATTCGTATAATGCCGTAGCAAGTAATAATTCTCACATACAGAACAAAAATCTACATCGGGAAGTAAATGTTCTATCCAATCATCCTTTGCACCAAAATATCCCTACCATGACACAGCCGCATATGGCCATATCAGAGCAAATTGCCATGAACAACCAAATGGCATTGTTAAATAGTATGGGTCAAAGTATGAATGTTCACCAAATGCAGCAGCAACAACAACAACAACAACAACAGCAACAGGAAATTGCCTTTCTTACGCAAGCCATGGGTTTTCAAGCAGAGCGGGAGAATATACAAGCGCATTTAATTAACGGTTTTCCGCAGCACCATACAGGACATGTTTTACCAAGTATTCAACAAAAAATGCTTGAACAGCAAATAATGCAACAACAACAACATCAACAACCCTTGAATGGAGGATATTCAACCAATGACAATCCAGCATTACATGGTATGAGCCAAATAGATTCTTTAGCAACGTTGGGAGTAGATGAACAAACCATAAAAATGTTCGTAGAGAATCCTCATTTAGCTCCAATTAACTTAGAAATACAAGAGCTTATTAAGCGTGAACGCAAAAAACTGCGCAATCGTATAGCTTCTTCAAAATGTCGAAAAAGGAAATTGGAAAGAGAAGGAAGGTTAGAGGATAAAGTAAGAGTGTTAAAAGAAAAAAACATTGAACTCAACGCGGTGGCAAATGCCTTGAAGCAGCAAATTTGTGACTTGAAACAACGCGTTATGGATCATGTCGGTGAAGGATGTCAAATAGTCTTGCCATCGTAAGTCATTCCGAAAGATTTTCAGGAAAGAAGTATGTTTGTCTTCAAATCAATACATATCCAAATTGAATCTTCTCGGCATGATTTGCGTGTTCATGAATTCAGAATGAGTACTAACCATGGGTTTAATGTTTTTAGGTTGATGATGCTATGAACTAGCTTATCATACATTTTTTTTACTTCCTTCGGCAATTAATTGTTCAGCTGCTGTGGTTTTGCAAGCTTTAGTATTTTGATATTCAAAAAACTTTTGTTCTCCAGATTGTGAAATATATTACATTGTATAATAGTGATTTTTTTTTGTTAATAATAGTTTTTTCAAAATTTTGTATTCTTTTTTTTACTGAGAAAGTAACTGTTTCTTTCGATCATTGTTGAGGTTCGAACATGATAATTTTTTGGCTGTTAGAAAATAAATTCAGAATTAGTGAAAGCTAAAATTTTCAACATTCACCCCTTCAACCTAAATTAAATTTGAGCCCTGACAATTTTTACGTCTTAACCCATTGCTTAAGCAAGTTAATGTACCTCCTATTTATTGTGGTATTCAACCCTGTAGCACGCACCTAAGGTTTTTTGATGGAGGGAAGGGGGTGTTAAGTTAATAGTTGACGCGCCAGAATAATATTTTGAGATTTTAACCCCTAGATTGGTTAAAAACATATTCTCTTTACATGCCTCTGCCATATTCACAAGCGTACCGGTCTCCTAGTCTGCTACGACCTGGACAAAAATTAATAACATTGTCATATTACAAAAGAAGGGGTGGGGTCAATTGCCCCCCTTCCCCTGGTTTCCACGTACCTTTTATTGTATTGTGGTCAAATAAAATAAAAACTAGCTACATACTTTTGGGGTTCAGCATGGACATATTTTAACTTGAAAGAAGATTTGTCAGAAAATATGGAACGATATAAATGAATATATAAAACTGTTTCATATCCCTATGCTTCTTTGCAAAAGCTCTGTTATTTTATAATTTTTGCTTTTTTCCATATTTTAAATATTTTACGAGTTAGCTATTTGTAACAGTTTTGATATCAGCCTATCGTTTCTTAAAATGATGTTTCTTATGAGTAGAAAAATGAGAGAGACAGTGAAAGTAAAACAGTACGATCGAGTTGTCAGGTAATATTATTTTTTTTACTTTAAAATTATATTTCTGAAGCAGTGTAACTCAAACATTGTTTATTTTTTTTGTTGCAGTTCTTTTTGGTAAAAGCTAAACTCGCTATGTTCTTACAGGTAATAAAAACCTTTTCCTTTTATTCCAGATTTATCTGGTCAGTTTCAATTACGCATTAATTTAACCTTGACTTTTGGTGAGCCAAGCTCAAAACGTACATTTTTTTATTTAAATTCTCTCGCTGACATATAAAACGAATAAGAAAAAAATTGTATTTAATAAAAAAGAAAAGGCTAATATACAAATATGCAAATATTCATAACAACGTGAATACTGTGATAGTATAATTACGTTCGAATAACGTCTGACCCATGAGAAAAAGTTGTTTTAGCTTTGGGATGACTCGCATATCGAAACGTGTACGCTAAACGTGAGTCCAACACGCTAAACATGAATTCGATACGCTAAACGTGAATCCGATACGGTAAACGTTAATCCGATACGCTAAACATGAACCCGGTACGCTAAACGTGAAACCGATACGCTAAACGTAAATCCGATACGGTGTACGTGAACCCGATACGCTAAACGGGGATCTAATGTTTAGACTCTATCCCTGCCTTCCCAACTAAACGTCCAATTCAAAAAATTGCAATATTTAAGTATCGTCAATTCTTTAAGGAACTTACACTCCTGTTTAAGCTACTGATCAGTTCGAAGTACTTGCTGTTCTCCAAAAATATTTAAATTTTAAAAGATTCAAGCCCTATCTCGTTACATTTCAACTGTTTTTTAGCCCACACTTTTCGATTTGCGAGTCATCGCTTACAAAACTATATCAATAATTTAACAAAAACGTATCGTTTCTGAAATAGGATATACTATTTGAAAAAATATGAGGGATTGATTTGAAATACATTCACCTTTTTTGGTTTGGTTAGAATGGACAGTGGGAGTATATCTTGCTTTCTTAATAACACTGCAAAATTGCAAGGTTGCGATCAAAACAAAGATTTCGCATAAAAGTACGTGCTAGCTTACTATCCAGGACGATTTTGGAAGTACAGAAAAAAATGTGTGGTCAAATTGCGGTAGGCAAAAGACATTTTAAGAAAATTTTTATTTATTACATAATTGATTAAAAATTGTATTCGTAATCGCGTTTTCAACAACTCCACCAAAATCATTACCTGTTAATTTTTTAGTATAGTGAGTTTGATCATGGGTGGCGGCTATCCTGCCGTCGGATATCTGAAATGCGTCGACGACAGGAATTCCATGTTCACGCATGATTGCGTCTGTTAGTTTATTAAATTCGTTAACCCTATAAGGTGATGTGTTTTCTCTCCACTCGATTACTGATTGGTCAGTCCTCCACGGTAAACTAACCGTGTTCACCCATACGACTGTTTTTCCTGTGCTTTGTAATATCTTTGCTGCTTTCGCATACGCTTCCACTTTTTGTCGTAAAAATTTGACGTCATTTACTTCCCGTAAAACCCAATGACCAAAATTTAATAAAAATAACTTCCCTTGTATTGCATCGACAGGAAATGGGGCTGAAAATTTTGAACGTCGAACTTTTGGGTGGATGTACTTTTCAAGTGGCAATGTTATATTAGGAAAAGTCAAAGGTAGTCGTGTACCACGAGCATCAAATATCCATTCTATTCTTGGTACTTTGTTAAAAACCATTTTGATGTGCGTCTTGACGCAGGCATGGCAACTGCCGTATAATCGCGTAACCCAATGGTACGCGCGATAACGCATGTGTGAATCACCAGCAAAAACAATGCTGTCCCAACCTTTACGCGCGAAACATTTTTTAACCTCGTCGTTCGTGTATTGGTGATACTGACAGACATAAGGCACCCATCGAAAACCGTGAATATGATCAAAGTCAAAATCAGGTGCCTGCCATGGACCACACCTTTCTAAACCAGGTATAGAGCCTCCACATTTTAACCATCTCCCATTAACATATCCACTTTGATTTTTAGTACAATATGCAGCTATATGACGCGGGGATTCGCTCCGTATTAAATTTAAATTAAACGGGCTGTTTCGTACTTGTCTAAGTATCGGTTTGACGTGACGTTTTGATTCGAGAGCCAAGCCCTTGACGTACGTCAGGATAACCATCACAATATATTTTGTGGGAAATGTCAGTAGTAATTCTGCTTCATATGTCTGGTTTCCAATGTAGTGCGCCGTTGTTGTGACCATTTCATAAACGCTGTAAGCATGCACACGAAATACAGATCTACCATCTTCATTTAGTCTCGATAATACATCACTTGAACAAGCATTTGTTGGATTAAATGATATAAATATGCGAGATTTCTGCCATACTCGTACAGATTTTCCTATCTTGATACTGTAAGCACATTCCGCACCTATATAGTCAAGTTCTTTTGATATGGTTGTAATATCCGCATTGTTTTTGTCCGATATGTTACTGTTATGTAAAATAATACAGATAATAAAAACAATAAACAACGCGTATTGGAAGAGTGAGTTTTTCATAACTGTAGTTTTGTTGGTGCTTATTGTGCCAATGATATCTGTCTCTTTATAATTCTCCATTCTCCATAAAATTGTTTATTTAACAAAATATTACAAACATGTCATTATATTATATCCAAAATTGCTTAGAGATAATCAAGACTGTAGTTTTGTATTTCTGTTTTTTGAATAATGCTCAAAACTCCTCCGAAGATCAGAAAGATGTTTAAAAGATCAAGGCCAACATATAGCACTTAATGCTGAAGTGGCTTTCTACATGTTGAAAGTGAGGAACAGTGCTGAAAATGATTTTGCAGCATTGAAGATTGTGAGAAATCATGGGTTGTTTGTTTGTGTGGTATTTTCCAAGTATAGATACCGTATTTTCTGGAATAAACGCCCTTCCTTAAGTATGCGCCCACGTTTGGTGAAAGATAATTAATAAGCGCCTTCTTCGCGTGAGCGACTAAACGCCTCCCTATTATCTTCTAAAAACTCTTCATTTGATAACATAATTTGTGACCGTGTGATAATAAACCAATTAATATTCATGTGTGGGCTGCATATTCACTGTCGTTATTGTCTGTTTTTACAACACGTGTTCTTCTTTATATATACAATGAGGCAAGCGAGGCAAATCTCGCTTCACCATACAACAAAGGGATTATTTAGGAAAGCTAAAGTCTATTTCTACAAATATTAGGTGTTGTTTACATGAGAAGTTCCTCATTTAGCGGGAAATTGATTCAGTATGATTATATTTTCACTTTCTTTTAATATGCCATCGGCGAGAAAACATTGCCCCTTGGTAAGAAATATCATGTGATATGTGGTATCGTCTATTGTGGTTAGAAATATATTGTTTAGTTTTAAAACCGAATCGACATCAATTTATCTTGCCTCTCAAGTAAACTTCAGTTAGTATGGAAAATGAATCACCTGCTTATCGAGATATTGATCATGCGCACTTGAGATTTTGGTAGGCGCGTACATACGCAAATAAGGGGCTGTTCATATGGAGGCGGGCTGCTGCTATTAAGAAACACATGAAAAAATAAAAATGTGTTCATATGATAACCGAGCCAACCCGCCTTGCCGAGATCTCGCTTGTTTGTACCGAGATCTCGGTCAGGCAGGATCTCGCTGTTCTTAAGAAACGCATAGAAAAATAAAAAAGTGTTCATATGACAGGCGAGCCAGCCCGCCTAGGCGAGATGAAATTAACAATAAATTTAAAAAAATTCTCATCAATTATTTAAAGTTCGAAATATATTCTTTTGTCTTCATTGTTTATGAATCTTTTGTGAAATGTAAACAACTTTTCCATCCCGGCTGGCCGAGATGTAAAAAACTTCATATGAACACGAGATGAAAATCACCCCGGCTAGCCGAGCCAGCCCGCCTCCATGTGAACAGCCCCTAAGTTTTGTTAATAGAGACTTCGGCTTAAAATCATGCCGAAACATTTTCTGGCTTCGAGGAATGCGGTGTGAAAGCGGCGTATACGTTTTTTTAAATGACAGTATATGAAGAATATCACGCAAACAATTAAACGTAGGAGACAGAGAATACTATCTCAGGTTCGTGATTTTTTAAGGCTGTTTTCCACTTTAAGAAAATTTCCCGCGGAACGGAACGGAAAGGAACAAAAAAGTTTCTGAGCATGCGAATTTAAAATGTTTATATCACGTGGACGTAAAATTTTCTCGTCCGTTCCGTTCCCGTCAAGGTAGAATCGAGTTCAACTTTTTCTTTTCGTTATGTACGGAATTGACAGGTAGAAAATTAGTTGGCCAATCATATTATTTTATTTCGTGAGAATTACGCAAAGTGTGTTTACTTTCTGTATGGAATTATGCGCAATATTATTAAGTGGAAATTACTAGCAGGAAATTTTCTGTCCTTGTTTGATTCTGTCCGTTCCGTTCCGCGGAAAATTTTCTTGAGGTGGAAAATAACAGTTATAGTTTTACTTCCGTGATTCATTTATTTCTTGTGAACTTCGCGTTAAAATATTGAAAGTTTTATATTAAGCCAGCTTCTCCGAGTTAAAATTGTTAGCTAATGTCTCATCGACGTGTCCATTGAGCGTTCTCCTTAAAGTAAATTAGGGCCAGATGGAAATCAAACTTGTGCTGTTCTTATGGAAAACATTTCCACTGGAACTGAGATTATGACAACATTGTGTTCAAATGAAAAAAATATTATCCCGCCCGCCGAAACCTTGGGCGCGCATGATCGACATCTCGCTAATCAGGGATTTTTTTTTCCGTATGAACAGAAGTTTCCTTGGTAGGCAATAAATGTATATTGATTCGGCATAATTCTTAAAAAAATAAATAGATTCTTATCACAATAGGCAATAGACACTCACACATGGTATTTTCTCCTCCAAGATTGGGTTTCCTTAACTATGCTACATGAGCAGAAAGTTAAAATGATACTAGTGGTTATAACGCGCGAAAAATCCTTTTTAAATAATTTTCACTACGAAGCGACACCGCAGTCAACCCGTTAAAAATGTACTACATTAGCCATGGAAACACGTTATACAAGAAACCCTACAGACTACCGTATTTCCTCTAATAAACGCCGTGGCGTTTATTGCAAAATGAAGATTGTGGGTGCGGCGTTAATCAGAGGGCGGCGTTTATTACAAAAGGTAAAATAGAACTGTCGAAGCTTGTATTATTTTTTATTAGAATTGAAGATAATCACGTACACGCAATCGTAAATGGTAAAAGGTTTAGAGAGGTTGGTTTAAGTGTGCCTGCGCAATTCAAATGTTACACATCAAGTAAAACTCAAGCAAAAATTCTTTATGACGAACTGTTGAAAAGGAAAAAGCAATATTCGTTTTTATCATTATCTGTAGAAGGATTTGTAAACAGAAAACAAGTTAAACTATTATAAACTCCGTTTTCATTGTTTGGTTTATTTTTCTAATAAAACGCCGCATCCATGATGCGGCGTTTTAATAGAGGGCGGCGTTAATTAGAGGGCGGCGTTTATTTCAACTACCTAGCTAGAAGTGCGGCGTTTAATAGAGGGCGGCGTTAATCAGAGGGCGGCGTTTGTTAGAGAAAATACGGTATATGATTAGATAAAAGAAGAAATACTAGGAAAACTTAGATTTTCTTGCTCCTTATAAATATAATTTTAATTAGTTATACATATATTCTTATAAAATTTTTTTTTACGGATTTACAATATCTATACTACAATACCCGTATACGTCTGTCATACAAAATGGTACCGCAAGTAGCGAGACGTACGCAATGTGGTATAAAAAGGACGAGTGAACCCGTGGGTTTTTCCACTGGCCGCCGACTAGTTCTTGTGAAATACTGCATTTTTTTAAGAAAAAGAAAAAAAAGACAATTGAAATACTTAGAGCGGGGTTAATTTTGAATCTTTTGAAATTATTTAGAACTTGGAAACCAACGCAGTATATGATTTTTATATAATGGTTGGATATAAAATTGTTTGAACTCTACAAATAGGAGTAATATGTTTGCAAATAATACCATCACGAAAAGAAATAAATACAAAAATTCAAACAACGAAATCCCATTTTTACCTGTTCTTTTCTTACCTGTTCTTCCCATTTTTTACCTGTTCAGTAGTTTTTATCATATAATTTTTTTTAAAACAATCAATAAAAATAGTTAAATCAATTAAAATTTTTTACAAGTATCATTCGCTATAAACACCTACAAATATAAAAAAAAATATTTTAGCTTTTTTTATGATTATTTTTAAACCTGAAGATGAATCTATATGTCCTAAGTATATTGTAAATAAAAACTCATTGTTGGTCAATTAATTCGACTATAATCTAAATGCCACAATGTTCTTGGCTTATCATAATATTTAATTTTAATGACTTTAAGTACCTAATAACTGACACTTGTTTTTTATTAAATACGTTTCTTTCAAATAAAAATAAAAAGTGTGGCTTGCTTTGCTTTCTTATTTGTAGCCTTTGCAACAATATTATTCGCAATTCAACAATTGGTATAGTACATATATCTACACAAATTCATAAAGTCCAGTGTGCTCATGTCATTAATGGCCTAAATTCTCTCCAGCGTACAAACTTTTTTCCTCCTTAAGCTAACTTGAACAGAAAATAGTTGGAGCAATGCTATAAAAATGCTTTTATGAAATTGTGTTGCCTGAGCTGAGCCACTTGTTAAGTGGTGGGGTATAGAATCCTTAATCTTTAATATTGCTTGCTCTTGCAAACGTAGTTTAATTTTTACAGTAACTGATCAATTTTTTAATTCTCTTCCAGGGAAAGAACTTGGAATTGGACATAAATTATACATTTTGACTTCTTTTATCTACACTATATACAATGGACTTTTATTCAAGAGTCGCAATGTTACCCATCGATTGCAACTGAATATATTCCAGTTATATCCAACTATGTTCCAACCAACATGCCAGTAAAATATGAACCTCTGAGTGCAACCAACAGGTGCCGGTGTGAGTTATTACGGACGTAGATGGATACATATTGTTTTGCCTGCGATAAAGAAATGCAAAGATATTATGAGGATTCAAAATGACTGATTTCTGATATAATTCAAAATAGCCAAGTGCTAGAGGGATAAGCATTATCTCATCACTCACCACCATCCACCTCCACTCCTCACTCCCACCCATAAACCCCACCACTCACTCGCACGCAGGGTTAAGTGACACTCTCTCATCGATCAAACATAGTATCAAAGTCATAAAGAATATTGGTTATAAGTTAATAAGTTGATCTAACATAAAATTAGACGTTGATGCTTTGCTATGGGTCGTTATAAATGTTGTTGAACATTGTCTCCTTGACGAACAGATAATGATATATACGCATGAATACGTGTCTAAATTCTTGTCAATTGATTTTCTGAGGTAGTCTACCAGAGTACAAATAAACGTTCCTACCTGTAGATAACACTGCCCACTCACATTCACTGAAAAGATTCTGCTATTAGTTCCAATCCCAGACGTTGTCTTGATATCTCTAAAATAAAAATGCTGTTTTTCTAGGATATTTGATAAACTTTTTCAAACGCAGTCAACTAATGTTTTCTTTTACAAATGCAAATCAAACCCAAAAAAATCACTTACGAGTTTTTGCTGCAATCTCCGTCAATACATAGGTGAACTGTCACATAATCTTTTCGAACCCAATCTTTAACGCCATGTGGTAAGGCAAGGTGAATAGTTGCATGAAAGCTGTACATAGCTGTTATAGGTGCAGTGAAGCGACCAGTAGCAAGATCTGTTGCGCTGCCTCGTACAAAGCATCCAGTTTTTGACACCTGCAATGATAGTGATATTTCTTAAGCTACCATCTTACGTAAGGAGCAGTAGCAGATATATTGCTTGCTTTAAAACATGAAGACCTAGAATACTTTAAGGTCTTTATTTAAATTTTAAATTTAGCAACTGCGTTTGTGTCCAGTGAAATGTAGTAAAACATGTTCATGAAAAAATACTACGTAAACGTCATCTTGGCCTAAATTCTTGCGAATAAACAAGCTTTTCTGTACAAAAATACAGTGTATTACCTCGTATCCCTTTAATTCTGTATTACTTTTAGGACCTAGACGCGTGCTTGTTTCTGTTGTTGCAGAGAAGCCTGCTAATATATCAGGAATAGCCACTGCCATCATGTTTGACAAAGATGATGTAAACCTTCCGCTTCGCGTTTGTGGTTGCACTAGAATTGAAGAAAATGTTCATAATCCTTTATGTTTATTCTTAGGATGGAAGATCACATGTGTCACGCATCACATGTGCAATCACTCTAGAGAATATATTGGTAAAAGTTATTGTTGAATTTGCCTGCGAATTTTAGATAAATTATTTGCATGGTACTCTAACAATTCATAGCACTTACAAGTTTTGGTTCGAAGTACTCTTCTTAATTTTGATATGACTCTTGTTACAGATGCTTCTATTCCAGCGGGACCAGGAGGACCGCGTGGACCAATTGGCCCCACGTTTTTCTATAATATAGGCAAAGGAAATTTAGAGACATGTTGTTAAGTTTTCATTTTGTTAGTCAAAAATTCGTATCAGTGTTCCCTTACTAGTGACCATGTTCTTTTATTGTTGTTGTGCTTTACTTTTCTTTTTTTCTTCCCTTTGTGGGGAGAGTTTTTACGATCTATTTGCTGCAGCATCTCCAATGTCTTTGCTGGATTTGGTTTTCGAATTCCTTTTGAAGACTAGAAATAAAGATAACTGAAAACATTCACGTGGCGTGTTTTTTGTAAGAAAAAGGCTTTTTTAATTCCTTAGATGTTTTACACCCTTGTACAGTTCTGTCGCTCGCACTCAGCTGAACATCGATAACTATAAATTAAAATGCGGCTAAAAGTGAGGAAAAAACCATTAAAACTTGGAAATAGCAGGCTACACGATTTAAAAGTTTCGTAAAAGTATAATAACCACGGTAAGCACATCTGGTTCAGAATCTGGCAATGTATTCAGACCTATGACTTTTTATTCAGCGAATTCCCAAATGCAACAAATCCCTACCTGTGTCAAACGGCCATCGTCATCAACACCAAATATATTTCTTCCGGTCTGCAGAATACGTTTCTGCATCGTCGCATTTAGTCGGAGATATTTCTGACATCTCACCGCAGAGAGAACAATGACAAAAACTGCTGAAAGCACGTGATATCTCATTTTGTGTGTCTGTGTGTGTGTTTTTCACTGAAGATTTGTACGGCGTATTTCTTCCTGTCTCTATAAAAATTGGGAGTTTCAATAGCAATGCTGATAGCATGACGCTAAATAGTGAAGTACGTGAAATTAAAGAAAAATAGTTATCAAGTTAAAATTAAATTACTTTGCGCACTACTAAATTACTGCCTGTCAGTGATCGGGATTTGAATCGCCGAGAATTGGGCGCCGCAGACGAAACCACTTTATCATGTGCGACAATATGTTAGTGATGAAAACGAACACACGGATGTGTAATGAAAAAGATTTACATACAAAAACAGTTATATGAATAGTAGTAATTAGTTCTAAGATCGCAGTGATTTGATTTGGACCAAATTTTGTGTAACAATCCATTATCTATTAGATCCTTAGTCTAATTTTAGCTAGATTTTTGTAGTGTTTTGCATTATTGTTTGTATAATATTTATCTGTTTTTAGAAGCACTGAGATTAAAGATTTATTATAGTGATCAAAATAACTGTGAAGATGTTAGCATGTTATTCTTTGGTCAACGTCTCTCTCTTGATTTGATAGGTAAACCTTTTTATATCTATTTTTTTTCGAAAGTACACGTGATGTCTACCTTAATTGTAAGTTCATGCAAGTTTTCAAACGGGAGTTGCTACTCCAACTTCATTTTTTAAAACGTTATTAATTGTTGTTTCTCTTAATTCCCGTTTTAATACCCTTGTTGAAAACATAGACTAACGGAATATTCACAAAACATCGGACGAAATATTGGAACACGGTGCGGACAAAATGTGAAGTAATTCTTTAAAACATTTTCAGAACCTTAAAGTTTTGGAATAAATATGTTTCGCGCAAGTTATTTTACGGACATTTGCCCAAATATATAACCATCCGATATTTTTTAAAGTGAGTCTGATATTTACAAGAGTCATGGCTAAGGACTTTTTAAAACTTGTGATCGCCAACAACACTGCGCTGGAAGGGAGAGTGATTTTTGACGGTTTTTTCTTGGCATAAAGCCCAAATATGTTTCCAGGACGTTTTAAGAAATGACAAAACAAATGGACATTTTAGTTTCTTAACAGTAAAATCACATTTGAAAGAGAAACTATCCATCAAAATATTAATTAAAGGTCCTTCTATACATAGTTAGGTCTACATTCATATAGAAGCTAGAATGATCTTTCAAATCTCCTGTTTTGATATAGACAATTGTGTACATCGGTTAAGGCAAAGTCTCAAGATAATAAACATGCTTGATCATGATCTTCTTTTACGTATCACGTATCAAGAATCCTCTCAAAATATAGACAAGGTTACATAACGCAAATTCAAATATAAAACTGACACATATACAATTGTTGTTGATCACTTGATCAATCACTTTTGTTTTGCTCTCCAAACAGTTTTTTCGTTCTCTTAGTTTGACAATCTGTTTCCTACATAAGTTCTATTCTTTAAAGATTGACATTGCATTGATCAAATCAAATAAATCATAGAGATCCTAAAGTATCTTAGATTTTTAAGTGGGCAATTACATGGAGGTAAAATGGTACTTTAAGAACACATTGGTTTAAATATGTTAGGTCGCCCAGATTGTAGGTACCTGTAGTTTCTGACAAACAAGATCCTATGAGAGTGAGAATTGTTTTAGGGTCCATACAGCTATATTTGTTTATTAACCTTCTTTTTTTGCTCATCTTTTTATTATTATTCTTTTTAGCTATCGAAAAACTTGACAAGTGCATTGCACGTTATCAAGCGGGTCTCCATTGAGTAAGTGTCTGCTGCAGTTACATTAAGTAAAGCAACTCGTCATCTAATGGATTCTAGTAAAAGCTACCGTACCGACGAGAACCCTACCTTTTTTCAAAATCCTTTTTTACTTCATTATGTGAATTCACAACACTATAGATGAGCTGCACATGTTCACAAAGTTCTATATATGCGGACATGACAGGCAAGAAAAGGAGCAAATAGGCCAAATTGGCTATTCAACCTAAATTTATACGTATTTAGGAATTTACCAGGTCTAAAAGTTACTCGCATTGTTTTTTTCTACTATTATTTTTATGATGTTTTAGCGAATTTTTTTTGTTAGCCTCTTTCTTTTACTTGATATCTTCAATCGTTGCGGTCTATTGATTTTATCCTTTGCCTGCATAACGCATTGCCATTGTCCTTCATTCAAAATAAAAACAGTACGTCACGCCTCAACTCATCTGTAAGTAGGCCTTATATTCTAAGTGTTTGATTACGAATCAATGAGAAAAGCAAGCGATAAAACGTGACATTTTACCTAAAGTAAATACGACTAGCTTTGGCTGCTTTCTTTAATCCCACCCTGCTATCTAGCTATCTGTGACATGTTAAATAGCTTTCTTAATTAAAATTCTATTTAGTTCTTGTGCTAAAAATTGTACAAAAATGTATCTAAATATATATATATAAAAATGTAGCTAGTTACTTACGTTTCGTTAAGCTCCTCACCACCGCTAATTACAATCAAAAACTAACATTTTCCCACGTGTGGAGATAATCTATATGCACCTTCATGACGCTGTCAATCAAAATATTAGTTTTGCTTTTCCATTTAAGCCGCCGGCAACTGAGCTAGATCAAAACATGTATCCCGTTAAAACGTTGGAACGCAAAGCCATAAAGTGATTGAACCAAAGGGTTCGTTTTTCTTTCTTTGAAAGTCAGTGAGAAGATAATATTTATATCAACTGGATGAAGTTTTTGAGAGTGTTGATATTTTTGACTCTGTGTTGAGTGTGTTTGTTTTTCAATGAATAATTCTTTTTACAAAAGTTGTTAATTTTATTGCACAGCAAATGCTGCGGTGGTGCATGAATTGTCAACAATGTAATTAGAGTCGTCGCTGCGCTGGGTCGAGCAAATAATTCTACACTAGTGTCAAATAACCGGCCAGCTACTTTATAGTAGAGGACAATGACATTCGGGAGTTTTTTTTATTTTCTTGGATATCCTATCTCCCTCAGTAAATTTTCACTCTCCCTAAGAATTTCAAGATTTCCACCCCATATCCCATTGACCAATTTTAAGGAAAAGTACCAATGATTTTCTATTATTAATATAGCCATTTTGGGCACCAGGATAGATAAATATGTATTCGGTGTTGGGCACCAGGATATATATTTTTGAGTAAATAAAAATATTCATCCTTGAGAAACATTGAAAGTCGAAAATTAATGTTCGAAGGTTTTTCTTTCCCAATTTAGTGTCCGAAAATAAATGTTCGATATTAAAATGTCTGAATTTCTGGATACTTAATGTAATTGATAAACATAGATCTTTACACCAGTGTATTATGACTAGAGGAGTCAGAATTTCCAGGGTGTCACAATACACTACTACATAAGAACTAATTTTTATAAGTACGACTCGATCTTGCAGTTCAGCAGCTCTTGTAATAACATGAATAACGTTCCTTTTGCCTGTCTTTAAAAAAACTTTACTCTTGTTCAAAGATTTATTAACATATATACACTTTCTTGAAGAGTTCTTTTCAGACTGAAAATTAGTGGATATATAAGACCATGCAACAACAATGATTTGTTTTTACAATATTTTCTTAGACAAAATGGCTGCAAAAACCAACTTATTTTAAAGAGCACTACATGGTCTCTTTGCTAGGACGTAAGAATAGTTTACACTTGTTTTTGCATTACACTCTGTGTTACTTTGTCTTAAAACTTCATGTTTTTGAATACGCTTTTAAAAGGTGACGAACGCCACTTCAGATGAAGACAATTACTTCAACCATTGCGGACAAATGCTTGGTCTGTATTAGATCAGCTTAATTCTTACCTTACTTTCTTCTAACATAGGAAGTAGCATGAATAAAACTGTTGCCAAGGGCAGTACTGGAATTAATGTTTTAGTTGGTTTAAAGAAGTCACTTTGACACGGCAAGTAATTAATTCTAGTCGGTGGCGCATGAAAAAATCCACGGGTTCGCCTGTCCCTTTTGCGTGCGTCTTGCTGCTTGCGGTACCATTTTGCGTGACCGACGTATCAGGTATTATAATATAGATATATTGAAAACTATAAATTTCAAAGGAAAGACTAGCAGGCCTAGTTTTGAATAAATCTTTATTCCAAATTTTTTCATAAGTTTATCCAGCTTCTCTCAACCAAGTTTTGGAATAATAAGTTCACAAAAACACAAAGAAATAAAAAATACATTAGCAGACATATCTTTAAATTTAATTACTTTATTATAGACGATAAACAAACAAGTTATATAAAGTACAATCCTGAAGTTTTACAAACTGCAGGGTGCTTCCGTTTTTTATTCAAAACCTTTTCTCTTATTTAAACACGCGCGTTAACAGTGTATGACTTTTATTTACATCCGGGCATTCACATAAACAATGCCATTGCACTGCTGGTTCATTCAGCAGACTTTGACTTATCATAAGATCCCAGTGTTCTGCTTCTACTTGCCCGCTACAGTTTCTACCAAATGCAATCCAACCAATCTTTTCCTGTTGCAGCCAGCGTGTGGCTGAATAGGACACGCTAAGCATCAGTGTGTTTAGAAGCAGGTCTTCTTGTGGTAAGTCAAACTGGAACGGCTTATTAGAGCCTGGATTATCTTCCGATATGCGGAGGAAAGTTGTTTTACGTTGCACGCACTCGCAAGAGGGTGAGACAAGCTCCGCTTGAAATATAATCTCTCGCTTCGACTCGTACCTTAGTTCATCCAATTTTGTAGTTTGATCCACATTAACGATTAATTTTGCTGTGTCAGCGTTATACTCAAGTGATAGGAGAATCTCCAATTTTTCGCTTTTCGGCAACACAACTGGTTGAAGGGATCGAGTCCGTTTTTCTTCGGTTAGTGTTTCACCAAACGTTATCGTCATGGGCAGCATCTCCGCATTCAAATCAAAATCACCCAATCTTATAACACTTTCACCAAGCGAGTATTCACGGAAGAGTTTTTTACTCACGTGAACTTTAAAAGACAATGACATCAATGGAATTTCAGTTTTTGGGAACAAATAAAACACGAAACACTCATCTAAATCCACGTAAACAACTTTCTTGTTTCTTCGAGTCGCTTCAAATACATTCGATGTATTTCGCTGGCCTTTTGTCGGATTTAACAAACAACATTTTATTTTCCCTCGCACACGAAAACCATCGATAACAAATTCTTCGACACGATTAATGTTGAATCGTATTTGTTTCACGTAGATGGCTAATTTTCCGACGTGTATCGTATAGTCTAAATTCAAGTCTATTGCGCATGTGTATGGCACGTCGTTATTTTCGTTACTGATAGAGAACGGCCGGATTATTCTTGACGGCGTCGAGTGGGCGGAAAAACTGTAACCATTTCGCATGGAAAGATAGTCCCTTTTTAATAAATTTTTAAAAGTATCCGACACGCCAGATTCACCGTCTGTCGAAGCGTCGGAAAACGGAAGTGGACTGCCTTGGTAATCGAATTTATATGGAGACGTAGCATCAATTTCACGGCCACAATCTATGCCTCGGTTATCTAAGTTACTTGCTCGTTTATTCGGACTTTCGCGGTGATAGAAATGGTCATTTCTGTGACTTGCAAGTGGTCTGTGTCCGTTATGCAGTGACGCCTCGTTTTGGCCGTAATCCACCAGCTCTCCAGCGGTGTTAGAGCCCACTGTTGAGATCAGCGTGGTGTCACTCACCGACACAACTTCTTTGTCAGCTTGATCTAAAGGAAATAGGTTTTGCGTGTTACCCATAGCACATTTAGTTAACGCTAAATTTGCGAATATTTTTATTTCTTTGTATAACTTTGTTGCGCATATTTTTCTATTTTGCTAAAAATAAAAATAAATTAGAATTAGAATATTCGTTGTTATTATTGTTGTGTTTTTGTTATTGTATATTCGCTGTTGTTTCTGTTGTTTTTGTCGTTGTTGTTGTTGTTGTTGTTGTTGTTATTGTATATTCGCTGTTGTTTCTATTGTTGTTGTCGTTGTTGTTGTTGTTTTTTTGTTGTTTTTGTTGTTTTTGTTGTTAGCGCTATTTGCCTAGCGTTGTTCTTCTTATCTTTGTGCTGTTATATCATGTCACCTTCACGTCTTCGTTTTTTCGGTGTTTTAATAATTAATATTAAATAGGAGACAGTCTGTTCAAAAGCTTTTTAAAAGTTTTCTAAGCTGTTCTCAAGGTGTTGACGAATAAATTTTTCCTGCTACAACACTTTGGCCTGTTTTTGTTTTCTCTTTGCTTATGTCTGGTCACGTTAGCAGTTCCTTAAAGATTTTAGGTATTCGTCTATATTAGTTTAGTGCACTTAAATAACAGTAAAATATTCTATATACTGAATAGTGGTCAAGTTTCTTAACCCTTTTAACCAGCTACCCTCCCCAAGGTTGGAGCTACATCATTATCACGTCACACTACAGTGGCTGGGCTTCTACAAGAGGTCTATTTTTTTACACTAACTTAACCATTGTAAAGTTTCTTTCTGGTTGGCGATTTAAATCCTATCACAAAGTAAAAACAAATATATTACATTGATTTCTATTGAATTGAACAGTTAACATGCATAGCCATTGTTCGACTAGGTACCGCCCTTAAATAAGGGCCCCTTTAAGATGTAATATAGGGTGTTTATCATTTAAAATTTGTTGGATGAGAAAGTACGTATATATCAACATATACGATATAAGAGAGATGAAAAAAATTGTTTTGTTCGAAATTTTTCTTGATCTGAATTTGAAAATTCGTCTGGTTAGCGTTTTATATGCTATGGTAATATCGTTAGGCAACCTAAAACATCAGTATATATTCAATACCTTGACACCCTGAAAAAAACGGCTCCCTTGAAAAAAACACTGCACCCAAAACTCAAAAACAAAGGGCTTAATAATCACAGTAACCATATTTAGTTGCAAAATTTAAACCAAAAACTTGACATCATCTTATGATAATTTATGATAATAAACTTCGCCTTGCTCATTCAAACCATAACCATTAGTTAAGATCATCTTTATTTTTATTTAATATACTCCAAAATCTACTAGTCTCAAACTGAGACTTAATATAAACACACTTTCGTGCATCTTTTACATGAAATATTTATTTCGTTCTAAAAATAGCATTGGTACTGGTAAAATCTCTTGTCTTCATTGTGTAATCTATCAACAAAATTTCTTTATAAATACACGAAAAAAAAATCGTGGGTTGCTAAATGGTTTTTAAAATTTACACGCCAACATAGGCTAAGACTTATAACAAATTAACAGAAAATAAAATCTTCACAAAACCCAAATTTCACCTGCTCTAAAACACAAATGATGGAACAGCAGATGGAATATGTACTTTCTTCTTCTTTATCTTTACACGAAATGATTTTATAAAAATTTAATTTCTTCACAAAAAAGCCAATATAAAAAGCACAAAAGCCAAAAAATTTTTTGAATACTGCCTCCTTTTATCTCTTTATAGCCTTATAAAAAATATCATTTATTAATTCTAACGTCCCTTATAAAATAATTACTTCGTACTCCCTTAATCCAGTATTCTTTATGTATCTTTTGTAGATAACGCGGGGTTTTGACCTGTGCAAAGACAAATATCTGGAAAACTAGGTAGATGAAAGGTTGAAAGTGACTTTCGACATAATCCATTGTGGCCATTCGATTTCCAGTTACATTTCTGATCAATACAAAAAGAGCAGAGTGCTTTAAGCCTAGTAAAGACGAATATATCTGGAAAACTAATGTTTGAAAGTGACTTTCGTCACTATCCTTTGTGGCCATTTGATTTCCAGTTACGTTTCTGATCAATACAAAAAGAGCAGAATGCTTTTAGCCCAATAAGGAATTAATGGTAGTAGCTTTGGTAATAGCTAGCTTTATACTCATGACTTCCAAGTCACGATTTATTTTACGGTAAAACGTTTCCAGCGTCCTACTAGATCGAATTTTAGAATAAAAACCAGTAATTTTTTTCTGACATTAACCTTACTGACGCCATCTATATCGTAAATGGAAAGAGCTATGGGCATAAAATTACGCAGCCCTTGTAAGGTAAATAAAATTATTTTAAAAATATGCTGACGTCATTGATTTTGTAATGACGTCATAGTTGTTAAAATTTCTTGATTTTTCAATATTTTCAATATTTTTTTTCAAAACCTTTTTCAACAATTCCAAGGTCGTTTAAGGATAAAAATGTAAGTAAAAAAAACGAAAACTAACATTTGAAACTATCTTTTGGACCTTTATGACATCTATATTTTTAATAGGGCTAGTGGAGGTTTCAAACGGCCCAAACTTTGTCATGAGCGGCTTTTTAAGAGAAGCAAGAGTTTTTGTTTTGTTTTGTTTTTTTTACAATTAAATATGCGAAGAATGCAAATATAATAAGCAATACACGTTTTTTTTTATAAGAAACATGTTTATAAGAAACCTACATGTAGAAACTTCTAAAATTAAGAAACTTTTACTACTACACTCTATGCCTATTTCTGAAATAAGAAACATGTGTCTAATTAATTCTTACAATTTATATTTTGTGCTGTTATGTTGTTGAGAACTTTTAATAAAAGAGACTTTCAAACAAAAAATGCTACATTTTTTTATTTTGAAACCAACTAGTCCAAAAATTAAAGAAACTTTTAAAACTAGCTATTTATTTGATATAAGAAACCCTTATTTTACTAGGAAAATTAAGAAACTAAATTAGAAACTTTTGGAACTAAAAACATGCAATTTTAGCTTACAAATAAGAAACTTTTAGAACTAAGCCCTTCGCCAGGTTTCTCATAAAAAACAAACGTGTACAGGTTATTGAAACCAACACCTTTAAACTTTACTGCACAAAAATGTCGAAAATTCAACCTGAATGGCAATAATATTTGTTACCTAAAACTTTTTTACAGAAATTTCTGCTTGATACCAAAAACGTTAGAATGGTAACCGATGGTACTTTGTATTGAAAAACATTGATATCTGGTATATTTTCTTATAAGCCTACCACCTACACGCTGAAAAACTTGTCATGATATGAGCTAGAGTAGTCTAATATGGTTAAAGAGAGCGTACCGATATCGTAAAGCTTGGTCTATGCATGCGAGGAATTTTTAGCAAATAAAAACTATATTCTTCCGAGGCATAGAAATAAAATATGGCAGCCTTAACAATCTCAATATAGGTTTATTGTTTAGCAAAAATCCCAATATGTTATCTTCATTGGGTCATATGGGTTTTGGGGTGTCTATAACGTTTTAGCAACTTATTTGTTTTCTAAGTTAGTGGAAATAGATATAACCGCCAATGTCCTGTCTTTCTTCTCCTTCTGCGCCTTTTTTCACCCCTCAGATAATCGAAGGTTTTAAAATAATTTGAATATAATATTTTCTCCTTCGTTTACATTCTACATTACTTTATTTCTCCTAGTGACACAATCTTGTCTTTTCCAAGCCTTTTTAGCAAACGTCTTTCTTAAATAAACCAAACAAACTCCGCAATGGTTTAAATAGTGTCTATATCCTGTCTACATTTGCATTTTTAACCAAAACTACACATTTTCCAACTAGAAAATACTTGTGAAGATTTAGTAACAAAACAACAGCGTATGAAAGGTTATATTCCTTCCCAGGTTAAGAATGGAGAAGCAGTTTGATCAAATAAGAAGTCGTTGTTGATTGAAATGAGGTGACAGTAACAGATTATAAAGCTAAAGAATTAATTTGAATTTACATGTAGGTAGGTTCTGGTTAACCACAAATTACTCTTCTAGCGAAGTAAGTAACGATCATACTTTGAACTACCCAGCCGGCAGACTCATTCTTTTCGTCCCTTACACTGTACCGTGATTGCAGCTAAAGAAAAGACAAAGCATTGCTCTAACTCGCAAGCTTGCTATCGAAACCAATTTGCAGTTTGATGTCCAGATAGTGCTTTAAAATGCAACGGAGAGGCACTACAAGTGCGTTCCTTTGTGATAATCAACAAACTTCACCATCGTAGCAATGATGTAAAAAATGCAACGAAGAAAAATATAGATAGGAATTACCTTTATTGAGTCCGAAGAAATCGTTAAAGTTTTTCTCCAGCATAAATACATGTTGCATATTTGCAAAACTCCCTCTGTTTTTTGCTTTTCTTTTTTAATTTACGCTTCTTCTTTCTTTCTTTCTTTTCTTCTTCTTCTTCTCTTTTTCATTTATTTATTGAACCGAAACAATTTTTTTTTCTCTTTTCAAGATAAAGAAAAACACTGCAAACTTAAATATTCAAACAGCTATGTCGAATCGCGCATAACATCTGCTGTTCCTTCGCAAAAAAAAATATAACAGAAATGATTTAATGAAAGATTGAATGACTTTGTGAAATATAAATAGCGACAAAAAAAACGAGATGTGATTTTTTGTAACAATTTAGCATAATACCTTGATATTAAAAACATGTAAAAAATATATATATCTTACTATTACCGCCCTTTTTCTCTGCTAAACTAAAAGTGTGAGTTTGAAAATTCTTATTTAAATTTTTATCTCTCGCTATACCTTTCTATCATTTTATTGTTTTTGTATCTTGAGCCAATAAATAAATTACAATACATCAGAATAGTTAAAAATAAAAATAATAAAAAAAGAAATAATGAAATAATGAAATAACCGGTAAACCTTTGATATCCGTATGTAAATTTTTTTTTCCAAAAAGCATAACGCGAGTCGTGAACTATTCTCCGATGCATTTGAAAGATATATGGTTTCCAATTAAAACGCTCCTATTCAATTCTCCATTCTTTAATTGTGAACACGTCATGGGGTTTTGGAGACATGACACCAAGGTGATAAGATGCAATATCAATAATATGTACTGTAGTAAATTAAATGCTTCTTTTCAAATACCCTTCATAAATAAGCACCCTTATTACCTATTAATCTATATTGAATTTTGAAGAAAAAAAACGCCAATTGCTTCTAATAACTGTAACGCCCCTTTTAAACGCCCGTTAAGTGCACGCCCATCCTATATTAAATTTTGATTATTATAATAGGAGGAAATTAATTTCGAATAATTTCGTGTAGTACCTGGACACACTTTCCTTATAAAAAAAACTGGCTTTTTATGTCTACTAGTTATTAGCTGTGGAAAAATCAACGTGAGTTCGGCCGTCACCACTCGCAGGTACCATTTTGGCTCACAAACAGACCCCCGGCGAGCATTATAATAGAGAATTTTGTTCGTCTGTGTTATCACATGGAGGTAACTAATTACTCTGCGAGGGGAGGGGGGGGGCAATGAAGCTTTGCGCAGCCATTTTTAACAGGCACAATTCATGTATTCGTATAAGAGACTACATTCGATAACAACAAATCTGGCACGAAGGCATTTTTAGGGGCATTTTTTTTCAAAGTTCGCAAAACGATTAACTTGCCAAAACTCGCCGAAATTGCAACTGCTGTACATGCGTAGCCAGACAGCGTTTATAATTTAATACACCGTGATGCAAGGAACCTGACCTTACTTGATCCATTCAGGTGACTTATTCCATGACCCTATGAAGTTCGTGTAGAAAATAATGACATCATCATTACAGCCTTAGGTGTTACTGTGTTTAGGTTTTATTATGGTAAAAAAGTTGTAAGACGGAGAAAAATAACACTTCCCACGTTTTAAACACTACGAAATTACGAAAACACGATGTTCCCTCGCTTTTAAAAATCGAGCGTTGCGCAATTTCGCAGTAAATGAAACGCGGGAAACAACATTTTTTTGCGTTTTGAAACTTTTTTAACATAGGAAACTTAAACACATCAACATCTCAAGCTGCAATGATGATGTCATTATTTTCTACACGAACTTTATTGGGTTCTGGAATAAGTCACCTGAGCAACTTGAAATTTCTATTTATTCTTACGTCCATGACTTACTATTAACAGAATCTAATGCCGTATCTTTCATGTAGTCAAATAACAAAGTCTTTTCTTAGCTGTATTGCATTTACACATTGTCAGCAATACCATTACTATTTTGTTTGGCAAGATTTAAACACATACACATATCGTCTTTCAATCACTTCGTTCTTTATTACAAAACTTGTTCCAGTCGTGAGAAGAAGAATTACCTCAATACAAGTTAGTAATAGTTATGAGCTCTATCAAGAAGAGGCAATAATATGTACATAAAAAATATCCTGTTAATGACATCAGTGAGATTTAGTATCCTGCTTAGAGTGAGTTTTTTCACAGCATATTTAAAATACAGCAAAAAACGACATACTCAGGATAATTTTCATACGCGCCTGAGTAGACAAACAGACATGCTTAACAAGCTCGACCCCAGTACCTTTTACCAGAAAGCGCAGCGCAGTGGAGAAGCAAATAGTCATGGGGACGAGGTTGATATGCCTTAGTTTTTTATCAAACCTAAATAGAGTCGAGAAGCCTATTAAAATTATTTTAATAGGCTTATAACTAAATTTGCGGTTAGAATTAAGAAGCATACGGAAGTAGTAAAAAATCAATAATAATCTCTTATACTAATACAGATATCTTATCTGCCACATGGGTGGATCTCGTGTTAAGAATGCACGAAATATTTTAGGCCAAAATAAATAATGTGATCTATTTTTAATTACTCTTGTGGATTTTCCACGGGCTAATGACGACAATCATTAAAATATACCGTTAGCACATGACTCGCAAATGTTGAAGTCCGTCGCAACAAATAGTTATCTCGGCTATTTCTATATTACATTAACACGCGTAAAAGTTTATTTTGTCAATGCTTACAGTGAACTTAGGACTTAGGTCATAGGTTAAATTTAAGCTCTTAAGCTGCGTCGAAAATAAAGTAGTTTTAATTTTTGGGCTAATTTTGCCCTAAAATGACATTTAAGGTGACAAGAAATCCAAATTTTGATGTCACCATCATGTTCAGCATACTTTTCTTATTAACTTAGCCAAATTTTGTCGAAAATAAAGTAGTTTTAATTTTTGGGCTAATTTTGGCCTAAAATGAAATTTAGGTGACAAGAAATCCAAATTTTGATGTCACCATCATGTTCAGCATACTTTTCTTATTAACTTAGCCAAATTTTGTAGAAAGTAAAGTAGTTTTAATTTTCGGACCAATTTTGGCCTAAAATGACATTTAGGTGACAAAAAATCAAAGTTTTGATGTCACCATCATGTTCAGCATACATTATTTGTTAACTGTGCCAAATGTGGTCGAAAATGAAGTGGTTTTAATTTTTGGACCAATTTTGGCCTAAAATGACATTTAGGTGACAAAAATCGAATTATGATGTCACCATTATGTTCAGCATACTTTTTTTGTTAACTGTACCAAATTTTGTCGAAAACAAATACCAATTTTGGTCTGAAACGTCATTTAGATGACGTTTCAGACCAAAAAACCTCCTCAGTACGATTCCTTTTCACGGATTGCCATTTCGTGCATTCTTAGCGCGATTTCGCCGATATAAACAGATAGAGTACGGGTGTTATAATACGGGTATTATTAATATAGAGATGGGCGACCCTCTGAATAGGGTTTGCCTAAACTTAACATGCATATTTGGTACATTTTATGAATGCAAATCAGACAAAAATATCTTCCTTGCTAATATTTTATCATTGTTTTAAGATTAGGTTGTTTTGTCCTGGAAGGTGAGCCTTAAACAAAAGAAGACAGGGTCCGAAGCTGAAAGGGGGCCAAATTATTGTGTGTAATATAATTAGTGCTAATAGGTAAAAGTCAAATAAGGTTCATGGCACTGAATTTCATGTGGGGAGCTAAGCAAGGAATAAATATGTAATGCCCCTCTGTGTGCTCTGCTGGCAAGGGGTGAATTTTAACAGAACGCAATACAAGAGTGTGTTGTTGTAAGCAAGGCTGTGTTCTTTCAAACACCTCTGGTATGTTGCGTATATTTTGATTTAGCATGCGTATGTCAAGAAAGAAAGGTGTGGAAGATTTAAATATTACGTCAAATACTCTTGACATATTATTTAAATATTTTTTAATATCTATACATGATAAACAAGTATAGAGTTTTAGGTAATAATCCTAACCGTATTAAAAATATGAAATACTAAACTCTTCATATCAATCGTTCTACGTTTTTAGATTAAAATCCTTGACTTAGCATTCGTGGAAATGGTCGTTCTTTGGCTATTTCTTGATATGGCCAAGCAGCATCACTCAGTCAGTACTCTGCAGCCGGAAAACCGCAAAAGTTTTACTTAAGTAAGTGTATGAGCTAAGCAAACAACATTGAAAATACACTAGGTGCAATGTCTGTTTTATAGAACTATCTCCTCCACAACCCCGAAAAGTCCTAAAGATGTGGAAATAGGAGTGTGCTAACATCTGCAAAGATTATTTTTAATTTAACCAAAGCTCGCTCTGATCATTGTGATGTGTTGGATGTTCGGTGTGCGTGTTATATAAAAACAGCGTTCCCAATTGGTTGTGGCTACAATCTTTGAAATTCCACCCTTCTTTTCACTGATACAAAATAATCCCTTAAAAATATTATTAAATGGTTTTAAAGCTTGTAGTCTTAAGACTATGGTTTCATTATTCGCTCGATCGCGCTGAAATATATGCCGGTGGGCACCTTTATGACATTTAACATTGAACCAGCCGGTATGAGAAGCAAGAATTTTTTGGAGTTTTTAAAATTAGGGACTAATATAAATATTAGTTTATTGTAAAACGTTTTTATTTGAGTCTTTAAATTAGTGAATTTAACAATGTTGTTTTGGTTGATTGAAAAATATAAGTAATATTTAAATATTTACCTGTGAAAGTCAAAATATTTGTAAAGACATTTTCGATGACTAAAGATTCTCCCTTTCGTCCTTTCCAACGAAAAATCATTTTCTCAGTGTTTTAAATGAAGAGCTACGATGTTGTTTTTGTGGGATTTGAAAAACTTTCTTTACATAAAAACGACTCTATAGCTGTTCTTCTTAAAGTTTTCTCACAGTTATGACCGTTGAATTGTTAAAATAGATCTAAACTCTTTTCTTTAATCGCTTTATAAACATTTTTTAAGGAATACTTCTCGTTATTAACCTGATCACATTCATTGAGATATGCTTTTTATGGTGATCTCATCAAAGTCATACAGCAGAACTTGATCAGGGTTGTATGAGCGAAATTTTTAAATTCCTATTTCAAAAATTTCTGGATGCTTGCATTTCTCGGACACTTTAAACTTTACTTGGCTTACTATTTAGCAATTGTTCAAAATACTTTTAAAGAAATTGCAACATATATGTTTTAAAATGGTCGATTTGTTTTTTTTGGTTCCTGAGGATATGTTTTATGATTATCTGTCCTATACCTTAAACGGAAAGTTTAAAAACAAATCTAAATTTTGTATATCACTTGGTAAACCAAAACAGACTTGAGCAGTCGTGGTATAATTTCAATTAATGAGAGAAAGTTGTGGCTTCTTATTGCTTGGACCCCCAAAATACAAAAAAAATTAGCGTCTAAGGGGCTGATTACATGGAGAACTTCAGCCTTGGCTAAAATTTAAACTCGGGAGTTACATGGAGACTTATTTTAACTCGGCTGAGCTGGAACATCTTCACGAAATATGAAATATAAGTTAAGTTTTAACCAATCCGAAACTATTACAGAAAAGATGGTAGCGCAGTGCACTGTGCGGGATTTTGTGAACAAACAATGCTTATACAATATAATAGTTTGGAAAAAAGATAGCTATCACCCAAGAATTTATTGCAACTTCTTGAAACAAAACTGAAAAAAGTTGTCTATACATTTAGTATATGTGCAGCCAAACAAAAACAAATCATAAACATTTTTTTTTTTTTTTTTGATATTGTTAACTCGATAGTTACATTTTTTCATGTGCACATCATGTATGTAGAGCAATTCGCGCCAAAATTATTTTCCGTGTAATTTTTATTTTTTTCGTTTCATGCAAATATTTTTGGCAGAATTCATTTTTTTAGAATATTATAATAAATTTATTTTCGAGTTAGATTTAGTTTTTTGGAAGCAACTACTTTTTTGTCGTTTTCTTATTATTTTCTTTGGCATTTATTTATTTTTTGTATGAAACCATTTTTGCACACGTTGTTATGTTTTTATTTTTGACAGCCTTCTTTCCCAGTCTCTTTTAATCTGTAGCCAAGCCCCGTTCGACTGCCCCGCAATTCTGGTAAAAAAATATGGCGGACGAAAACAACAACTTCCGAGAGGCTTTAACAAGATGTGCACAAACTTTGTTGAGTATGGTTGACATTTTACAGCAACCACCGAATACTGGCCAAACTTCAAGAAACTCAACATCTAGCGACAACGCTGGTGCAAAGTTTTCGCGATTATTTCGTAGTGGAATGTTAAATAACCCTTCAGCTTCTTCCACCACCAGGTTTGCAGGTCCATCACCACAATGGCACCAGCATCAATGTCAGTCACTGCTTCCACTTCAACTCTTCCCTTCAGCGTTTCACCTGGACTTTTAATAACTCCAAGACGGTTTAACCATGTCAGCAACCGCAGGAGAGGTACACCTGCCAATAGGTACAACTCAATAAGAACAAGAAATGGTGTTTGACATTTGTTTGCTTGTCGACTAAAACAGATGCAAGTACTCCAGACACAGAAGATGTCAACACCTTCCTCACTGCTGATATAATTCCCCTTAGTGCTGCAACAGGGAATTTGTAGCAATTTATAAATAAAATTAAAGAATGCACAAGTGACCTAGAAATCAATGATGTGTTTGTTATGGAAGAAGGTCCTGCATTTGAACAATTAGTTAACAGTTCACAATGGGATGCTAGCTTAACAGTCACTATGCATAATAGGGAAACCTTATTATCTATGTTAATTTTTGAGGAGTTAGTCTTAAAGCGTGAGAGGCAATTTAAAGCCATGCATGAAGGCTTAAAATACCTGAACTTAATGGACATAGTTAAAAGAAACTTTAACATATTCAAATCATCATTTGTTTCTGAAGATAAACCACTCACTTTTAATGATTTAGACTTTGAATATTCCGAATCATCAAATGAGAGAGAACGAAATACATTATCATGGTTTAAATTTATGGTCGAAAATATGAGTTCTAAGCACTTGGAAATGCTATTGAAATTTGCAACATCATATAATAATATTCCTAAATTTCGAGCCCTGAAAATTCATGTTACCTGCATGGAAGAAAACGAAGGTGTCTATCCAAAGTCATCTGCATGCACCGAAACAATTCGTTTACCTATAGTGCATAATTCCAAAGAAGAATTCGAGTTCAACATAATTTCTGCTCTACAGTTTGAATGGGAGGGATTTTTTGAACCTTAGGTTATCTATATTATAATACCCGTATGCGTCTGTCTGTCACGCAAAATGGTGCCGCAAATAGCTAGACGCACGCAATGTAGTATAAAAAGGACGGGTAAACCCGTGGATGTTTCCACGGGCTACCGACTAGTATATATAAATTAGGATAATATTTTTCAGCACCATTGTTAAGTTTTTTTGTTTTAATTTTACTGATAAAACAAATATCGTCGAATATTAAAATAAGTGGTCATGCCAAAATCCTCGCAGTCTTCCAATGGATTGAAACTGTTTCTCAAGTCTGCTATCTGTTCAGGTGTTAATATCGTTGAAGCTTCAGGAACATCTACTCTAGCCACATCATTATTGTCAGGTATGGGACCATCTCATTCAATCCCATAGAAATCATAGTCATCCTGTAGAAAAGTCAAGCATTTTTTTACATTTCTAAGATAGTAGTCTATATTTTGAGAACAACTTATTTGTTATTTTGTTTGTTATTCTTTTTATATTTTGTTATTTTTTGCGTTTAGTTTTTGTTTGCAAAATATATGTACTTACTTGAATAAGAGCTGCTATTTCTGCGTCGTAATTGACTTGGCTTTGGTTGTTCATTAACCCCTCAATAAATAGTTGCATTGGTGTTCTTTCTTTAGCAGAGGACATTTTATGGCGAATCCATCCTTCTCGCCAGATATCCAAATGACGATTTATCCTTGGTAAAAATATGTAATTTAAGCAGAATAGATCCATGTCGCAGGAAGGGTCTAACATATCACAATCTTCCATATAGTAAAACAAATTGTAATACAGTTTCAGCACGCCAGTAAAAACGTCTCTCCAAAGACGTTCGATTCTCTGATTGTGTACACTCTTACCGCAAATCATACTTCCCCGACCTGGACCACGCAAGGGGTGGTTTAACATGAACCATACAACATCTACATTTTCACCGCCTTTGTCTGAACGGACACGTGAAGGAAGGCCGTACTTACGGATTGCGTCTGTAAAACACTGAAGAACTGTTGATGCTTTATTATTGTTCGAACATTTTAGGAATACTGGGACTCTACTAAATCCACCCACGCCACCATGAACGACTATGCGCCATCTAAATAAGAAATAGTAATGGGTACATTATGTGTTGGAAACATTAGGAAACTTTTAGTATTAATTGCACACATTGTACAACGGTGCGATACAAAAAAGGTTACAAGTATATATACATAGGTATATTCCCTGAAAACATACCGAATAAGTTTGTGGTTTCTATATGCCACAAGGATAACGGTGCTGGTACGTAATATTTACGTCGGTGAACTGGGGATTGTAACCACATTTCAGTAACTCCAATAGGGTCAACTCTCGGGAGAGATTCTCTTGCTTTAGTTCTACTCACTCTGATTCCTTGTCTGGATAATTCACCCATCAGTCTCCTATATCCAATCTTAGAAAATTCAATACAAATACTTGTACTTTATCGTCGAGTGATTGCTCGTCCACGTGACTGTAAAACATACGTTGAGTTAGTCCAAGTTCTGACATTCTTCTTCTGACTGTCCTTACAGAAACAGTTAACATGCGGGCAATGTCAACGCATGAAAACTGGTTGTCAAGCAAATAGAATAGCTGCTCGTAATTTATTTTTACCTTCGGTCTACCACGTTCTCCACATGTAAAAGGAACCTCGTAGCCAACTGTAAATTCATTATTTTCAATACTGTCATCAACTAATCTATTTAAGGTGTTATTAACGCCGAGAAGGTCATCATCACCCAAGTTGCCAAGCCTTATCATTTATCGGCTAATTTGGTCTAACAACCTGTGTGCAGAATCAAGTATGTTGTCATCTACAGGCTCTTCCAAGTCTCTGATAACAGACAGAAACAAACTACGTATTCCACTTACTGCTGCTTCCGCCGACATCATGGAATTACAGCAGGAGGCATGGTTGTGTCCTGCATATGTCCCCTGCGCATTGATGACGTATTACGCAAAGCATTATTGACAAAAATATTCTTCCGATTGCATAATACACGAAAAATGTTTGTGCTCAAAAAATTTTTTCAAAAACATTTCAAAAAAAACAAATAACAAATAGTAAACGAAAATAAAACGAAAACAATAAATCTGCGACAAGAAAAAATTTTACTGCACAAAAATAAAAATGAGTCTTTCGAAAATAAAAATTACACGGAAAATAATTTTGGCACAAATTGCTCTTCATAATCATGCGCCTGGTTTTTTAACCCGGATTGAATTTTTTTCGCGATTACATGACATTTCGCACCGGAGCAAAAATCCTAGCCCGGTTGTTCTACCTCACGTTAAAATTTCGCCCGGAGCAAAATCTCAGCCCGGGTTGAAAAATTCTTCATGTAATGTGAGTGGATTTCTTTTCAGTTGAATGCGGGATTAAATTTTTGCACTTGTACCGAGTTAAAATTTCAGCCCGGGCTGAAATTATCCATGTAATCACCCCGTTAATAAATTATATTCTGTGTCAGTTATATAATTATGTTGCTTTTGAAAAGTTTTAAGCGCGTTGAAAAAGTAAAAATAGATTATATGAAGGATTGGCAAGACGTAATGGGAAACAACATTTTAATCGAAACAATGAATTGTTGCGTAGAAATTTTTAATTTTACAATTTTGATGCAAACAGGTATAGAATTCAATAATGAGCAAAACATAATAATACCATTCAAACTTTTTCAATGCTCTTTAAAACTATCATTCTGTAAGTGGTACTAAATATAATATATCTATTTTTAATGAATTTTTATTTGAGTGAGTTGATCAATTATACATACAACGCTATCAGAAGATACAAGTATTCTGTCTTCAGCAAGTAGGTCTTTGGTAAGTTTAATATTTTTTTACTTTTAATTTAAATGTTAAGAATTAGGAAAACTATAGTAGCTAAAAAGTTGAGCATTTTTTAAATTTTTTTTTTTGTATTAAATATAGTAAGTGGATAGTTTATATTTTAGTTAAAAATTATTTTATAAAATGAAGGATTTTAAAATGTGCGTCCCCTGCATGATTGTTTATTATCATTTTATTATTATTATTATTATTCAATATTTTACTTGGTTACAAACTTCAGAAAATAATATTCTGCTATAAATGTTAGACCAAAAATATATATATTAAAGTTACAATAAATGTATAAAAGTTTTTAATAAAATGTTATAAGGTTAAAAGGTTAAAAAATAAATAAATAAGTTAATATACAGAGTGTGTAGAAAAGTGTAGCTGAAGAAGAAAGAAGCTGAAGAAGCAAGACGTAAAACACTAGAAGTACAGACTATACCAAACACTCCGCATACTCTTAATCAAAAGTTTATTATTAATAAAAACAAATTAAAATTCTAGCATCTTGATATGGTTTTTAAAAGAATTAAAAGTTTCAACTTCTCTAATATTCCTGGGTATAGAATTGTAAAGTTTAGCCCCAAGAAAGAGGAAAGACTTTCTTCCAAATTCCAACCTAACTTTAGGGAGTTTCAATAACAGCCCTTTATTTCGAGTGTTTATTCTGTGTTCATTAATCATAAAATAACTTTTCAAAGGAGTACAAACATCATTCAACATACAACTTTTTACTGTTAAACAACATTTGATTTTCATTTTATTGTGAATTGAAGCTACAGTCTCACCAATGAGTGCTGATGCCCGGTTCTCAATACTTGTGAGCTTCTTTTGCTGGGTTGAAGTAAGATTTAAGTTTAATGAACAACAATACAACATCAGTGGTTCAATCATGCTATCATATACTTTATATGTAGCTTCAGGTGTTAGATATTCACAAATTTTTGTTAACAATCTGATCCTGTTGGACATTTTTCTATAACGCTCTTGAAAGTTTCTGTCCAAGTTTAAAGTTGGAGTAATGATGTTGCCCAAATAGCTGTACTCGTCGGTAACATTGATAGTATAGTCGTTGTACTTTACTTCAAACTCTTTTGGCACTTTTGATAACTTTCTTGAAGTGCCAAACAACATTGATTCAGTTTTTCCAATTTTCAAATTCATTATTAGCTCAGAATCGTTCATGTAACATAAAACTCTTTCAAACTCGGAGTTGAGCACATTCTCAATAGCATAAATATCGTTGTCGGAATAGTAGATTACGGTTTCATCTGCATACATTAGAATACGAGCATGATGAAGATGGTCTGCCAGGTCGTTGAAGTAAATTAAAAACAGCAGTGGGCCTAATATGGACCCTTGCGGTACTCCTGACGTTAGCTGGAAAGGTGTAGAGAGTGTAGTGTCTACTTCAACCACCTGAGTTCTACAAAACAGATAATCACCAAACCATGCTACCACTCCACGATTAAGACCATACGATTTAAGCTTCTCGATAAGTACGCTATGGCTAACAGTATCAAAGGCGCGACTTAAATCCATGAATACTGCTCCGACAAGTTTTTTATCATCGACTTCATTTCGGATATGGTGCACAAGAATAGTAGCTGCAGATTCAGTTGAACGGTTCTTTCTATATCCAAACTGACAACAGGCGATTTTCTTCCAAGTGTACCGCCTTCTCCAGAATCTTCGAGAGTGTTGGTAAAACAGAGATTGGTCTGTAGTTCAAAGGATCCGCAGAATTTCCACTCTTGAAGACCGGTATGATCTTTGCTTGTTTCCATAGTGACAGGACGGTTGATGATTTTAATGATAGGTTGATTATGTGTGTAAGAGGTACTGATATTACGTCAGCCACATCTTTCAGAAGGGAAGGTGGAAGTTGGTCCAGACCTGTTGCTTTCGTCCGTTTAAGTGTTCGTAATTCTTTCTGAACAAAGGTTACAGATACATACGTGAAATGAAATCTTGAATTAGTTCTTGAGCGAAAAACCTTTGGCATTCTCCATACTAATTCAACCAACTTGAAACTGTTTTTCTTTAGTTTATTTACTACGGAAGCAAAGAAGTCTCTAAATTTTGATACTTTCTCGTTTGATTCCGATTCACTTGATGATGGTGATTTTTTCTTTTTCGACGGAAAGATTTTCTTGATAGCTTTCCAAAAGTTTTTAGGATTTAAACGGTTTTCATTAAGGAGATTCTGATGATATTTGCGCCTGGCTGATCGGAGAAGATTTGTACACGTGTTTCGAAGCCTTTTGTAAGCACTCCAATTTTCTGGCGAGTTTGATTTCCTTGCTTTTCTCAAAAGTTTGTCTCGCTGATCCATGTGCGGTTTAACAGATTCGTCTAACCATGGAGTTGGTTTTCCTTTCACTTTTCTCGTTACAAATGGTGCATGACGGTCGAAAACATTGTTGAGAATATTTGTAAACAAAGTAACTGCATTATTCACATCAGTTTCATGTAAGACGGAATGCCAATCAGTTGATTTAAGTTCTTTGACGAGTTCTTGATGGTCATAACGTGCAAAGTTTCTCTTTCGTTTGTAAATCGGTTTGTATTTTGTGTAATTGATTTTACGAACGCAGATGACCATGTCGTGATCACTGATAGACAATTTTAGACAATATTTATTTTATCCAAACGTTGAGAAAAAGATTGCTTTCCATCCTTCTAAAGATTAGTCGGTAAAAATTATCTCTTTAATAATAGACGTATTCTCTCTGTCTCTGCGCAACATGGTACCGCAAGTAGCGAGACACACACAATATGGCGGTATGAAAAGGACGGGCGAACCCGTGGATTTTTTTACGGGCCGACTAGTCTATATTATACAGACATATACCGGCGTATATGTCTGTCACGCAAAATGGTAACCGCAGTAGGGGACACACGAAATGCGATAAAAAGAGGACGGGTGAATCCGTGGATTTATCTACGGGTCACCGACTAGTATATAATATGTTCTCTGACTGAAAATTCTTCTAGCCTTTTTTACCCAAATTTTTTATCGATAAGGTACGGATGGAATACTGTTTCTTTTGTTGTTGTTTTTGCTTATATGTGCTATTACGATTTCTGGTTTGCCACAATTTCTATATCTAGAGATCACATAGAGTTTACATGAAACATATTCGCTCTCAGGACTTACAAAATATTTTAGATTCACTGCACGACTTTCTAGCAACTAAATAAAATTATTTACTGGAAATTTTTCTTTTAGCAAAAAAGTAATCAAAAATGACAAACAAGTACATTAAAGATGGTATATTTGACGAGAAATTTATCGGTAATTCACCGTTTGAAGCTGGTACTGGAATGTATGTAAAAGAAGTTTTGTGTGATAAGACATCTAGCTATCAAGAAATTTTGATATTTGACAGGTACGTGTTACCTGCATTTCTAACAAGGAAAATAACTCTTCAACCAACTACTTATTATCAATCTTCTCTACATCTCTTTGCAATAGTAACAATTTCATTGATGCCAAGTCTAAGGAATTTTGTTACCTCTTGTTTAAAAATCGCAAATTAACTCTTAAATGTAAACGATAAAGTTCGCTGAATTTCTAATCATTTTCTTGCACAAATACCTCTTTTTGGTAACTTTCTCCCTTGATAAAATCTTCTGCAAGATGACTGCCTGTCCACCTACCACCACATTTATTTTTAATAGGTTATTAACATCTAAATTTGCTTTTGACATTTTTTAGTATCAATCATGGACGCGTGTTGGTTTTAGATGGTATCATTCAAATGACAAGTTCTGATGAGTTCGCCTATCATGAGATGTTATCATTTACACCATTAAGTTGTCATCCTAACCCAGAACGAGTAAGTCTTTGAAATAATAGGGGGAGTTTAGTACCTGGCAGACTTATTTTGCCCCTCACACACCCCCACACCATCAAATAAACACTGGACGAACTAACTTACCAATCTAGAGGATCGATTTTACCTCTGTGATTAGGAGGGTACTTGCCTAAAAAGAAATGAGAACACTAAGCTAACGAAATTTTATCATAATTCTATATTAGACACAACCAAATACTGACACTATTTTACATAGCCGGCACTTTTTTATTGTGCTTCCTTTGAACACTTAGTCTAAAACCTCGAAAACACTCCTCTACCCCTCGCTTAATTTTGCAATTTGCTAGCCGCAGACCTATAAATTAAGTACAAAGGTTCACTGTAAGATAATATCTGTACATAATACGTACTTATGAGTCAGTAAATTATAAACATTTCCTTTATATGAAGATTTTTCCCAGCTTGTGAAATGTTAGTCCCGGTTAATTGCATTACAAAGAAACAGGGATTGTGGAAATGTATTGAGGCAATAAAAAAGTGTAATATAATTCTAAGGATAACTTTTTTCATATCAAGGTATTGGTAGTTGGTGGTGGTGATGGTGGATTGTTAAAACAAATTTTAAAATTTCCCTCAGTGAAACAAATCACTTTGTGTGATATTGACAAAGTGAGTATCTTACTTTTTTTTTTTCAACTAATCATGTATGGCAATGTGATAATTAACAAAATTAGCCATGTACACAATAGCCTAGCTAACTACTTAATTTGACAATTGATAGGACTGTCAAGTTTCAAGAATAAAGTTATACCAGTCAAATTGCAACTTTTATGTACTACGGTTGCAATTTGACTGGTGCAACTGTTACTTAAAATCAGCCTAAATTTAACATTAAACCTAGTTACTTAAGTCTGGTTTCACTGATGTGCCATGGTATTTAAAATGATATTTAAAAAAATATTGAAATGATTTAAAAGTATACCTCAAGTTTAATAAGTAGATGTTACCTGCCCATTCGTTGAAGATTTATCCACTCGATGTAAAGTATTACTTCACGAGGTGCAGCTGCTATTGTGATATCAACAAGAACAGCCATGCAGCGTCTGTTTTGTTATATGCCTAAAAGAAGACAACGAGAAGTTTTATAGACCAAACACAACTTTTCTAAAACGATTTATTTTTTGTTTTCAGATATACAAAATGCGCTAGTAAATGTTTACAAAATTCCCGCCTCAAACATTTTAAAATACACTTAACCAATCACGTATAGTAATTAAATTAAAACAAAAGAAATCGATCATATCATAAATTATTCGATAGGTGGCTTTGAATACGGGTATATAATAATAGTGACTATTTTTGGAATGCAAAAATTGAATCTTAATCAAATGCTCGAAATAATTGACTTTTTAGGTTGTAATTGAACAATGCAAGCTGTACTTTTCAAATTTAACATCATCTTTTAACGATGGCAGATGTACTTTGGTAATTGGTGATGCGTTTGATTATCTTAAAAAGTGTGAATCAGAGTCCTTCGATGTTGTAATTTGTGATTGCACTGATCCAGATGGGGATAGTGGTAAATTGACATTTTTTCGCCATTTTTTTATATTGTGTTGTTATCTCCAATCTTTCGACTCGACTCAGGGCCGCATGTCAAGTGAAAATTGATTGTAAGTACCTCGGTAAAGCACCGCGCGGCTTATACGTTGATTTCCGCAGTCGCTACAGGAAATAGACAATTCCCTCAGCCTCAATCTCTTTACTTTGGAACACAGTAATTGCATATAGTCTTACGTTTTTTATTCTTTAATGTTTTTTAATTGACAGTATTAAGCAGGTTGTGTATAAGGGATTTTGTATTGTATTAGAGACGTAAAATAAAATTTAGCACTGCCTTTTGGGCATCTAAATTTTAAAATATGCGCTACACCGCCATTTCAAATAGTCATGGTAGCAATATCATGGCACCGTAAATTTAAAATCATTATATTTAATTCATTAACTTTAGGGATATCAGAACGATTATTTGGTGAAGAGTTCTACACTCACGTGCGTAGGGTGTTATCAAAGAAAGGAATCGTATGCTCACAAAGTAAGTTTCACGGTAGCTATAAGTGCAAGCTAAGTTTTTTGACCTAACATGTTGCACATCATTTTGTGGCACCTTCCTAACCACCTGGTAGTCAACATGCATGTAATTAATACCTATACAGCCAATACACCATCTTATAACACTCGCGGATTTCGGCCGTTTTTTGAAATTTAAAAAAATATACTCCTGTCTTTAAATCGCACTAACCAAGATATATAACGGGTGACTAATGAAATAAACATGACACGTTCTCAAAAGTATATAGCAGGAAGATATATTAATGCAAATTTAATAAGGTTGTGATACATTTAAGGAAAAAGGTGTTTCGAAATGATTTATTATCGTTCTTCGTTCTCCATCATTATCTGTAAAGTAAGTTACCATTAACGAAAATAGCTTGAGAAAATTAATTTTTTAAAAGAAAAATACCGCCTTCAGTTAATTTGCTGTGATAGATCACGTTATGTGTTTCAGCTGCCAACAACATGTGGCAATTCGCAGAAATAGCAAAGGGACTGATAGAGATTTGTAAACCCTTATATCCTGTTATTGGAATGTCTTATGTATCCGTACCGGCATACTCGTGTGGACAAAATGGATTCTTGATATGCTCAAAAGATGGTGTAAGTAATTATTGTAGTAATCAATCGTGTGTTTTGGCTGTTTTTTTTCTTTCTATGTATGAACAATGTTTTATATCCGACCTAGTTAATCCTTGCAATATATACTTCATCGCGTTTCTTCTGGAATGCAGTATTCTCGCATGGATGCACGTCCAATCGGACGATAGAATGTCTGTTTTATAGAATACCTTTCGCTATTATTTTGGGATAAAAAAATAGTACTTCTCAATTTTAGGACCAAGATTTACGCGAACCCTATTGGAAATTTACAGAACAAAAATTAGATGCTTTGGATTTGAATTATTACGAAACTGATCTTCATAGAATGTGTTTCAATCTACCAAGATTTATTCGAAAGGTAAAGTTGGTATTTACATACAAGAAATATTAATGTTTGACATATCATACCTTGATGTTGCAGGTTGTTCTAATGTCAAATGGTAATTCTATTTAGAGTTTGTTTTCTGAAAATACAAATGGCAGAGCACATACTATAGAGGTTGACACAAATGAAGATTCTTGTCGAATTGAAAATGAAAAAGTTCAAACAAAATTCCAAAATATACCCGACAAGAAACTTGTTGCAGTTTGAAGAGAAAAAGTATTTTTTTCGAATGTCCAGTTTTAATTCATATTCCAATTATGTCACGATATAAGTTGTACCATCCTATGTATTTTTCTGCAAATTTCTCCTATTGGTTGTTTATAGGTTATGTAAATTTACTAGAATTATTTTGTATCTTATCACAATATATAGCTTATTTAACCTTGTCCATATTTAAATAAAGGTACCTCTTGCATCTATCTCATCTTCATGTAAGTCCTTACAAATTATTTTATATGTCACTAAAAATATATGCTTCCAGTTGGCCTTAATTCCCTTAAACTTTAGCGCGCTTTTAATTTTTTCAGGAAGAATAAGCGCACGCACGCAAGTCACGAGTTGGTATTTATCTTCTTCCCTTTGCGCCACTGTACTGTCTGCGACGATAAAATCGGTAACGCTCTTGGTGTTGTTTTTAGCGCAAAAATTAAGATCGTGACAATGAAATTGCGCGCGGATTAAGCCGACATGGGGAAAGTTTTACATGTAAGCCTTAATTCTTCTAAAGAGGCATTCCGTCCTGTCAGTATATTATGAGTAGCTGTAACCATACCTAGTATGTTCAAGATGTAGACTTCAAAAAACATCCTAGCCTTCAAACAACTTTAATGAGGCCGATGCCCCGTGTTGAACTGATGTTAAAAAAACATTGGAAAACTTTTTTAAACGAAAAATCAGCATCTTTTTGACCCGTAATCATTAAAACGCGTGTTTTTATTAAATTTCAGCCGCATAGGTAAGAGTAAATACGATGCCTTGCGTTGCTTTGCTTTTTCGCTTTATTAATTAATGATTGTGATGGTTGTGTTCTGAGCGTCAATTTTTCGATATCACAACCATGCCATTCAAAAGAGAAAGAAATCTAACGACCTGTATATTAAATTTTATAAATCTACTTCAGTTATAATTACCGAATCTGAAAACAGAGATTTAAAATATCCATATCTTATCAGACTTGGTTACGATTAAACGAATTTCTCATCAAATATAAACAAATGTATCGTCTTAATTCACAAAACCGAAGCGCGTGCGTAATTAAGAATCTCAAAACCTGCTCTTCAAATGTCACAGACAAACAAATAATACGCAGTAAGAACATTTTACAGAATTAAAAACGCATTTTCAACAAAATTGTTTTGTACCAAAATGCAAACATATCAAGATATGCTTTATGGCAACCAATTTTCCAGATGTTTAAGCCAATTCTGTCATCAAAAGTCATAAAATGGATCCTGGGATGCTTTCGTGGATAGTTTCAGCTCCAATTAAGGTTATGTTTCTATCCAACTAGACTATTTCTTTCTTGTGCGGCTAAATTAAGCATGTGGTCGATTTTTGTGTAATAACGCACTGCTCCATAACTTGAACAAAAACGTCTTGTAATGAAAAGGGTTGAGTAAATCTCGGAGGGTATCTAAAATTCTAATTTATATAGGGCAGCTTAAGCCCATTATATATGCTGTGCGTGCCGAGTTCCACTCACAAAATTTTATCTACATATCAGTGTGAGTTATGTTTCTTAATAAGTAAAGCCAAGGAGGTTTGTATAGCTTCACGCGTAACTTATTATTACTTGAGTGCTCTGCATATAAGCCTGTTTTCCAAGGAAAGTTTGTTTGAGTTGCGCAACTGTTGCTATCCGATCGTAAAATAGTCGGACAGTGCATTGCAAAATTAAAACAAGTCTGTCTTCCAACAAAATAACTTACGACTGTCGTATTACATCTTGGACGAAAAAAAACAGATTACATTTACCGCATGCCGGTTGTACGATATAAAATTCTTTATTAGAATCCAAGCTTCTTTTCTCTTTTCCTGCGACGGACACATGTGCTTATTTGACATAAAAAAGAGGTCTGAATTTGAGAAAAAGTGATACATATCCATATAAATTAACAAATCTATATAAGAAATAACTTAAATGAAAACATACACGACTTCGTTACCAAGACAATAAGAATATTTCAGTAGTTAGCCAAAAATTTAAAACAAGGCAAGAATGTTTCAACTTAACATGACTTTGCGTCTAGGGAACATACATGCAAGAATTTCTATTTGCAAGAAGATGAACTATATTTTAGACTTTAAAATGCGAAAGATGGAGCACGTTTTAAGACTTTGTCAAAATTTAGTGTTTTTCTTAAAAACTACCGCCTTAACCTTGTGGTTTCATACTTTCTATTTACATTATCAATAATAGCTTTCACTTCATTTGCAGATGGGCGAAACACAATGGACTTTGTGTATACGTTCGGTGAATGCTTTTCGACATCAATGGTACTGGTTTTCGATGTTATAGTTGTGCCATTGACATTATTGTGCAGTAATTGCAAGCGATGTTGTACCTGTTTCTTCCAAGAATCCAATTCATGATGCCATCTCCTTTCAGGCATTTTATAATGTTCTTTCTTTATCACATCACAAAGGCGATTCAATTTGGAAAATATATCGTTTATAACTCGCAGTTGGCTCTGAATGTATATCGAATGGTAGGAAGTGTCCGTGAAGCCAGAATCAGTAATCTTGTTAGTAGAATATGCTTTTGACAAAGACCTTATTTGATTTCTTTTCGGTTCTTCGTTATATGGATGTGGTGATAGAGCACTTTCTCCAGATTGGAGAAACATGTCATCCATGTATTCGACTTCATCATAGCGATAAGGACTACTTTGTCTGTAAGGAGGAGGTTTTTGAAAGTTATCTATGTCCTTTAGCCGTAATGTGATCTCAGCTCTAATCTCTTCAATTTTATCCTTGATTTTTGAGGGAATCTCCATCATGGATTCTGCTGACCTTCTCCTGTTATCTGATTGGTCGTTTTTTACTGGTTGTGGCCACGTAATATTTAATTCATGACAGGAACCATCAAAGATACTGACTGTGCACGATTCATCTAAGAGACTATCAACGCTGTCCCTTGGAGTTGACAGTGTATGTTTTGAACAAGAAAACTGCTCGCTAAATTGACGTTCTAACGTATTCAGTGTTTCTAATATCTCCTTTGATCCACGTTGTGCAGATCGTTCTTGTTCTAATGACGCCAACATATGGTCCACAACTTTATTTTGCGCATCGTATTTAACCTGAAGACGGTCCAGTTCTTTGACTTTTGACTTGAGTTCGTCTCTTAACTCTTTTGATTCGTATACATAATCTAATTTCTGAGCAAGTAGAACTGTTTCCATTTTTTTCAACGCAGTCATAAGTTCATCTCTTTGATGTATAACTGCATGAAGTTTCTGTCGATAATCTTCCTTGACAATTTCAACCTCGTCGTATTTGGATTCCTCAAGACCAATATTCAGTTGCGCAAACTTGTCTTCGAAACTTTGCTGCAGCTCGTAGCTATTTTGTTCTTGTTCAGCTTCCAGCTCGATAATCTTGTTTCGGCATTCTCTCTGAATGCGATTGATTTCTTCGAGCATGTATGTTTCGTTAGCATCTCGTAACGCTTTATCCTGTTGTTTGAAATCTAGAAGAGCTTCCTGATGCTTTCTATTCACTTCTTTAATCTCCTTTTCTTTCGACAATACTTTCTGTTTCTCATGATGTAACTGGTATTCTACACTTTCTGTGAGATGTTGTTGCGCTGATAATGTTTCTTTATGTTGCCTATGCTGAGATTCGTAATTTCGTTTAAACATAACTAATTGTTGTTCTTCCTGTTCTTTTAGATTTTCAATTTCAGAAATGAGCAGTTTATTTATATCTTCCAGTTCTTTTATTTTCTCCTTTAAAAAGCCTAACTCGTTCAGCAGGTTTTGATTGTCTTTGTTTGTGAATTCTAGATCTCCTTTCATGATGTCAATTTGCTCCTGTAGTGCTTGCAAACTATTTTCCAATTTGCTATTGTCATGTTCAAGTTTAGAGTATTTTTCTTCGTATTCTTGTAAAGAGTTTTCTAAATTAGTTATTCTGGTCTGGAAATTAATTGTCTTTTTTCTTACATTATCGGTAAGATCTTCAGCGTGTTTCTTCAAATCTTTTTTCTCTAACTCAAGCTTCATTATCTCTTTACTTGCGCTTATTAATTTTTCATTCATCGATTCTAAGGATGACTTTTGAATTTCCATTTCGTTATGTGAAATTTGAAGGAGATGTTTTTGTCGTTCTATTTCATCTTCTTTCTTTTTAATTTCACTTAGTCCGTGTTCTCTTTCTTCGTCTAAACATCTATTTAATTCTTCAATACTTTTCTTTAATTTTTTATGGGTAATAGTAAATTCCTTCTCTTTCTGTGCTAAATCTATTATTCGCTTTGAACTTTCATCTTTAAGTTTATTGACCTCGATGTTAAGGTTTTCATTGCAGACTTCAAGATTTTCTAATTTGGAATTCAAGAGTTTGTTTTGATCTTCACAGTCATCCAGTTGATGATTTAAATCTTCCTTTCTTTTATTTTCTTCAACAACGTCTTGTTTTAATTGTTCAATTTCACTATTTAATTGTTCTTCTGTCGATTTTACCTTTTCTTTCAAATCAAAAAATTTTGTTTTCCAATTCTCAACGGTCTTTTGTTCTTCTGAAAGTTTCTCTTTGAAGATCCTTTCCTGATCAGATGAGTTTGCATTGGAAAGCTCCAATTGATTTTTTAAGTTTGACAGTTCATTCTCGTACTTGCGTTGAAGTAATTTACTCTCTTCGTTCAAATTAGTTTTATCTTGCGATAATGTCTCAATTTGAGCTTTAAGGTTTTTAATCTCTTCTGTTAGTCTTTCCTTGTCGCCTTCAAGTGCCTCCACTTGTATTATTTTTGATGTTATCTTATCTTCGGCAATTGAAAGACTTGTTTCGAATCCAGATTTTGAAGTCTCTATTAGCTTCATGAATTCTCTTGTTTTCTCATTTATATCGTTGTCAAGTTTCTTTGCTACCTGTTTTTCCTTATTCAATTCTTCACGAAGATTTTCAATAACATGCTCGTTATTTTCTCTACATTTTCTCGTTTCCTCTTTAAAATTTTTAAACTGTTTCCTTTCTTTTTCCATTTCGTCATTTAACTTCACAATCTGATCATTCTTTTGGATTACCTTATTCTGCAAATTAGTTAGGTCTTCACGCAGTTTGCCTTCACATTCCCTCAAATTTACCAGTGTAACATTTTTCTCTTGAATTTTCTTTTCCATGTTCTTCGTAAACTTTGTATATCCTTGTTGCAATTCATTTAATCCTCCTTGGATTTTCTTCATTGATACCCTATAATGTGACTGGCCCTCTTCTCTCTGCTCAGATACCTTCTTCAGTTCTGAAATGTTTTCATCAATCTCTTTCTGCAGGGAGTCTATTTTATGTTTATAGTTGGCAGTATCTTCTTCCATACCAGAAATGGCAATATTCCTGTTTGCAACCTCTTTAGTTAATTCTTCGACTTTATTCGTTGTCAATTCTACTTGGTTGTTCAATTCTTTGATAGTATCCTCTGCAGATCTTAACTTTAGAGTTAATGCTGTATGGTCTTTCTTTAAGTCTTTTAATTCGTCTTCCAATTGGCCTTTTTCAACTTCTAAGTCCGACACCATTTTGACTAAATCGTCAATCTCAAATTCTTGTTCAGTAATACGTTTTGTGTTGTTGTTCAGTTCATTATCTAGAGTTTGAACGCTGTCGCATTTATCTTTTAATTCGTTTAACATTTCCTTGTTTTTGTTTTCAATATTCCATCTTTCTTCTTCATTTTTCCTTATTCTTTGCTCATACATTTTACACATATTCGTTATTTCTTCTTTTTCTTTTTTCAAGTCGACTTCAGCTTGCTCTAGGTTTAAACGTTGGATTTCTTTTTCTGCTTCAAGACTTGAAATTGTTGACTTATCCAGCTCGGATTCCATGATTGTCACTTCAAATTTTTCTTTCAATTCCTTCTTTTCGTTTTGTAAAACTTCATGCAGAGATTGAAGATCACGACAATTTTGCTCCGACTTCTTTAAATTTTCTTTAGCTTTAGCATAATTATCTTTCCTTTGTTTATGCACTTGTTCGTCTAGCAGAATATATTCCTTTCCATCAGCTGTGTGTCTCCCTTTTTTTACGATGTCTTGCAATGTTACTTCCTTTTCTTTTAATGTTTCCTAAAATATAATTTTTTGGTATCAATCCTATAAAAAAAGTTTAAAAGAAAATTGTTTTCTCAAATATAATTATGAATTTTGTATTATAGTGCTTAATATCGTCAATTACATTTTTTATTTGCTTATTTAAAGTTCTTTGTTTGTTTGTTTGTTTGTTTTTCACTGCCTGTCTGTGATTTCCTATTCCCGACAACCCTGAAGTCTCGTGTGTACTATTTGAGTATTTTTTCATATCACTAATCATGAGAAATTAACCATTTATTTATTCCTTGATTTTAAATTTAATGTTTATTTATTTCTATTATTGTCTTTTTTTTGAAGTTTCTCCAAACTTTTCATTTTTAGAAAAGGAATACACACAGGACGTGAGTAAAGTTTTAACGAAACAGATGCTTGCAATGAATAATTTAATTGAAGGCTCCTAAAATATAATTTTAAAGACGTTGCAGGACTTTTGAACGTGAAAATAACTTTGAAAAATGGAAAAAGCAAATTTACAAAACAACGTTTAAAACCTCGACAACAAGATTGGCGATAACGACGGCGTCAACAATTAGCAAAAGAACAACAACAACAACAACCACAACAACAACAACAACAACAACAACCACAACATCAACAACAATAACAATGAAAACAACGATAACAACAACAACAACAACATAATAAAAACAACAAAAACAGCAAAAAACAATAACAAGGATAAATAAACAAGCAACTTTACTACCTTAATCTGCGAAATCTGTCCCTTCAATTCGTCGTTAAATCTTTTCAAAGATTCGATTTCTCTCCTTTGTTCCATATTCCTACATCTTATCCATTCTTCACCACCATCCCTCTAAATAAAATTTAAATTTTTCAGATAGACAGAAACTACTTTATCCAAGACGTGAATAGTCGCAATACCTTAAACAACCAAATAAGCGCCCTACTGAATAAGCGCTAATAGAAATTTACGCCCTTGCTGTATGCACTTTCATCATAATTGGCGCTAATTTAAACAAAAACAACAGAGGGCGCTCAAACAACAAAAATATGCGATCAGTCCGGGAAAATCGTGCTATTTTAAATCAAGGAAAATCTGTTCAACGGAAGACGAAACTTTGGGCGTTGAAAATTGGTGCGCCTGTCATATCAAACAAAGCTTTTAAAAAAGTTGAAATATAGACAAAAAAATAAAGAGTTAAATCTCCAAAAGGCAAATAAAGGCCCTTACTATAAAGTGCAATTATTAGAATACCTTTGAAAAAATGTGAGTAGGAAGATATCGGTACAAGAAGTTGAAATAGCATTGTGTTACCATGAGTTGCGCACTTTTCTCATTGCAATTCTGTTGGATGGCTAAGTAAATTCACTTCTTTTGAGTTACAGCTCAAGACAAAGTTTGAAAATATTTTAAATTTTAAAACTTTGACTTTATTTTAAGAAAGGTTTTTAGAAAAATTTTGTGCCATCGTTTTTCCATTATTTATTTTTTCTCAGAAATTTCCTAAGAGAAAAACGATCTTTATGCCATGGCTATAATTTCATAACAAATTCTAAATTAAAATATGCACTAACCAAACCAATAAAAGGTACAAAAAGATTCTGGAGGTATGAGAATTTGTCTGACATTAGCAATATAATAAGCAATTCAAACTCTTTCATGCAGAAATTTAAATGTTAATAATCTCTTTCATGAATATTTAGAAATTTGAATTTCGATGTTACTTCAAAAAACACAACTGATCGAGTTAGTTGGCCTTGCTCACAATTCCCCAGAAAAATCATTTCCTTGGCAGTTCTTAAAGGTTCCATACAATTAAGTAGAGAGATTCTTAATAAATCTAACTAGAAAAGTTGTTACCCCTTTCATCGCATTCCATTCTGCTCTCATTTTCGACGTTTTTGTCTCTGCTGCAATTTGCTTAGGAGCCTTTGCAAGGGAATTAGCAGCCATTCCTTTAAAAGCAAGTTTTTTCCATTTGGACTTAACTTCAGATGTATTTGCTGATGTGGTAGTCGATGCTAATGTTGTTGTTGTTAATGGTGACGTAGCAGTTGTTGGTGACGACGAAACTGCAGCCATTTCACACAGACTGTCGTTTTCCGTTTCCAGACCTCGTATATTAGATCTATTAATATAAAAGATAATTGAATTCAATTAACTGGCGTAATGCACGCTGTGCTTTTTCATGACCATATAAAATATAGATTAGTTGAATAAATGCCAATTTATAGATCACCAGATATAGATCACCAGAATTTTAAGGTTATATTCAGATCAATAGCAAAAATTTACAACAACAGTCTTACTTAATCTGTTCTTCTACCGAAGCCATTTTTTTCAATCAAAATCCTTTTTTTAAATCTTAACCAAGTTTTTTATTAGTAATTTTGCATTATCCCACCCTTTTACTTAACTTTACAACAGAACTTTTTTACAACACTTTTCTGTGGAAATAAATAAATTTCTACTTCGCTTCATCAAATATTAAATGATTATTTAGGACTCTCAACAGATAGCTAAGACGAGCAAAAAAATATCACAGACGTCAAGCAGTTTTTTTCACTTTTTTTATTGAGTTTAATACGAAAGTTATTCTTATGTATACGAACAACAAAATACAAGTCGGTTTTTAAACATTTTGACGTGGGGCCTCTAGTAACTTGGTACGATGAGAGGGCCATAAAATCACAATCCCGCCCCCCAGCTCAATATGTTGTGCCTTTTGATGCATTTAAAAATATAAACAAGGTTTGAAATCATACTACCAACCTCGTTCCCAGGGCTCTTTTTTCACCACACATACAGAAAAAGGCTAAAATCGTTTGTTGACCTTGGAGGACAAGGGTTGACGTGGGTAAATAACTTAGGTGAAAGGGTAAAAACAGTTCAGAGACACATTTTGTTCTTAGAATTACGTAAGTTTCGTACAAAAACGTGATTAAAAGTTTGATTTCAATTGTCGTATTAGCTCAATTGAGTCAACGAGTATGGTCTTCCCAAGCAAAAATAAAAGTCAAAAAATAAAACAAAACAATCTCTTAACTTCGATTCCAGAGCCCGTTGTCTCTTTTTGTTTATCTGACGACGAGACATAAGCACAGCGCCAGTAAGACACAAAAAGCATTGTGAACGAAGTTGACATACTCTAATACAAAACAGGGGAGGATGGGTGGATTGTCTAGACTTTCTACATGCTTTATAATCTCATTGACAATTTTAAACACTCCAGAGATGTTTAAAACAAACAACACGCTTTCTACACAAGCTGTTTCTCATCCAAAGGAGAAATCATTACACAGAACAAGATAAAAACTGGCTGAAAATGAGCCGTGCTTTTATGAGAGCGTTTTTGCTGAAAAACGGATGTATTCTCCCGGTCGGCAAATGTCACGTGATACTTTTAAACCAATTACATGTCCGTATTTTTCAGGGTAGCCATTATGATTTGAGGGAGAACACGCCGTTTACGCAGTCACCTTTTCATAACTAGGGACTGAATTTTTCGTAGAATCTTTGTTTTCTGTCATTTTGTGTAGTTTTAGCAAAAAGCTAATTTAGCCTTAGTTTAAATTAGATACTTGTAGTTCTCGTTTAACCAAAGCATTTTCTGTGAGAGTTTGACTGTGAAATGTGCGTGTTTTCCCTCAACTGAAAGTTCTACCACGTGACATTCCGACGGGGAGAACACATAAAACCATAACATGTATATGTTTTTGTCAAAAATTAAAAACTACAAGTTAAAACACAATAAATTCCACGATAAACGAATAAGGAAAGATATTGTCAAATTCTTGCACTAAAAAGAATGCAGATCGCTAGCTATAGCTAGCTAGACATTTAAACAAAAACTTGTATGTTTTCATGCAAAGAAAAATGCAAAAGTTTTCTTGCATATTGTCTCGATATTTTGACTACCTAAAAGAAACTTTGCAAACATGAACAAAACGTAGTCTTCTTCCTCACACTTGCATCGTCAAATTAAATTAACTTTCTATCAACATCACATTCTCTCCACGGCTGCACAGATAAGCTAATTGTATTGCCAAAACTAATATTTCACTAATTAAACAATATTTTAGCAAAGAGAGGAAAACAACACCAGCTTTCTGTTACGCTAAGCCACGCTAAGAAATGTTGGAGAATTTTGAATCCAGTGAAATACGCAGTTGTAAGCAACGCAAATCCAGTGTGATAAAAATGTCCTGAACATCGCCGCCGCTACGAAAGAGTAAACCAACATATCACACTACTTCGTGCGTGTCATTTAATAATCAAAAAGTTAAGACGTTACCAGTCATTAAATACAGAAACTCTCTTTCTTTTCAGTAAAGTTCGTTTAACAAAATAATTTTTTTTCTGATTCTGAAAGTTTATTGAAAGTTGGGGATGGAGATCTCTAACGAAGTGGTTTCTTATCTGAAATATCATTTTTAAACTTAGTGCGTGTTAATAAAGGTCGAAAGTTTTCAGAAGTTGAAAACAACTGTTCCACACTACCCCAATGGTTTTCAGCTGCAATAACGGAACCTGCATAGTGTTTACAACAGGCTTATCACGAATTATCTCTCTATTTGCCTTGCCTTTCCAAATTGAACCATTCGATCAATTAAATTCGGTGTAATCCTTTGTGTAAGATGACACTAGGTCATAGACCCTGTTGATTCCACTATGAATCACTATTTATACATATTTCTCTCTTTTATATGCTCCATGGTAGCATAATTTTTTTACCACCAAGAAATCGGAATAGTTAAGGTGGGAAAAAATACGTTATTTCACACATTCGTAGAAATGTGTGATTTGGTATGGGCTGCGTTCTGTCATGGTGGTAACGAAAAGTTGAAAGGGGCGCGAATAGTATCAAAGTCAAAGCCACCACAAATAGCGCGCTATATTGACCAAAAGTTTGTTTATGTATTGTTTTTTTGCGTATAGCAGCGATTTTTTGTTGTTTTCTTATTATCGTGTAGTTTTATATAGTATACCCAAAATAATGAAACCAGTAGATATATATTCTATTCGAATTTCGAGAAATCTCGCATCAAATGAGGGTGTTCATTGTCTTGAAATGATTGCTTTGATTTACTGTATGTTGACAATGTTATAATGTTCGAAATTGACTCGAGTTGTGTGCTCTCCAGCCATATCTCAGTTATCGAAAAATAGTCACAACTTTTAATATGATTCAATTTATCATCATCTCTTTCTCTAAGTTTGTGCCTTAATATTTTATACCAAATTTTATCATTGTATATTTTATATTTTAATAAATACATTTTAATTATTTATCATCATAGTGTTGTGTGAGTGTTCAAACCGCTTCAAGTATTGTTGTTTTTACAAGAGGCATTAGAAATTCGATTGCCAATATTTTATGTTAAAACTTGGACATCCATGTGTATGTGTACAAATTAAAACGACGTTTCGGGTGTCATACACCCATTTTCAAGTAAAATAAAAATTATACAACAGGTCTATATAAACAAGAACGTTGCCATAGATACAAGATATATAAACATAATCAATACAATATTTAAGTATAAAGTATGTGTACAATACGAATGTGTGATCAAACCAGACGGTTTTCTTGTATATTATAATTCGGGGTTTGCTATGAGGTGGATTTGAATTTAAATTTTAAGAATTTGCTCCGACATTTATTTGCGTCTAAGCTTTTGTTTGAGAGAAAATAAATTTGATATCCTCGAAGAAAGCTTGGTTAACTAGGCTATAACTATGAATGTTCGTCAGCAATTACAAGTTATCGTAAACAAAATAACACACTATGGCAACTTACTCTCCCGCTAGACTGCACTACTTCCTCCATATCAATAACCAGTCATGTATTTTGAAATGAGTGAGACAGCGCAAGCTTTACATTTAAAAACCTCGTGGAAATGCAGCTATTATTTTGACAATCAATCTCGTGCTGTGAATTAGAAACCGCTATATAAACAATAACGAAGATGTCATTACAGCTATCAATTTTAATTTGTGATTTAATGGTTGAATTGGAAATTAATTGTTGTTAAATGAAGCTTATGTGAATATGTAAATCGTGAATGATAGTTAAAATTAATTCATGTCTAGTATTTTGTTTAGATTTTCTGAGAACAGAAAGAAAGTACAAACAAACTCTAAATTAAATTAGTCTGGTTCGCAAGCTAAAATACAAAATAAGCATTCCAAACAACTGTCAGTCTTGTTCGCGGTGCGAAATCTGACAAGAAGCTATGCGTTCTCGATATCTTTAATAAAAGAAACACTGTCGTTTACAAACTTGAAAGTCACATTTTTGTTTTTTTTGTTCCGAAACAAAAACAATTTTTCTGGTGCGTAATGACTATTGTGAAAGCTGCTGGTGATGTAACTTTTAATATATTCTCTTTTCTGGATTTCGTTAGCGAGGCAGTAGTTTTAATGTTAGCTTGATAGTTTGTCGTTTGGGAATAATACGTAAGGGGACAGGGACAGTGCAATCAACATATTTTGACGAAAGAATAAAACTCAACGCTTATTTACACCAGCGGGCGAGCATGACGATATATCGTTTAGGGTAGGACTGTTGTTGTTTCGCCCCTGTAGCTACATCAAAATTATAACATTTTACTTCATATATCCCCTTAGATGTAGATTTATACACACAATTATTAACGAATTTAGATTTCGTTGCTCTTTTCTTTTCACTAAAGGTCGTTTTATGATGATGCAACTAACCAGGCCTTTAAATTGTTTCCAAACGTAGTAACGACTTAATTTGCTGATTATTAACGTTTCCAATCTCAGAGCAGATTGGAAAATTTGCGCTAGTTGGTACGTGTTTCGTGGCCCTTCAGTGATCTCGTTCATAGACCAGAAAAATATTGTAGAATATATAAAATATTGTCCTTTTTGAGAGGACACATGATCTGCTCAACTTTTTGTCTGTAATTCCTACCTTGTATGCCACACATCTTGTATGCCAAATATTCTTAACATTCCTTTCATGCAAAAATACTCGCTGTTTGTACTATCCACACATGTAAAATAAAATCCGCGTCAATTTTTTTAAGCTTTCACCTACAAAAAAATCGGACACCTACCCCACATAAAAACAATCCTTCCACTTTACCAAATGGCATTTCTAGTTTAAAATGATACAAACTCCCTCAAGTGTTTTTCATTGAACACTGTATTTTGCATTTTTGGTAGCCGTTTCTTTGTTTATTTCGATTTAACACTTGACATTTTATATACTGCTAAAAACAATGTTTGACAACACCGTGTTTGTTGTCATGGTAATGTCTAGCCAGTTGTTTTTTTATGAGTGGAAAACGAAACGACAAAAAGTGTTGCAGCAAAGAAATTTGATATTTGAATAGCAATTTAGCAGAGAAATTTAATATTATATTTAATCGATTATAAGAGAGATATGTAGCTCCGTTTTTATATATTCTTTTATTTATGTTTGACTACACGTTTTTATCATAACAACAGCACATCACTCCAGATGTCCAAAACTTCAGAATATGCTAAGAACATTTAAGAAGAAATAAAATGCTCCTTTAAACTTCAAAAATCACAAAGAGGGAAATAAGGAACAATTTAAGACATTTTCTGTCACAAATTTAAAAATTAACAAGCGGGGGAACAATTTAAGACATTTTTGATTTACATAAGCAAAGAAGTTGCTTAAGAGCGGTCTTGGCAGATCAAGTGGTTTGTACAACTAGGACCTCTCGTTTGTACAGCGATGGCTCACTGCATTATGGATCTGGTGGTACAGAAAAGCAAGAAAACATAGCATCATTGCAAAACAATGACAATGAAAAATTGTACTCGTCTAATCCCAATAATTTAGTTGCTGCAGCATTTTCTAACCGCGAAAAACGACTCTTTTTAGAGACCCGGTAAAATGCAGTGTCAAGAAAGAGATGTTTTGTTTATAAATTACCTGAAAAATGACCTCGCTCTTCGTTTTAATTGATTATTATATTTGAATTATTAATTTTGATAAAGGAAAATAAGGAACAATTGAAATAATTTTTAAGCTTTAAAAACATTTCAAGTTGAGCGGTTCGGTAAATATAGCTACATACAGTTCCAATTTCGATAAACAAACATTGAAAAATGATGCTTTACCAAAATGTTGAAAGAGTCCTGGGAATTGGTTTGGTCCAAAGACGGTTTAAATTATCGAAGAAAGGTTGGTGCACTTCGTTTTTATCTAAGTTGGTTTCGGCCCTACTACAACAAGTACTATTAATATAAAAAGCCTAACAAGTCCTGGGGACGAGATTGGCTATTAACGTTATAGACCCAGTGTGAAGAAAAGAGGCTGTTTATATGCAACTTAACGAACTCCCTACGTTAAATAAAGGCATGCACGCTAAAATTTGACGTGTAAGAGACCTGATTTTGACTTTGACAGTTTAAGCCTTGTCGTGCGATATCTTGGAACAACACTTCTAAAAAAATGATTTAAACTAAATTATTTGTCACGAAAGCTCAAAAAGAAAGTAAACAAAACAGCCAACCTTTCGTAAGATCCATGAAGTTTCAGTTTGAAATTCACCATCTTTTTTCTTCACATCGTATATGTTGGAAGAATGTTGTTCTTGTTTTTTTAACTTTACAACAACTTTCATGTACAGCTCATCTTGTCAACGGTGTCTGTTTGTATTAAGTTTTGTGCATAGCAACAAAAAGGAATACGCATATCAATTTAACAGAGAAAGTAAAAGTTATTAATTGTCAATAAAAACATTGAACTCACACATGATAAGGCTATCAAGGTTTATGGTTAAAATTAAATATGAATGTAAGAGCTGCCATTTATATTATAAGGCCTTTTTAAGTCTGATTATGACGTCATACTCTATATAAACAAACCTGTAATTAACTTAATCGGCAGTTAAATTACTTGTTTTCTATTGTCGAGGCATGCTTCCGTGGCGCAATTGGTTAGCGCGTTCGGCTGTTAACCGAAAGGTTGGTGGTTCAAGCCCACCCGGGAGCGGTCCTTTTTTCATATTCATATTTTCAGGACTAATTTTTTATTTATTATTGACACAATTCTTGCTTCTTGAAAGTTTTTGTAACAGGCTGATCTGTAATGTGACAATTCTCAACCTTGAAGTAGATAAAAATAACGTTTAATCTGCGGAATGGAAAAATTGCAAACAACGACACAATCTTTCGTAACTTTACTCAGTTGTGTTTTCCTTGCTGAAAGAAGTTCTCTTCACTTCATTGTTGACTATTAAACAAGAAATCATAATAACGAGAACAGGCAAGCCGATTTGAACCCCATGGATGCTTGATTTTGAAAAGGTTTCAAGGTAGGCAGATCTCGAAACTTTCTTGACTACTCGGCTTCAAAACACATTTAATTTCAGATATACAAGAAACGGAGAGATTCGTGAGATACAAACGAGATCACAGTTTAACAAAATGCGTTGAAAAAAAAATTTCTTGCTATAAATATATATTTATTCTTCTTCATAAACAGCAACTAAAATTTACATTTCCTTCTGTTGGAGATGACTAAGAATAAAGTTTCTACTGAAAGCCGTATTAAGTTTACTAGTGTTCCTCATTTCTCGAACAAAAATCGAAAAGAAGTCTCTAGCATTGTGAATTTTTAGGTTCAGGTTGGAACATTTAATAATATGCTTTGGAAAACATTGTAGATAAAGTTACGTCAAGCCAAAACAGATACAATCGTTTTTTAGAAGAGTAAAAATAAACATCCTAAAACTTACATAGGAAACTTTCTACCGATATAAAATCCAAAATAGGCGCGAATAATCTACACACGATCTTGTGCCACATTGAAAAGCAAATAAGATATTTTCAGGGTCAACCAATTTCGGTTGTGTAAAGAGAGAGAGAGAGAGAGAGATGCGTGATGCGTTACCGACAGAAAAAAAAGTCTTGCTGTTATTTAAAAACAAAAAGTTTGACTTAGTTATCTCTTCGTCATAATGGGGAGAAGAAATAAAGTGATTGAAAGAAAATAATAATGATGATGTTTTAAGTTTTTTAGAAATATATATAAACAGAGGGTTTACAAAATCCCTTGTTTGTGGCAGAACTAAATATTATATTTTTTGTACCCTTTTTTTTTGGTCAAACCCAAATTTTGTCTCCCATTCTAAATAATTTTGCGAATTTAAAAAGCATGAACGAACAGCCAATCATGCTCAACCTTAAATGAATAAGAACCACTAAGATAACCGAAACTCGTTCCCAGGCCATTTTTTCTTTTTTATACCGGACAACGAATTCGCCTCACATTCAATATAAAACAGAAACCAAAAGGTCCGGAAAATAAGGTCGATATAACTTAGTTTAGTGTTCAATAACAAAGAACTAGTAAAATTTTGTTAAAAATATTTAAAATGTCAGGCTAAAACAAGATCGCGTGTGGAAAAATCATACCTTCTAATAAACGCTCAATTTTTCTAGATAACACCCTTAAAAAATAAACGCCGCCTTTGACATCTTTTAAATTTCCGCCCTTAAAATAATAACAATATTTGAGAGACAACACACCGAGGTTCGTAAGGTGTGTCCATAAAACCATGCTTGAATGTGCAGAGGCATATGAACAACCCTTTTGAAATATGACGAATGCTTTTCAATCGTGTTATGAATTACTACGCCATATAACAAAATCCAGCATGTATTCAGTGCCAATAAAAAATGTTTTATCTGTCGCACTACTTGTCCATGTTGGACCTAAGAAATTCAGAGGTTTCTTTCAAACTCATCACAAAAATTAACCGCCCAACGATAGTTTCAACTTTGCAAAACAGCCTTGCGAAAACTTCAAAATCATTATTCAAAATAAGTATACAGAAATGTTTTTAGAATGATAAAGACTTTCATATTACCAACTCTCAGGTCTAAATCACCTTGAGGAGATCAGAATTCGATAATAAGTACAAATAAAACGTATGAAACAATAACAAATAGAGATTTTAAGACACATCTATAAACAAAACATGAATCCAATCTATAATACACCAGTACAGGACGTCTCCCTATATTTCAATTGGTTTGGCAATGGTTCCCTGGTTAATGTAATTCCAAAACTTTGACTGATTTAAAAATTTCGCATTTATTTTCAACAAAGACCGTCTGATCGACTCTAAATCTCGCATTTTTCGTTCCTCTCGTTCTTTTATCAAAGCCATTTCTCTCAATTTTCGATTTTCGGATTTTAAAAAGTCCAGCTGGTGTTTTTTCTTGGACGTTTTCGGTTTTTCCGACACCAATTGAAATATGTCTCTTCGTTTGAGAAATTTTCGAAAACCGTACTTCGCGTTTTTCTCGTCTCTTCTCATAGTGGCCAACCCAAGTCGTTTAATGTCATACTCAGCGAGCCCAGCTGCTAGCAGTAGCTCTTTCTTGTTCCATGTTTCAAGGGTAGTACACAGCTCGATCAATCTACTCACAGTGACTTCAGATAGTTTCTCGACACGTACCTCAAACTCTCGCAAATTAAAATGCTTCGTTAGTTTCATCATTTGTCGTTTGGATACGGTTTTAAGAGGCCTCCTTCTGTTGGTACGAACAGCATTGGTAGGTGTAGTGTTAGCCGAGTTCTCTAAGGTTGGCGCTGCAACACTGGGTTTAACAATAAACGATTCTACTCGTTTCTTGGAAGATGTTTTTCGCCTCCTTCGGCGCACAAAATCAGAACTTGAATAGAAATCAGTATTTTCATCGTCATCAATCAGGAAGTCTGTGACTGTTGAGTCCGTTTCCGTTGATTCTGTTTTAATCGGAGAGGGAATGAAGAGCTCATCCTCTTTCTTAATCTCGTCTTCCTCTAGAATTGGTCCATCGTCTGACGATATATGAACAATATTTGGGTAAATAATCTCTTCACAACTTGATGATTGCGATTCTGACATTGCATCACTTACCACGTCGACACAATCCATTAATTTCGTTTTTACTTTTTCAATTTCCGGTTTGAGATCATCGTGGACATCGCTGATGATCCTGCTAAGAGCTGAACGAGGTGACTTCGGTGAAAATCGTTGCAGTAAGGTTGGACGAAACTTAGTGGGCGTTTTAACCTTATGCTTTGGGGTAAGACTCTTAAAGGCTACAGCAGAACGACGCCCGGGACTCGTATTGATCACATGTGGGCAGCTGATAATATTACAAGCACAATTACTCGTTGATACGTCACTTGTTGGTAACGGCGTTGACATTAACAAGCTAGGTTTCGTCACAGAGTCCGTATAAGATGTTGGAGCGGCGGGAGAAGTGTCGATCGGTGATTTTGATACAGATTCTGAATTTACTGGACTAAGGCTGGCTCTACCTAAATGTGAGCAATTTTCTCCTACGCAATTGCAATGTGATTGCAATTTCATACGTATTCGCGGGTGCAAGGGCACAGTGCGTATAGCTTCGCATTCATCAAGCTCCACATCAGCCTTCTGAATGATTGGATCAGTAAGTTCATTAAACTGGAGGCTCATTTTTGTTTTCTTGTTTGGAGACAACGACTGTTGTGGTGACAATTTCTTTCTTTTCCCAGAGCCCATCTTATCAGGTAACCTGGGTCGAGTTTGAACAATCATTTCGACTTTATGATTTGATAATTGACGTGCTTCGTTTAGAGGCTCTTCGACATAGATCATTGGAGTATTCGGATTTTGAAATTGTCCATTATTAGTGAAGAGAATAGGGGATTCCTCTGGCAAGGGAGCTGTTACTACCTCGTTTTGTTCTTGGACAACACGCTCGATTGCAATGTTCCTTGGTTTGGACAATGTTTGAATCTCGTTTTCGCTATGTGATATCACTTTTATTTTCTTATCGCTTTCTGTTCCTTTAGGCGATATTAAAGGTTTTTCTGTACTTAAAACGAGTGCAGGCTCCCCCAACAGCCTGCGCTTCTCAGCGAGTTTTCTCGCTACTTTTTGCTCGAAGGTTTCTCGTACGCTGTCAGCACTAGCGTCTGTAGTAACATTCACAATCCTATTATTGGGTTTATAGTCGCTTAATTTTAAATCACGAATGGATTTAACGTCTTGCAATGACTTGCTTTTCTCGTGCAGAAATTTCGAGTTGGCTTTCTGCAACAACTTTTGGTGTTTAAAATTAGCAAGCAACTGAATATCAACAACAGCTACGGACACAGGAGGAACATTGTATCGTTCCATGATAAACACGGATTTTTCTTCTATACTGCATCGGCGGCGTGTGAAGAATGTCTTTTTAATTTCGTGGTGCTTTTTGCGCCCTGTTTCACGTAATTTGTTCTCTGTTGCATTTGAATTTGTCTTTGTTATATTAGAATTTGTCTCTACTGCATTTGAATTTCTTTCTGTTGCATTTGAATTGCCTTCTACCGTATTTAAAACAGAACAACTCGTTTGTTCCAAAATATTACATTTATTGCTTTCATCACAGCATTCATTTTGTAGTAAGGGGATTTGTTCTGAACTAATAAACGCTATATGTTTATTTACAGACGTTTCTGCGCATGATTGTGAAATCTCGCTTTGATCAGAAACATCAGTTGTTTTGCCAAGAGCAGGTTCATTACGTAGATCTACGTCTGGTTGATCGAGTAAAAAATTAATGTCTCTTTCTTCAGTTGATACATCTGTTAAGTCAGCTGGTTTATCATTTGGAAGTGAGTTATTTGTGACACCTGAGACAAAATCACAACTGTCTACCAATTCGCACTTAATGTTTTTGATTTTGTCAGCTATAGCTGCAGGTTGTTCAATACCAACATCAACAGAAACATCATGGTTTGATGAAGAATAACAAACTGTCGACACTTCTTCGACGTCATTAGTTGAAACATCAGTGTCACTTATTTCTGCGTTTTCGATACTTTTATCAATAATTTCACTGTTTACTGGTTCAATAACTTTAATATCATCGTCCGAGTCAGCTTGATTATTTATAACTGTTTTTGTTGAAATCGACATTCGACAGGTGGAATAACTTTTTTTCTTACATGACGTTCGCTCTACTTCAAAGTGGACTTCGTCTGTCAAATTATTTTCTTTGCTTTCAACTGAACATAAAACTTCACCACTTTCACCATTACAACCAACAACAGTAGAGTCATAACTATTTCCTGACGTCAGAGAGGTTAAATCCGTCGCATCAGTCACTGCCGTGTTGTGCAATTGTTTTAACGGCTGTGTGTAGGTTTTAAACGGACTATACGGTCCAAAACAACGGCGCCGAGCTGATGCCTCTTTATTTTCCTTAGGCGAAGAATTACGTTGGGGTGAATTTATATCTCTGACTTTGACTGTTGGCAACATACATTTTGGACTCAAGTCGTGTAGCGGTACTGGGACATCATTGGTGTTTTCAAAACTTGATGTACTCTCCTATGAAAAAAAAAAATTTTCAATTTCATTACTGAACTACATTTGTTGGAAATTGATGCAAATTGAGATAACAGCACTACAAGTAGGAGAGAGGGTCGAGTCATGAAAATATTTTAGGAATTTATAACTTATAAAAAATGCATAAACACCCTAGACAAATCATTGAATTAACAGACTGTTACTCTTTCGCATTAGTTTTATATTGTGTTAGTTTTGTGTCCGTTAGAACTAAATACTACGGTAACCAGCATTCTCCCCCTGAAAGATTTCGGTCTCAATGTCAGCTTTAGCCCCTCCCCTACTTGGGGTTAAAATAATTATTATTTCCTGCAACCTTAGTCTGTTGTTTATTGCCAACTCCTTGTACTAGTCTGGATTTGAGAAATTGACAAAGTTGAAACTTAAAAATGAAAGTTCTGATAAATTTTATTAATTCACTTGACTGAAGTATATTTTTAAACACGATAACATACTTTACAATGAAGGGAACATATTGTTATGTTGAAAGATAAAAAACAAGGGAATTGCCCACACACTAAATAACAAAAGGGTTGATAAACCTAATTAAAAAAATTAGAGAGGAGGTATGGCCTTGGGGGTGAACCGTAAGTGTGGTAGGGGCAAATTCCACCCAACACCAACTGTATATTCATACGTCTAAAGTTTTCGTATTTCTGTGTTAAAATTTATGAAAGAAAATATATTGATTTAACAGTAGGTAAAATGCTGTTTTTTGAAAATGGTATGGTTTTCTGTTTCACAGTTTGCGTTAAGAATATCTTTCATGTTAAAAGTGGTAAATTTGTAATGCTTATTGTGCACATTTTGGAAGACAGTTTTTCTATTCTAAATTACCCCCTTTTCTATTATAACTTCCAGCTTTTCTCATCAGAATAATACATTTGCTAAATTTCTACATGGCGTCTTTTTACCTATACAAGGCTGGCAAGTTTGCTATTGACTAACTGACACCAGGTAAAAAGAGTTTTTGATGCTGAGCTGAAATAAGATTATTTAACTACCCTTATTGTTGGAATGTTTGAGATACAGGATAATATATAACTTGTTTTATACAAAGAGATTTCTAAAAAACTGACGTGTTGGTGTAACAGATTATTGATGCATTTTTAACTTGGCAAACGGTAAGGTCAAAAATAAAAAAATTTACCCAAATAATGGCAAAACTTAGCCTAATCTTACTTATGATTCTCTTATAAAATTTATGTCTTTCATTTTTAACATCATAAAAAATATATAAGATATATACTAGACACAGTTTTCGAAGTGAGAAGCCACAAAATGTCTCCCACTATCAGTTTGTACCCAAAAAGTTCGGATTCCAGACCCTATATAATGGCGTCAAATTGCTTTATTTCAGATTTTTTTTTCATTGCAAATACAGAAGTAACACAACAACTTTTTCAACATAACATCATAAAAAATATAAAAGCTTTATACTAAGTGTAAACGGAACTGTTTTGCATAACGTTTTTACATTATGTTGCCTTAGGGTACTTTAATGACTCTTTTTTTACTATGGAATGTTATTTATAACATAAACCTCGCCCCAACCCCACAAAGTTTGAAGAACTAAAAAAATATGTGTAAAATTTAAAATGGAAAAAAAGCAATTTAAGGCCATAATAGAGGATCTGGAATCCAAGTATTTCCTGGCACAAAATGATCATGGGTGCCATTTTGTGGCCATCTCACTTCGAAAACTGTGATTATATTTTGTCTAATCTGAGAACACTATGTTGATATTGCGATTTGTGTTAATTCTGTTGTCATCTTTCAGTAACCAATACAATAGTATTAGAGACTGGTGAAGCCTTCAAGTTACCTCATCAAGGTAAGAATCAATTAACAATGGTAGCAGAGTTAAAAGGTACAGATCAACTGGCCTGGTATTTATGATCATTGTGCGAGTGACATTTGAGTTGAAAGAAAGCAATTGAGGGCACACACCCGGATGTGTTCCTTGAGGTAAGAGAGATAACTTTCCCTTTGTTGGCTATTTGTTGACACGTGTGTGTGCAAACCAATTGGTGAAGTGGTTTGTGAACAATGGCAACAACAACATTGAAGGCTCCACCAGCGTTTAAAGAGGATGATGACTATAATAGCAGTTGGAAGAACGATTTGGAGATCTGGCAGATGTTTACAGAACTACCAAAGAAAAAGCAAGGTCCAGCTGTATACCTGTCACTGACTGGTCAGGCACGGGAGGTAGTACGCGACCTGACACCTGCAGAAGTGGGATCAGATGATGGTTTGGACAAGATTATATCTAAGCTTCAATATATTTGAAAGATGAAAGCAAAAAGAGTTTTATGACTGTAAGAGGAATAGTGGAGACAGATTTCCTGATTTTATTGTGCAGTTTGAGAAGCTCTACAATAAGATATCCAAATATGATATGGCACTGCCTGAAGCTGTCAGGGCATATTCTCAGAGCTGCGAATATGTCTGAAGAAAATGAAAAACTGGCTCGTACAACTTGTGCAGAACTCAAGTATAAGAATATGAAGGATACAATCATGAAGATATTTGAAGAACTGAACACAGCAGAAGACGCTGCACATTTGGGAGCTCTTCCTGTGAAACAGGAATGCTTGTATGGAAATCTTCATGCTGATATCAAGGACAGCTTGTCAAGGAATACACGTTCAAGAATGAATCCTGTTGATAAGGATGGGAAACTCATGAGGTGCCATGAATGTGACTCAACAAAACATTTTGCTAATAAATGTCCTCATAGAAATCAAGAGCAAAGAGGTTTCAGATCACGGAACAATAGACCTACAGAAAAGAAACAAGCTGTAAATGAGATCCATATCACCCTTTTTGCAGCCTCTCCAGACCAAGGGCAATATTGTCTTGTTGGAGAATCCTTTGGTAGAGGTGTCTTGGATTCTGGCTGTACAAAGACAGTGGCTGGGGAGAAATGGATGGATGAATATCTTGCGACTCTCTCTGAATCAGATAAAAATGCTGTAGTTTCAAATAGTACTGATTCTATATATAGATTTGGTGATGGAAAGGAGGTGAAAGCTACAAGAAATCTAATAATACGAGTTATTCTAGGTGGCAACAAGTATAAATTGTCTGTTGACATAGTAGAGATTGAAATACCAATACTGATTAGTCGTAGTACCATGAAGTCTCTCAGTATGAAGTTAGATTTTACTAGTGACTTGGCCCTTATTGGGAAGGAAAGAATTGACTTAATATGTACCACAACAGGACAATATTGTCTTCCACTAACACATTGTGATCTTGATGCTCAAAAAGGAACAAAAATCATTCTAGCGTAATACTTCGAATAAACGCCCCCCTTCTATTAGACGCCACCCTCGAATAGACCCCCTCCTTTTCAGTCATTTTTTAAATAAACAAGGTGCATTCATCATATTTGTGAAACACCTAAGCAAAGTTATACCAATCTGCTGGCAATCAAAGAAACTACAAAGGGTAACCAAAAGCCCAATTGCGTCGGAAACACTTGCTCTGAGTGAAGGAGCTGATGCTAGTTTTTATTTGGCCAATGTCATACAGCAAATCTGCAAGTTGACGAAGGTTCCAAAGATCACTTGTATTATCGACAACAAGTCATTATTTGAAACCTTGAAAACAACAAATGTCACAAAGGATTTGAGACTGTGAGTTGATATAGCCAGATTGAGGCAGATGGTGGAACAAGATGAGATTACTATCAAGTGGGTTGAAGGAAAACACCAATTAGCCGACTGCTTGACAAAACATGGAGCGTCTCCAACCAAATTGCTTGAGGTTTTGGAGACATCCAAAATATCTCTACAATAATTGATTGTAGTGATTACCGTTGTGTATTTTGATGATTTTAATTTGTTTGTCATGTTGACTGTGACAAACAGTTGCAGCATGCAATTTGATATTCTACTTGTGTTGGCTTTAAAATTGTGTTACTGGTGGCAATGTTGATATTGCGATTTGTGTTAATTCTGTTGTTATCTTTCAGTAACCAATACAATAGTATTAGAGACTGGTGAAGCTTTCAAGTTACCTCATCAAGGTAAGAATCAATTAACACACTATGCTTTTCAGCAAAACAGGCAGCTTCTAAACATTTTTATTTTGGCTTCATATTTTATTAAGTTTTTATCCAATATTATAAAAAAACAGCAGCATTACTAAGATGTTTAAGATAGTGATGGCAAAGATATGTACAAAGTCGCGCTTGTGGATTTTTACATGGTTAACAACTAGCATATATCACTGAAGTGCCAACAGTCTAAAGGTTAATTATTTCGAATTTAAAACACAAAGCATTTAGTGTACATACCATTAAAATAGTCACCATTTGAAACTGCAAAACAAAGTAATTTCATCTGAAAAAAAAGTAGTAATAACTAAAAACTGATATTATTATAATGTGATGAGAAATATGTATTGAAATTCAATTCTCACTGGAATAACTTTTCACTGGTGTTTTTTTTATGTTGTGGTATATATATATTTACTTCTTGCAGAACTCATTGATATAGTCTAATTTTTATTTGGAAAAAAACCCCGAACAAATCACGTCTTTAGCCAGATGAAAAACTGTGAGGCTGGACATCTAGTATTTTGCAGTCATAAGTGTTTCGAATCCATTGCAACAAAGTATAATAAAGTTTTTTTTCAGTGTCTTCATTTTTGGCATTCACAGACATCAAAACAACTGACAGTTATAAAGTTTGCAGATTCAAAATGCACGAAACCCATAAAAATTAGTAACCATGAAGTAAGTGATTGTAACAAAATAATTTTTAATTAAATTACAAACCTGAGTGACATACGCAATACTTCAAGTAGATTACTTCAACAACAACTGAGCTGCAATAATGATTTAAATTTTTTTCTAAAACCGAAAGCACACATTGAAAATAATTATATTTAAATGGTGGACGCAGATTACCAAGTAGCATTAACACAACTTGTTCAAAATACATAGAGCACATTCCCAACATTTTTGAAAGCTATCATCCCTACAGTACTCAAGTTTGATAATAAAATTTTTTTCAAAGTCACAACTGCAACTGACAATTATATATGGGTAACAAGTATTCAGTATTCAGTTTCAGGCAGGTACAAACAAATGTTTTTCATAGATCATGAAAAAGCTCAACACAAAAGTTACTTGTTGTAAACGGTAAACTTTCAAGGGTATGACAAATGGTTTTTTTAAATAACAAAGAAGGGTTTTTTAAATAACAAAGTCCAGTAAAATATTATGCATAACACCTCCTCAGATGCCTATTTATAATAAATTACCTGTCAAAATTTTCCTAATGTCCACATATCTCTATAATAATATGCTAAGTGTGTCTGTCTGTCTGTCTGTGACAGGCAAAGTTGATGTGTGCATTTCCCTTTGGTGTAGCTGAAAAATGCATGTCTAATATGTTAAATTTTCTGACGTTACGGCGCGACGAAAATAACACTACTTTAACGTCAATATCCTATATTAAATTAATGAAGCCATTACAGTGCACCTAAAACTTTGAGGCCAAATAACTTGGAAACAAGGTGGTGACGGCAATGATTTTTCACCGCATGGGTAATATATATATATATATATACAATCCTGAAAAAAATTTTTTGTGTGTTTTGCGGGTCTTTGCTGACGAAATTTCAAACTCTTATATCTCCCTAGGCATTTGTTGAAAACATTTGATCCTATACATTATTTTGACCAGTTTCAACCTCTACACATTACAGGCAAGGAATAAACTAAATTTCACCAATTTTTTTTTGGATCTGCACTGCCGAAATCAGCAAAAAATCTAAAACAATCTATTTTTTCATTGTCCTTCTGCCTAAGTGGATTTTTCCACGGGCTTTATCGACTAGTCTCTATAATAATACAGAGAATGTGTCCATCTGTCTGTCTGTAGCAGGCAAAGTAGATGTGATCATTTTTCTTTCATGTAGCTGGAGATGTTATATATGTCTCAAATGGTAATCAACAAATTTAACGTTGCGACGTCAATAACAGTACGTCAATATCTTATATTAAATTAAAGAAGCTATTACAATGCTCTTTAAACTTTGAGGCCAAATACCTTGGAAACAAGGTGGTGACGTCAGTCATTTTTTCAACGTGTAGGTAACCTGGGACCAAATTGGGTAAGTTTCCCAAATCTGGATACCCAAATCCGTTTCGGAATGGACGGGTTGATGACGTCATCAAAAAACCTTTAAACCCCAATATATATCTCTGCAACCGTTTGTCAAAAGTGTATGATCCGTTACATTTTTTTGATCAGCGTTTACAGCTTTACATGATAGAGGCAATGAATAAACAAATTTCTTAACAAATTTTTTTTTCTACATTTGTGAGACTTTGCTAGCTAACATCATCGAAATTCAAGTGATGGTTCTCTTTTCCATTGGATTTTTCCACGGGGCCTTATTATCAAATGATTACAAAATCTTGGGGTCACTTGAGTTATAATAATAATAATAATAATAATAAATATTTAAAGTGGCTAGCCCAGAAAATCACAAAAACCTATAGTTAGTGGATTGTTTCCACTGGGGGCCACTAGAACAAAAAAGAAACAAAAAATGATAAACCTTAGACTGCCTCAGCTCAATCAAACATAGTAACATTTATAATCTGTGAAAATTGAAAAGAAAAAGAATAAAAAACAAAAATTAAAAAGTTAAAAAGTGATCTCCATTAGAATTTGCCAAATACATTAGAGATGGAAGTCTTAAACGAAAGCAGACTTCCATCACAGGTCACTTGGTGTGGAAGATTATTCCACACTTTTGCAGCTCTAAATGGGAAGGCGTTTTTGCCAAATTCCGTGTTGACCAAGGGAAGTGTGAACCTGTTTTTTGAAGCTCCTCTTGTTTGATGATTATGACAGTTTTTTGTCAAAAGTAATTTTGAGCGCATGTAATCAGGAGCAATGTGATTCATGGCTTTGAAAACTAATATGGCATCGTTTTTGATGAGTAAATTATTCATTGAATATTCCCTCTCTTTCCCAAGAAAGGTACGGACACATTTTAATCGTTTTTCTAGTTTTCCCAATCTACCTTGGGTGGCACAAGCCCATGCCGAGGAGCAGTAGTTGAAATATGGCATGACAAGTGCATTAATTAAAAGGTTTTTTGTGTGAGGTGTTAAACAGGATGCAATGGTTCTAATTTTAGAATATTTAATTAGTATTTTTCTATTTATGTCATTAATGTGCTTTTCCCATTGCATTTTTTGATCAAATGTTACCCCAAGATATTTAACTTTTTCGCTCCTCTTCAAAGGAATACCCATATAGTTGATAGTTTTGTTCTCAACTTTTTTTAACTGGCTGTGGTTGCCGAAAAAGATTGTTTCAGTTTTGTCCGTATTAATAGTCATTTTGTTATTATTCAGCCAGAGGTCGACTTGCGAAAGTTCTAACTCGACCTGGGAGACAAGGGTATCCAAGTTTTTATGAGACGAAATAATTATTGTATCATCTGCATATAGATGGTGGTAGTTTGAATTGATGACAGATTTTAAGTCATCAATATACAAAAGAAAGAGCAGGGGCCCCAACACAGATCCCTGCGGCACCCCAAAAGCGTCTTCATGAAGCAGATCTGATCCTGTGTCGTTTACAAGAGTCAGCTGCATTCGGCCCGTTAAGTAGGACTCGAACCAGTCAAAGGCAGCATCTCTGATGCCAAAACACCATAGTTTTTTTAACAAAATTTTATGATCAACAGTGTCAAAAGCTTTTTTAAGGTCAATGAGCACAGCACAAACAAAGTTATGTTGGTCGAGCTCAGTAAGAATAAAATCAGAGACATCGACTACTGCAGTTTCTGTGGAAAAGAGTTTTCGAAATCCGGACTGTCTGTCATTCAGGAAGTTGTGCTCAGAAATAAAATGAGACATTTGCTCATGCACTAACTTTTCAAAAATTTTCATAGGAATTGGCAAAATGGAGATAGGCCGATAATTTGTAGGATCTGTTTTATTGCCACTTTTAAAAATAGGCGAGACCCTTTTAGTCTTCCAACATTTAGGTACATAACCAGTAAATAAAGATTTGTTGAAAAGACTTGATAAATAAATACTTAAAACTGACGAACCTGCTTTTAGCAGTCGTGAACCAATTCCGTCCAAGCCTGTAGCTTTATTAAGTTTTAGTGAACTAATTATTTTTCTCGACACTTTTGGTCTCAATACGAGCCCACCGAAAATCGTGTCTGCTAACAGGTGGATTAACATTAGTAGTGTCAGAAGAAAATTTAGAGGCTAGTTTGGCACCAACACTGACAAAAAATGAATTGAATGTGTTGGAAATTTCTTTTGGGTGAGAAGTTTCTGTACCATCGTTTTGGACTACTCGTTTTATCGAGGTAGTATTGCCTGACTTATCAGGAACCAGTTTTTTTAGGGTTTTCCAAAGTTGTTTTGGCCGTTTTTGAAAGTCCTGCAAAACGTCATTATAGTACTCGTTTTTGAGTCGATTTTTGAGACCTATTACCTGGTTCCTTTTTTGTTTGAAAGCTTCCCAGTCTATGATGGATTTTGTTTTTGATGCTTTCCGTTTCAAGAAGTCTCTTTCTTTGATGGCTATTATTAATTCATCAGTGACCCATGCCTCAACACGGCCAGAAAATCTATGTGTTTTGAAAGGGGCATGTTTGTCAGCCACTGTTTTAACATTTTTATTCAGTTTCTCACATGCTTCATCAAGGTCATCATAATTATTAAAATATGACCAGTCTAAATTCCTGAGGTCCTTCAGAAAAGCCTCTTCACTGAAGTTCTTGTAGCTACGAACCTTGCATGTTTTAGGTTCAAATTTTGGCCTTTTGAATTTTCTGATCACATAAACTAAATTGTGATCACTGATGCCTAAATCCATGACACCAGTTTTAGAAATACAAGAACTGTTAGAAAGTATCAAGTCTATAAGAGTGCTACTATTTTCAGTAACACGAGTTGGCTCCGTAATATGTTGTTTTAGGAAAAGAGTGGAGCATAATTCCTTTATTTTGGAGGAAAGAGCATATTTTGAAAGCATGTTACAGTTAAAATCTCCCAAGATAAAAACTTCTTTTTCTTTTGGGAGCTTGTTAAAACACTGTTTAAAATGAGTACACAGGTTTTCAGTACTCTGCAAATCACTACCTCCAGGTGGCCTGTAAACCCCACACACGTAAATAGGTTTAGTTTTTTTCAGGCACACTTTCACCCATAGTGATTCAACATTTTCGAAGTAAAGGTGTTTCAAAAGGTGGCTATCCAAGTTTTCATTAACAAAAATCAGAACACCCCCACCTCGTCTATTCCGATCATTCCTATAACAAACATAGCCATCAATTTTAACGTCATTGTCAGTGGTGTCATCAATTTTGGTTTCACAGATGGAGAATACATCAAGTTTTGTTTGATGTAGCAGAAGTTTAACATAGTCTAGTTTGGATGACAGACCATTAATGTTGAGATGGGCCATTTTTAAGCCCTTCCCATTTCTGATTGCCTCAAAATCAAAGTTTTCATCAATAGTAATATTGATGTTGTCCGGAATTTCGTCACCAAATGACTCCTCATTAGCAAAGGGCAAATTACGAGAAAGACAGGGACTGCAAACGAAAAACAGTTTATCTTCAGGAGTCTTCATAAATTGTTGATATTTTTTATCAGAAATGCGCTCACATTTTTTATGAGCCCATAATCCACACTTGTCACAAGAAAGTGCTTTGTGTGTTTTTGCCACAGGTTTTAAGCATGAAGAACAGGGATACTTAACAGGACCTGGGTTGAGGCAGATGTCCCCTGACAAGAGGATTAAAAAATAGAAATACTTGTGCCTGCTTGGCTTAAGTTTTGATAAAGCCATTAATTTTAATTGGAGAGTGAGCTGGCATTTTTAAGCCCTTCCCATTTCTGATTGCCTCAAAATCAAAGTTTTCATCAATAGTAATATTGATGTTGTCCGGAATTTCGTCACCAAATGACTCCTCATTAGCAAAGGGCAAATTACGAGAAAGACAGGGACTGCAAACGAAAAACAGTTTATCTTCAGGAGTCTTCATAAATTGTTGATATTTTTTATCAGAAATGCGCTCACATTTTTTATGAGCCCATAATCCACACTTGTCACAAGAAAGTGCTTTGTGTGTTTTTGCCACAGGTTTTAAGCATGAAGAACAGGGATACTTAACAGGACCTGGGTTGAGGCAGATGTCCCCTGACAAGAGGATTAAAAAATAGAAATACTTGTGCCTGCTTGGCTTAAGTTTTGATAAAGCCATTAATTTTAATTGGAGAGTGAGCTGGCTTTCAGAAACTCTATTGCAGGCATCAAGTGAAGAGATAGAAAAGAAACTCCTATCTAGTCGACTCATTTCGTTGTTATGGCATGTAGTGTTTCTATCAGGTTTCTAATAAATAAAGCTCACTTTTGGGTTGCATTATTCCAACAGCACAAGAAGCAAAAGAACAGTGAAAATCATTCCAGAACCATCTGTGTATAAGTCATGGGTTTACTCAAGTAAATGGTTCTAGATGCTGGACCAAAAAAAATAATGATCTAGCTAGCTAGGTTGCTTAAATCAGTTTCGCCTTTGAAAACAACCTGGAAGGAGGTATTTTTATCTGGTACAAGGATGTACAAGGAAGTACAAGGAAGGTAATGTGCAGTCCAAATTTGATATCATTGAAGAAAGGGAATAACAGATTATTCTTCAACCATATAATCAAAACAATATACCATGATGGGATATATCTACTCGCCCACAACTGCCAACAGTTACATCACTTTCAAAACCGACACAGGGACTGACATTACTGTAATTAACATGTTAGAAGCAGCAGGAAAAAACCCTAGAAATTCATAGTGAGATTAAAAGATGAAAATGATAAATATACCAGGTAAAAAAAGCAACGCAAATAGTCTTTTTGGCAGTACTTAGCTACAGGTCACATATGGCGTATTAAATCTGAGGCATGTCCATAACTACTAAAGAGAAATAAAGTTTGGTTTACACCACGGCCGCGGTAGTTTTCGTGATAACATGTGCACCGCGCGAACGCTAACAAATCCAGAGCGTTACTTACTTGTCGTCGTCGAACGTTGTCTCTATCTTGTGTCTTTTTGACATCGAGAGCCGACTGTGACAACCAGGTCGTTCCTGGGAACGAGACCATCCTGACGATTGTTGTAAGGTTTTTTTAACAAAACCAGAACCGGTATCTTAATGTTTTGAACGCCTTCTTGCCAGAGAATGCATTTGGCACATCCTTGACATTATTGAAAAAATTACTTCAAAGACACTTAATTTAACCGTTTGTTCAAGTTTTATTTAGGATTTTTTCTTTATAAAAATTATGTGCCGTTATAAACTACTTAACACTGATCGATAAAAAAGGTTGCTCTGTGTATCGACAACGTTTGAAGATATTATAGTAGCATTATGCAGCGTTTTCACTAAACGCTAATTAACTCTAACTATAACGCTTTTTAGCGCCAGGTCTTATATTTCAGATTATCCACACTACATGCCGCATAACACACTTGCTCTGCTAAGTTGCTCCGCAAAAAGTAAAGACAACTGCGCTTGTTGCTCAAACCGTGAGCAACACAGTACGCCGTAGTTTAGTGGTTATCACTCTCGTACTTTGTGCGGGAGACCGGGGTTCGATTCCCCTTGGCGGCGATTCAATATGGGCAATTGAATATTACCATAGCCCCGGGTTAATCCAAGCCACGTGAGGGGAATTGGGGAGATGGCGCACTGTGTGGGCCGTTGGATGTTGCGCAGGGAGTTGTCTGGCACAGCGATGACCCTAATTGAGTTTACGTAGCTCAAAAAGAGCATTAAATACTCCAGGACACCCCATCTAAGCCATGGCCCTTCCTGGAAATAATAGACAGGGTATATCCCTCGATATTTGTGAGGCTAGCCATGTAAAATAATATACACATCTCTATCTATATATCTATCTATCTATCTAACCTCGTTCCCAGGGCATTTTGCCTTGTTGATAAAGTGTTCTCTGTAATAACGTCTCAGGGGCCACAAGACCCTGGGGGACGAGGTTGCGCCAGAGAATCTTATGATTGCGTTAAAACTTGGCGACTTTGCTCGTCGTCCTTTTCGTAAATAACGAAAAATAAATAAATTTTATAACAGAAAACACCTTTTTTATCTCATTAATCAGCCATGGTCATTCTCAACCATCTTTTAAAAGCGAGGCTTGTAAGAAGCATTTGACCGTTATAACACACAACTTTCTAAAGTTCAAACGAGTCAAAAATTACATGCACGCTAATTTAGCACTGAAGTGAAATCAATGATAGGCAAAAAATCATCAGCAACTAAAAGTTTTGAGAAACATTAAATTCGGTGTAGGTCTATTAGATCCGTTCTTCAAACAAAGGCGCGCGTGAGAAATTGAAAAACATGAGGAGGGCGTAGTGAAAACTGAAAACATCGACCGCACCAAAATGGACGACCCCGAGTGATCTTTCTTTAACGGAAACCGGCCTTAGGCGTCATGATTGAGCCTTCGTGTGGCCAGTTTTGTGAAGTTATAGCGTTGTTCTCTTCATTTATTACCTGTAGCCTGTACATAAAAAACTTCTTTGACCAAGTAGATTATGTCTCGCTTGCCGAAAACGTTCAACATGGAACCGTAGCAGTGATGGAGAATCAGTTTTTTAGGGTGCATTTTTTAAATGTGATTAGCCTTGCTAATTTTAGTTGTTTCCAGAAGGCATAACACTCCTGCTGGATTAAAATCATCAAATTTTAAACAAAAGACTTTTGGGAAAACGAATAAAGCATATTTGGATTTATCAGCAAAAATTATTTTATAAGATAGAAAATTTTGAGTGCCATATGATCATTAGAACAGGATTAATTGTATATATTTTAAAGTTTTTGAATTTTATAACAGTTTGACCGTACTTTTAAACCAATTACAGGTCTGTATTTTTTAGGATGGCCATTATGATTTATGCCTATCCTAGGAAAATTAACTATAGGCATCAGAACCTCCAATCAGGTATCAGACCCTGAACAAGTGTTATAAATGTTTTTCTCTTATTGGCACATGCTCTTCCTAATTAGACATTAGTTTTTGTTTAAGGAACATCTCCATGCTCGTTTCAAAAACGATACACCTTGTGTCGATTTCGAAAAAGTAATGCGCGCGCATTTTAAAGAGACAATATTTAATGGGCCATATTTTCAAAATGGCGGTTTCGGTAGGTAAACAAAATAAAACCGTAAATAGCTGTATGTATACAGTTTTGTCCCGTTTATGAGCAACACGTGTTTTTACCATGGATGAAAATAATAACATACTTAACGAAATGTCATTTGAAAAATTTAAAATGTGGAGTGTCAAACATTTTATGCCCAGAATTGTTTTATGGTCAAATTAATTGCTAATGTTTCCAGAAAAAACACAGTATTAGAAAGACAAATGTATTTCATAAACACCAAAAAAACAACAACAAAAACATTAGAGATTGAGGTAGGCCAATTGCTTCCACCACTGGACAAAAACCTTGGTGATTCATAAAGCCAAATCGAATCAATGCAAGGAAACCGTGTAGCTAAAGCAATTGGATAGGACGGCAGGTGAAGATTCATGTCCATGCTGACCCACTCGATGAAGTGACCATGATACCAAAGGACGTCAAGATCCAGTAGTGATACGGTTGAACATAAAAAAAGAAAATAGTGTTAAAAATGCATTGGGTGGGTGGGTGGGGAAATCTTTAGTTGTTTTTTGAAGACAATCTTGTCAGCTTAGGTCAGAGGCCAATGTGATGTGAAATTCTTAATTTATATGCCATTGGTAACAGAGGCTAGGCACGTACATAAATATGTTTTATATATTGTAAGTTGTAAGTTTGTTAGGGCAGCACATATTATAATAAGGTGATCAATATGATGAGTAAGGTTGATAGTCATTTCTCTTCCAATGATATGAAATGTTTTAAAACGTCGTATTACTTGTTCGACTAATATGCGTAGTTTCGCTACTTCATTTGTTTTCTTTACGTCTTTTGTCAACATTTGAGATTGTCCGCGCTTTCCAGGAGGAACAAGAACATGAATAAATCGTGCTGCGCATTCTTCAATGATGTTAAATCCCTTATCAACCATGATTTCAGTATAGGGCTTGATTGAATCTAAGTAACCTGATGCTAACGAGATTGCCTTATCTGACACAATACCACCATAAGCTTCTGAAGCGAATGCTATAAACCCATTTGGTGTTATAGCTATAAGTACTTTGGCGGTATTATGGTGTTTGTAGTTCGACCAAGTTATACGTTGAGCTTGGTGGTTTTTGGGTGTTTGGATGTATATCTCTGTTGCATCAGCGATAGTATGCAACTTTGGAAAATTTTTAAACTTATTTGGTCGTGAAGCAGTGATGTGACCCATGTCAGGAACAAATACAAAACATTTTAAAGCTGCTGCAATAGCTTTGACCCAAGTAGCAAAAATTCTGCTGCATAATGTCAAAGATACATTAAATCGATTTGCAAGATCTGCATCTAAAAGTCCAAGCCTAATTTTTACTAGACACATTAAAAATTCTTCTCTTGCAGACAACTTTGACTGTGGACCAATTTTTCTTGATGATTTTTTATATTTACGAACAATAGCTGTCTTGACAGAAGCCCCTCTCCACTTTCGCCGGACATTTGGTTTGATGTAATTAAATAGCTTGTCAAACAAGTTTTTTGATTTTAAACCATTAAAAAAAAGTACATTTTTATCTGATGTTAAAATTTTTTGATCGATAGGAGCATTACACATACAATCTTTTTCCAACTTTTTGATTTTGTCGTTTAAGTATTTCACTTTACTTGCCAACTGTTGATTACTTTTAACCAAAGTTTTTATTATTATATCTTTGTGATTGTTATATTTAGCACAGTGATGATAAAACAAAATACTTGAACTAAATATTGCAATGCTCATTAACATAATGAAAAATGTAAAAATTGAATAGGAAGTAAATACTGCAAGAGATGTATCATCGTATGCTGAAGATTGATATGCATTTTCCTCCATCAAAATATCATTTGCAGTGGATGCATTATCATAATTATGAATGGGCAGTTCACTATCATTTACTAATGGTAATTCAGATGCTTGTATATCATTAGTAGCTACGACGTGTTGTGATGATGACGATGCAGCATCAATAGCTTTCTTTCCCTTTGATCTTTTTGGTGGAAGAGTCTGTTTCGTTAAAACACGTCTTTTACTGCCAACTAAGTTTTTAACTTTTCCTGCTGATTGGTATCCCAATCTTTCAGTTGGAAAGGGGTTTTCCTTTGTTGGGTATCCATCAATGAAATGATCGGAACAAACTCTTGACTGTTTGCCTGGAACCCAGCAGTTGTTAGTGGCACTGTCCAATCGATTAATTAGCTGTAACCATCTTCCCCTTGATTCCTTTTCCTTTTTCTCGGTTGGAAATGGAAACAACCTACATATGTAAAAACATAGTTTATGTTTACATGAACAAGCGACACGACTATAATTCATAAACTTAGCTAGCTAATAGTTATTACTTTACCTGAAAGGGGGATCACATTCACATGATTGATTCATACAAGAGTGAAATTTTTTCCATTTGTTAAGTTTGTAATCACCATTAGAGCAACCACTAACAGCACAATGTCTTGACATGTTAAGATAATGTAAAATACAATTTCAAATTCAAAGAATAAAGGAAAGATTAGCATGCGGCATGCACTAGCTCATCATCATCATCATCATTCTCGGCTTAACGTCCGTTTTCCATGCTAGCATGGGTTGGACGGGGTATATTAATGACCCTCTTCCAATCTGATCTAGACTGTGTTAGATCTAAACTCAACTTCCTCTGTATCAAGTCCGTCCTTATAACCTCCTGCCAAGTCTTTCTCGGTCTACCTCTGGGCTTTGCCCCAGGAACTATCAAGTCTCTACACTTTCTTACCCAATTATCCTCCTCCATTCTTTCCAAGTGCCCCAGCCAATTCAATCTTCTTATCTGGATAACATCTTTAATTCTACGGATACTTAGCCTGCTTCTTAGCTCATCTGAACTCTTTCTGTCTCTCAGACTGGCGTTACACATCCACCTAACCATTCTCATATCATTCCTTTCTAAACGGTCAAGATCTTCCTGCTTCACTGCCCATGTCTCACTACCGTACAACATAACACTTCTTACACAGGCCTCATACAACCTACCTTTTACCTCAATTGACAAGACTCTGCTAGTCAACAAAGGTAGTAACTCTCTGAACTTTTTCCAAGCAGAACCTATCCTGCAAGTAACACTTCTTCCAACACCCCCTTCACTGCTCAACATATCACCTAAGTAACAGAAGTTCTCAACTATCTCTAACGAGCCACTGTTGTACATCATTAAAGCTGGAAATACTCTTCATTCTCTATAATCTCACCTTTGCAACGCTTGCATACAAACTGAATGTCAGCTCTTAACCTTCCACCAATACTACTGCACTTCTTATGTACCCAATGCTTGCAAGTCTGACAAAAAATTGAGTTACTACCAACCCCTTTCCTGCAAACTCCACAAGGCCACTTTCCAACTACAAGGTCACTCTTGGCTGCAATGCTACTAATCATGACTTTAGACTTTGCTGTGTTCACCCTTAGCCCTTTCTCTTCTAGTCCTTTCTTCCACTTCTCAAACTTTTCAACTAATTCTTCCATCGACTCTGCTATGAGAACCAAATCATCTGCATACAATAACTCCCATGGACAACCTGTTCTGAACTCCATCGACAGCGCTTCTAAGACTAGAACAAACAACAAAGGACTAAGTACAGAACCCTGATGTACACCAACATTTACACTAAATTCATCACTAAGTGAATCTTTAATCCTGACACGACTTCTAGCATTGCTGTACATAGACTGTACCATCGTAACTAGCCACTCATCCACACCTAATTTTCTCATAGCCCACCAAATAACTTTACGTGGCACTCTATCAAAAGCTTTCCCTAAATCTACAAAGGCAAAATAGAGATTCTTTCTCTTTCCTAAATACTTTTCCTGAAGCTGTCTGAGTAAAAATATTGCATCTGTAGTGCCACGCCCTGGAACAAAACCAAATTGCATCTTATCTATATCAATTCTTTCTCTAAGTAACTTATCAATCACTCTTTCAATAACTTTCATTACTTGATCAACCAACTTCAAACCTCTATAGTTACCTCTTTCTAATGCATCACCCTTGCCCTTGAAACAATTCACTATTACACTCGACTGCCACTCACTCGGAATAGCACCATCCTTTATAATCTGATTAGCAAGACTTGTAATAAGCTCAACTCCAATATATCCAGATGCTTTTACCATCTCTGCAACAATACCTGATACTCCTGCAGCCTTGCCAATCTTCAATTTCCTAATAGCCTCCACTACCCATTCTGTCTTGATCTGCATAGCTGGCCCTTCTACAACATCATCATCAGACAAATTATCCTCATCCCAATCAAACTCGGTGTTAAGCAACCTTTGATAATAATTCTTCCAAGCTACCCTTTTCTCCTCCTCTGTGCTAGCCAAAACACCTTCATCATTACGTATACACTTCTCACCCACAACATCTTGATTAGTCTTCTTCATTTGCTTTGCTATCTTGAATACCTCATTGCGCTGGTCTTCCCTTCTTAACACATCTGCAAATCTGTTTCTCTCTGCTTCTGATTTTGCCTTATACACTGCTGTACGAGCACGACGCTTAGCTTCTAAGTAAATATTTTTACTACCACCTGACTTCCACTCTTTCCAAAGTTTCCTCTTTTCCTTTATACACTGGTCAACCTCATTATTCCACCACCAGGTCTGTCTATGTCTAGCTGGTCCTTTCGTCCACCCACAGGTATCATCAGAAGCTTCTAGAAGACAATTCTTCAAAGTAGTCCAAGAACTTTCAACATTGTCACTATCACGATTTTGTTTGTTTACCTACCAAAACTATCTAGGGCCCAGGCCGCGCAGTTCACAAGTGTATATTTTACCGAACGCTTTGAAATCGGCATAACGTGTATCCATTTCGATTGGCATGAAATATTTTTTGAAATGATCTCTATACAATTTTATAACAAATTTTTAAGTTTGTTTTATTCGTTTCAAAATAGTTTCAAATTGTTTCGTTGTGATGGAAATAGTTTTCTAATCGTTTTGCCTTTATTTCCCAATTGTTTCAAAATTAATTTGTTTTGAAAACTGTATTCTGAATAATGCTATGTCCACAATAGGCTATTAAACATTGCTAAATGCCCTAATAACTGGTCTTACTTGCTATAACTAATATATAACTGTATAGTAAATATCTGGACACCAAAACAGTCCTAGGTCCAAGTAGTTGGACATAGGACAGTTTCATTCCTTTACTAGCTCAGACTAGACTCAATACTTCTGGCAAACAAAAAAATCCTAATAATAAACATGGCTTTATATTGCAAAAATTATGAAGAAGTGGACAAACACCCGAAAACCCAATAAAAGTGATGACTGAAGTCAGTGAAATTGCTATAATTAAGTTACCTAACAAATAGAAACTATTTTTGTGGCTCAACAAAATTTTTAATGTGATTTTTCTCAGTTTTGTATTTTCGGACATAGCATGGTATTGTTCTCTAGCGATGAAATATGGTTGTAGATCGTTTTACAGCTACAGCCTTTGTAATTCAGCATTTTAGGCTTCAGCAAATAATTACCATCACGATTTCCACACTTATTTAGAACACTGCCACATTTTTGTAACTCATGCAGTCACTGATCCAGGTCAATTTCGACATTGGTATACCGATTTTCGGGACATCTAATTTGGGCGCCCAAAATAGAGACACATAATTTTAAAATGCTTGAGAATTGCTTTATTTCTTATTTTCTGAATATTTTTAGAGTCTTTAATCACAGAGAAGATATTTTCATAAAGAAACTACGTTCTATAATAAAAAAGAAGACAATGCATGTATGCTAAAGCTATGTATTTTTGTTGTCCTATTTTCATGCTCACAATGCTCTACAACTCAAAATCATTGTTATCAGAAATACAACAGACACACGCAACCAAAACAACAAAACCATCCAAATAGATACATATGTATAGCCTGTTTATTCTACCGAACCGGAACAACATGCAAAAAAAATTTAAAAAAAGGAAAAGAAACTTTGAATCAACTTAACGGAAAGTGAAATCGGTAATTAAAAGTTTTGAAAAATCACAACACTGTTTTTTGTGTGAAAAAAAATTATATATATATACGTCTTTAAAGTGAAATCCTTCGAGGTGCATTATTTTTGAAGTTGTCCACAATCTCCTCTAATTGTTCATCCATGGTGGCCATTGTTCATAAATTTTGTAATTTAACTAGGAAATTTCAACAGTTTTATAGAGACATTTTGAGTTTCTAATTTCCAGGTAAGGCTCTTTAAGCCAATCTATTGACCCCCTGCAAAGTCTCAAAAAAACTTGCAGGGGCTATCGACACCCAAAATTACTTTCTGGGTCAGCCCCTGGTATGTCTCCAAAATTTTGCCGATTGTAGTTTGTAAACTTAACAAAACACATTTACTAATTTCGTCAGCAATTTATGCTTCCACACATTTTATATATATATATAGCAAAATATTTGTGACGATTCCAGGGAATTTGATAACAAGCTATTTAGCGATAATTTTTCATTATCGATCACTTATAGCGCCTGATCGCTAAGCAAAAAGTTTTATCGATAATTTAGATTAAAAATATAAAATTATCGATAAATATCGCTAAGGGATTTTCTTTTTTTATTTATCGCTATTTATCGCTATTTTGCTAGGTCTAAATTAGCATAAATTTAAATAATAATGACAGATAAATGCTAGCGAGCTAAGGAAGCCGAGTTTTGATCCCTTGCTGCGAAAAGTTTCATGCGCACGGGAAAAAACACCGTGTCTGAAAGCTAAATAATTCTTTATTTTTTTTTTATAATATAGTTGCTCCCAACCCTTACTAACATTAGTAGAAATGGAAATAAAGATACTAAAAATTTCAGAATAAAACTATGTAGCGAATCAGGGACTTTGGGGATATTTGATCTGTGTTATTTTCTTCTTTTTAGATAATTATCTTCTAGATAAGGAAAGCAATCAGAAGATTCAAAATTGACCAAGAAAGTTTAGCTAGTTACCTTGATTTTTAGTCAGGATAAATTTTATTTTTTATAGGATCATAATCTAGAGAATAAAGCAAGAGGATAGCCGTCGAACATGTGGATAGTTATGTGTTTTGTTTACTTCAACAGCGCGTTTTCATGTAGTTCTTGCTCTAGGAAACTGTATCACTTTTTCTTTTCAAAACAAAGTTTGTAACAAAATCAGTAAACCAAGGAATTTAATAGGGCGCGCGTTTCATGTACTCTTTGTTACAAATAAATAAAATGTGTCACTTTCTATCCCAGACAAATTTTGCAACAAGGCTGGGGAAGGGGTCATTGGCTATTTTTCTTTCATAATGCATAGAGTCATCCTTAAAAGGACGTCCAAATTTTTGGGGGAAGAGGGTCTTTGTATTTTTATTGATTTCGTTGTCTTTTGAGGGAAAATAGAGGATTATACATACAAGTCGTTTTTTTTCAATTTACATGAGAAGCATTTTAAATGGAAATCTTAGTGTTTTTTATCCAGGGAATTTTTCTGCTTAACTTCAAGAATGGAAGACCAAATCAAGAAGGACATGGGGAGGGGATGTTACCTATGAAGCCAATTGCAACACAGTTGTTTTTCTAATTTAAGAAATAATTTGGTAACACAAGGTAAAACTAAAATGAATACATAAACATTTCCATTTCATATTATTTTGTAACGTAAAATGCAAAAACTACGGATGTAAATACTTTCCTCATGATATATTATAATTTATAGTTAACAACAGTTTAACATTTAAAAAAAAAAATATATATATATATAAACAAAGAAATTTTCTAAAATTTAAATTGTGCTACTTACTAATAATGTAAACCATATCAAAATTATTTCTGTACAGTGAAACAACTTTACATCTTAATGCTGCGATTATCAAACATGAGAATAAATAATGAAATTTTTAGACAAACATGAAAACCTTATTTACGGTTAATTTTGGGTGGTAGCATTAAATCAACTGAAATTGGTAAATAATCTTGTTCTCAGGTTATATTTTATCAATTTTAAGAAAATGTGAAAATTTTTTTGAAATTTCACTATCGCTTGTGACCAAAAATAATAGGCTAAATTTATTTTTTGGTTAAAATATATTACTATAAATATATAACTCAGGAGTGGACCATGGGAACCATCAAGATTTCTGAAGCACACAAAACTCTTCTCCAACTTGTAACACCATAATTCTAAATATAAAGGAATATGCAATGCAAATTTTCGCCCAAAAATTGGGTATCAAAATATCAAATTTCTGACGACACCATCTCCCATAAATGAAATGTCCGATACAGGATTTTACTGGCACTCCAAAAAAAATATAACAAAAAGTTACGTAATTCAACAGGTGTGGGAAAAATTAGTTACAGAATGACCACGCACTAGCTTTATTGTGTCAGTGTCTAAAAATGATATTTTTGGTACTGCAATTTTGTGTAATATAAAGAAATCTCCTGGCATGCAAGCAGTGAAAAAAATCTAACATGGTTAAAAACAGGACTTTCCAGTAGTGTTTTGTATGTTGTGTGGTTTGTGTAAACAGGGCTTTAAGTGGCACAAACAAAAACACCCCCTAATTTGGCTGTATCAATTTGCATTTAAGCAGATTTTCTTTTTTTATTTGCCGATATAATATAATTTTTCAGACTGAAAGTTTGGCAAATTAAACGATCACAACTAAAATTATTCCAAAGCAACAGCTGAGGCTAGCTAGCTAGCTCCCTTGATCCAGACTTGCTTTAGTTTTAAGAAAGCTATAAATTCACTGGTGTGGACTTTTATACAAAAAGAAGCTTGTTTCTTACTTGTCATAAAGTAGCTAGCTAATTCAATAAGGTTTTGTTCCTGCTTTTTGTTGAAAGTTTGGCAAATTATAAACGATCACAATTAAAATTATTCCAATGCAACTGTTAGAGGCGAGCTAGCTCCCGTAACTCAGACTTGTTTTAGTTTTAAAAAAGCTGTAAATTTATTGACGTAGACTTTTATACAAAAAGAAACTTGTTTCTTACTTGTTATAAAGTAGTAAGTTAATTTAATAACGTTTTGTTCCAGCGCAGCCATTGCGTCCAAAAGAAGAATCTAAAATAAAAGGGGTCTGGACAGCGCCGCATGTTTACAGCGTACGATATTTTGCAGAACGAAAAAAATTAAAAGAGACTAACTAAATTATTTTTTTATTCTTTACAGCGATCAAACAAATTATATTTACGATTCTAAAAAGAATATTAATACACTTTATGAAAACATCAAGCAAACCGTTTTTGCTGTTTTGCAAGTTATTTAATCGACAAACATTAAAAGAATGTTGTCTAGCTTGCTTTTCGCATAATAAGCTAAAAAATTTATGCGTCGGCCATATTGCACAATTATCGATAATCTGCTGACAAAGCAAATCAAGTTAGCGATAATTATAGCTCAGCATTGTTTATCGCTAATGACCTGATCGCTAATCCATTTTATTTATCGATAATTCTGTTCTTTTTTCCATGAATTATCGCTAAATAGTGATCGATAATTATAGGTTGTTATCAAATTCCCTGGAATCGTCACATTTAGCGTGAAATGCAAGTAAAAAAACTTTTTTTCCTGGAAAAAAGTATTATATATTTATAAGCATTTTCAGCAATGTTTTAATTTAATCACAAGTGATTACAAACTGTTTTATTTGATGTAGTTAAAGTGCAAAAAATACGATTACCCCATAACTTGGGATCTACATGTCGCTTGCAATCAAATTTTGTGTAAACATATAGGGCCTATTCAAGCTTACCCAAAAACTTTTATTGCAAACCAAGTTACAGATCCTGAGTTATTGGGTCATTGGAAAAAAATAACAGGCCTAAGACGAGCAAAGAAGTGTCATTTTAGCAGAAAAATTTATGTTAATCAATCCACCTTTATAATATCTATACGTTGATAAAGTTTGAATGTCAATCCCTTAACAGGTCTAAAATTACTGATGACAGAAAATGTCAAAATTTGCTATTACTTAAATATGACATCATAATTTATGCAGAATAATTAAATCTGAAATTCTTCAAATGTGAATATCTTAAGAACGGAAAGAGCTTTTTAAAAAATTTAAAAAAAACTTTTCAATTATAATAACAAAGTTTGTTTCGCTACATCAAAATGTGACTGTGTGGAATTAATGAACACAATTTCTGTTTTAAAACCATGTAAAAGCAATAGTGTGGAGCTCAAATAATTTTATATTTTGTTTTATAATCCTTAGCCAATTGTTTGAAACTAAAACGCCATATTTTGTTTAAAAATCGTCAAAAATCGATTGTGTGGAGCTTTAAATAACGCCCTTATTTTGTTCAGCGTATAGACTCTGGAAGGAGAAGTTAAGAACTAGAAAACACTAAGAAAAAATTTTTAGATCACAGGTTGCAGAAATATATATGAAAATGATAACTAGAACGGACACCCACAACCACATTAGAACACATTTTTTTGTTTAGGATGTCTCTGATATGAATTGGTTTTTTATTAACTAGTACTTGGACATCAAAATAGGTGACTTTAAAGACTTTTCTAGCAAGGCTCTATAAGGTTTGCCTTCCCTATCTGCATAGCTGAAAAAAATCAACACTGCTAATCCAATGGTTGGAAACAGTTTGTTGCTTTTACTGCATGCATGGTCCTCTAAATGAAAAGTTAGTCAAAACAACCTGGTATTGTGTGGGGTGCAGACCCTTCAGACAGGAAGGGGTTGCTTTATTAGGCATATATATACTGAAAATGTTCAAGAAAAGAACATTAAATGGACATCAAGTTTGTTATTGTTTATTATTTTCTTGATTTCTGAATAATTTTAAAACTGTTAGAAAGTTCTTTATTATAAGGAAAAGTCTTGATGAAAAACTTTTGCATTTTCATTCTAAGTAACAGGTAGATTGACGTTGCAAGTGTGAACAGCCAGACAATGAATCTTTAGAATCGTTAGTTGGATCATAAATATTTTCTCTTGAAATACATAACATTTTCCTTCTACCCTTATCAACAGATCATTTTGTTTATTTTTACAAAAAAAATTTCACTCAAAAAAATAAAAACTGAGTGCAATTGTCTGTAAGTTTACATCTTAGAAGTTTCCTTTGTTTCTATAGAGCTTTTACATTGTAAGAACCTGTTTTTACAAATCTCTTTAATAATAGCCGTATTCCGTCTGTCTGTTTGTGCGCAAGAAAAACGTTGTGTTACGGGCACACGAAATGGTTGCGCTCAAAATCTTTTTGCTATGCATTTTAAAATTTTATTTTTGTTTTGTCTTTTGCGTGGTTTCACAAAAGTTTAATTAAAAAAGTTTCTTATACAAAATTCATGGATAATTAACTTTTATTGTTCCTTCGATGCAGTTTCTTTGTTATATACAACTACACAGTCAAAGTTGCGGACAATTAACATTGCGTTGTCTATTTCATTAAAGAAGTTTTAATCATTTGCGCCTTTTCAAGGAAATTAACCAAATCAAGAGGAGAACAATAAATTTTAAAGAAGATTTTGTAAGTGATTTTTTGTTTGTTCTAAACATGAATTCCGGATTTATTTTGTAAATTTTGTTTTATCTTTGAGTTTAACCATTTACATTTTTTATAACAATAAATTTTGTCTAAAGCTGGATGTGTTTATTTTTTGCTGAAATTTATTATGTTTTTAACTGAACAAAAAGTGTAAGAAGATGTCAAATTAAGCTTTCTAAAAACTATTTACAAGAGGAGTCACTTTTTAACCCCAATCAGGCGGCAAAAATGCACACATTATTGTCAAAACTATGTATTTTACGAGAAACCTTCGATAAACTATGTTATATAAGAAAAATCTGTAGTCTATACTGCTCCCGTGCCTATAAGTGTATTTTTCCAGGGACTATGACCGTAGAGTAATTTCATTACAGATTCGTGAAATAATGGTACGCGAAATAATTACGAGGGCGAATTCCCGTGGATTGTCCCACGGGCTAACGACTAGTCTATATTATAATACCCGTATGCGTCTGTCTGTCACGCAAAATGGTACCACAAGTAGCGAGACGCACGTAATGAGGTATAAAAAGGACGGGCGAACCCGCAGATTTTTCCACGGGCCACCGACTAGTTGTGGTAAAGGAATATTCATTAAATTGTAAAAAGAAAAATGCTTCTTTTCCTTATCATGTAAGCAGGACAGTGGTTTAAAAAAAAGTAATGCCAGTATAACCAAATATAAAGCATATGTTTATGCATATTTAATTACACTAGCGCTACAATAAAAAAGATTCAGTTTCTTAGTTAAAATTCAAACCTGAAAAGTACTTTAAATTGGGCAGAAGGCTTTTTAGCAAATTGGCGAATGATAAATTTTTGTAGAAGCAAGCACCATCCAATCATAAAAATAGTTTTTCAGTTGTGTTGCAAAATGTAATGTATATATATATATATAATGCACATTTTTCCTTGAAGTTAAATTAAAGAGTGCTTGACATTTCAATACAAAAAGTACATTGCAAATATTAATTATATATACAGTTGCAACTTCAAAGTTCTTCCACAAGTATATACATAAATTCATTTTTATTTCAACTGTAGCAAATGTTACAATTTTTATTCTGGATAACTACTATCTAAAAAAGGATTGACATCTTTTGTGCTGTTTGCATAATCTAAAGTAAGTAACATATACTTGCTATAGTGTAAAAAAAGGAGAAGTAGAGTAGCTTGGTTTATAATTAGATTTGCTTCAATAATTAGTGTTTTGTTTTGTTTAATCAAGAAAGTCAACGAAAAATACTTCAGTTTATTTTTTTTTCTTACATTACAATTTTTATAATAAGTCTTTTTATAAAGCTAATTTCAAGAGTCGTCATAAACATGAGATAATTATCACTTTGCAACGATGATGGAGACATTTTATTTGATTGGGTACTCAGCCCTCTGAATTAGCGAAAATGTTCGACGGAAAAATTTTGCCGTCGTGGAGGTCGACCACGACAGCATTTACGACGGCAAAAGCTGAATGCCGTCATGGATTCAGAGGGCTGGGTACTGGTCATTTTATAAAAGACTCCTTTACAATGTTCTTGAGAAAATAAATTGAATTAGTTTAAAACTTTATTTTTTTAAAGAACGCTTGGGCTGATTATAGTCGCTTGTTTTTTAAATGAATTGTATCGTTTAAGCCTGTGGAAATCCACTTACATGGAGGAACAATAGAAAAGATATTTTATTTAAATTTTAATGACATCAGCAATAATTAACACAAAAATATTGTATAGAACCCGAAATACTAATCAAAATAATGTCACAAAAGTTAATAATTAATAATAAATAAGACATAATTTTTCAACTACATCAAAGGAAAATAAACACATCCACTTTGCCTGTTACAGACACGTGGACACTGTGTCTGTATTATTTATAGGTATAGCAGTCGTTTGTTTCTTTTTCGATTTAAAAAAAAAAAAATTCCATAAGAAATAAAAATAAACAAATAAATCAAAAATAGTGTCTTTAGAGGTTCATATCCAAAATGTAAACAATGTTATAAGCTAGTGAAAGAATACACTGGAATTTACCCATTACTACTTGTACCGTTCTCAGCAGACCTTAGACAGCAGCTATTTCCTAACTGGAATTTATCTGGAATTTTCTAACCCATTACAGAAGCTAACTATATTTACTCTAAGTGAATAAGATTTCATTAATACCTCAAACCATGTGGATGAAAATCCCATTTCGGATTTAATAGTTCATGTGACTTATGCATCTTATTATCTTATGTTTAATCCTGGTTACTTTTAACTTAGTTTTAATATATAAAAATGGGAAGCAGTAAAAAGAAAGATAAAAAGAAGAAGAAGAAGAGAACTCGCGATAGTGGAGATGATTCACCTGGGCGAAGTCGGGATAGTGAAAGAAAACGTGATGATGATCGCAAAAAAGATTCATACCGCAAGAATATTCCTCAAACAGAAGAGTATGTATATGACTATAGTGGACAAGAAATAGTAGGAGGCTCAAGAGATATATCTCCTTCACCAGAGCAAGACTTGGGTGATAAAGGTAGATACAGTGAGAGAAATAAAGAAAAGAGATATGAGAGAGGATCAAACCGAAAGGACAGATCACGGTCACCTTTACAGAATGATTACAGAAAAAGAGAGCTGACTCCTCCACCTCTGCCACCTGGAGTAGATTGGCCTTTTGAAGGCAAAACTCGACAAAGCAATGATAAAGTTGATTGGGAAAGTAAAGATGAGCAAAACAGAGACCGGGATTACCAGGATGAGGTGGATCGAAAATATAGGGAAAAAAAGAAAGAAGAAATGAAAAGAAATGGTAAGTCAAGTGATGTCATAAGGCTAATCCAAAAAAATAACCAAATATAACTTGGTTTTAACCATAGTTTTAATAAATAATTTTGATCAATGGTCACACTGCCTAAATTAAGTTGCACAAAGAGTATGCCAAAAAAGTGTCACCTACATGAGATACCATTTTATACATTATTTTTCTGCATTAGAAGCACCTGATACGACATCAACAAAAGAAAGTTTATCGCTAAGTATAGAAGAAACCAAGTATGTATCTTTTCATTTATGTTTAAGCCAGAAATATTTTCTCTGTTACTTTATGTGTTATATATATTCTTACAGCAAATTGCGCGAAAAGCTTGGTTTGAAACCATTAAAGATGGATTCTGATTCTAAAGATGGTTAGTTCGGGATTTTTTTTCTGTATGGATTTTATTTTGTAGCCCTTCCTTTAATTACAGATTATTGACAATTATGTTCTTTTTAGGATCAAAAGAAGTATCATATGCTGACAGAGAAGATGTGCATAAACCAGCTACAAATATTTCCGAGAAGAAAACCACAGACAAGGTACAAAGTAGTTCAAGCTCTTTATTTTTTATCAATAACTGCTGTTATTGTGATATTATTGACCAAATGTATATAAATGGAAAAGCTAGACCATACTGTTAGTAAAAGCAGAATTTTTTTACTTGTTTTAAAAGCAGAATTTAAATGCAATGCTATTGTTCTACAGTTTTGTTTTTGTTTTTTTTGGTTTATATTAATATGTGTATTGCTGCAGTACATAGGCTTACATATTGAATGATGTTGGGTAGTTGTGCAGTGAAGAAGCTTTATTTGTTATGTTCGTATTTTTTAACAATTACAAATTGTGATCGTCTCGCTCACGCAACTCGCAAGTGAGCAAAATGTATATGTACAAAAGATAATTTCCTAATGGGATTAAAAAATATAATCAAAGAGAATTTCCAAATGTAGTATAAATATCGTGCCTATTAAATATAATCAACTTTAATGACTCCTCACAGGATTCACTGGGGTTACTGACGTAAGTTTAAAGTTAGAAAGAACGCAATCACGTGCGTTTGACATGTTTTCACCTACGGAATTCTTATAAAATATAAGTGAGGAGATTACTCTTGCAAAAAAAATTGTGAATTTCGGTTTCTTTTATAACAGGTATTTTTATGGATTTTCCCTGTCCTTTAATTTATTTGTTGTAAATTTTCGTTAATGTAATAATTTCAGTTAGTGTTGTAATACTGTGAAAGATAGCCTAATGCTGGTATACTGGTGTTTTGTAAACTTAGATATTGTTATGTATGTTTATGTAGTGTGTCTGATGAAATAAACTTCTTAACTACTATAGATGCGGGAAAAAATGGAAGCTATCCGTGAAAAAAGGAGAATACATCAAAAACTGCAGTAAGTATTTTTAAGTGCCATAAAGACTTTATAAGTGCTAACAATTGCCACCTGATAATATTTTGGTTTTTAGGAGGATAATTTATTTAAGGGAAATGCTTATTAAAGGGGAGCACTTGTCATAATTGTACAAGTTTTTTTGGAAATTGGCTTAATAGTTCCGACCAAGTATCAGCAAGAAAAAATATTCCAAAATCTTAAACTTGAAGAAAAAGGAAATTTTAGACAACACTGTATTTGAATATGGTTCTAAAAAATTTCCTTGAGTAAAAACGAATAACTTTATTTTGGTTTAATATAACTGAGATAGTTAATACTCAAAATTTGAATAAGTGCGAGGGAGGGTGTTATTCAAGGGAGGGGAGGGATGCTTATTAAAATTTTTAAGCATTAAAGGTAGTGCTTAATCAAGTGGAACTCAGGAAGTGGAGTGGGTACTTCATTTTTTGTGGTATTAATATTTTGTTTATATTTGAGCTAATAGTAAATAAATTTATAGATTGTAGCAACCAAAGCTGTTTCCAATATTGTGAACTAAAACCTCCAAATCTGTATATTTAACGTGATATAAAACTAGAAAATGTCTTCCATTGATTCCCATTGATCTTTAAACCAGGTTTGCTCCAGTACTTCACTCAATCAATTAACATTCTGTCAAACTAGAATTTTAAATTCTAATTTCTTTATCATCATGTAGTTGTGTCAGTCAAGAATTAAATACCCAATTTACAAGCAGCATGTTAGGGTATAGATATTCACCCTTTTTTAAATATTTAATTTAGAAAAGTTAAAGGACTTGGTGACGATGACGATCCTGTCATTGACAGTGCTGCTGCCTGGGTTGTGAAATCTCGAATAAAAGAAAAAGAAAAAGAATTAGCAGCCATAAGGGTATGTGAGGTCTAGGGAGTGTCACATTTTTAAATTATGTCCAGTTAAAGTGAAAAATCCAACAAAAATTGTTTGTATTATTATTACTTTTTTTATGGTTTCAAATAATTTTCTAAACCTTTTGTGTGATACATTGTGTTCAGAATGGTAATAAGAATGTTTGACTTTTGGCTGCATCAAGCAAATTTTCTTGAAATGAGAATAATACAAAAGGACGATTTAAGATCAAGATTTTTAACAAATACCCTGATAAACAAGGAATTTTTCTATGAAACCATTCATAGGTTTCCCTTTTTATTCTGAAAATATGTTTCGTCTTTTTTATTTAGATGACCTATTGATTTATTAAAATTCATAGGTTTTATTCAGTACTTCTATTAATAACAATTAAAAAAAATAAAGTTGATAGACCAGGCAAATTTGATAACAAGAATATTTAAAAAGGTGGCATGATTGTTTGCAATTTTGGATATTCCTGTTATACTTTTATAGCCTTTGTAATATTCCAAGAAATGCAGCGTATTTATGCCATATATTTGGTGTCGATTTAATACATAATTTATTGATTAAAATTCCTAAATTCAATTAACTTAAAATGGATCAATGTATTGTTAATATTATTGAAATTTGTAAATATGTTCTTTGTACACTGATTTTTTTTTCAAATTGTATAGTCAAGTCTTAACCCTATTTTTAGGCCAAAATGTTGGAAGAAATGGATGAGGAGTTTGGGATATCAAGTTTGATTGAAGAAACAGTTGGTAACATAAAGAAAGAGGTATTAGCTTTTATTATCTGTTATTAAATTCGATGTTGGGCATGATAACTACTCTATAGTGTTTGGAATATGTTTTAAAACCATTTTCAAGTAAGTTTAATATGACAACATCGGACATCTGTTTTTTATAAACAGTCTTGTCAATTAAGAAATGGCTAGGTGTGTGGTAAATCACACACCAAAAATTGCTTTTGTGATGGACCAGGCGTGTGGTTTTTAAGTTTTTATAATAGGTTTACAATTTTTCATTTGTTTTGTGATTGTAAAGATTTTTACTTAAGAAACTGGAACAATAAACTCTAAGATTCTGTTGGTTTATGCTCTGCAGAAAATTAAACAAATTTTGTAGTTCTATATATGTTTGTTAAAATTTACCTATTTATGTTTTAGCCTTTTTATGGATCAAAAGACTTAAAAGGCTTGATGGTTCAACATAAAGGCAATTCATTTGCAGTAAGTTTTCATCTACAGTAGTTTATTAATAACTTGTGCTAACTACTGCTGCCAGTGTCAGGTCAAATGCTTTGATTTAGAGAAGGCTTTTACGAGTAAATGTACTTCTTTTTATGTGAGCATTGATAAACAAAATTGTTTCTTACTGCAGGAAGGATCAGATGTGATATTGACATTGGAGGACAAGGCAATTCTTGATGAAAACAATGACGATGTGCTGATCAATGTAAATATAGCTGAAGATGAAAGGGTATGATTTAAATTATTTAAATGCCTAAAAATTCAATGTTTTAAACTATAGTTTCATTTAGAAATGGTATAACACAGAGTTATAACCCCTTTTAAACTTGTTCTATTGATTCTTTTGGTCTCACCTTATCATTCTTATACTTCATAAATTACCTTTTAATTGTAAATAATTATTACATGTGCATAAATAGGATAATGTAGTTTTGTAACTTTCAACTTTTGTTGTGTTTTTATAAGAGTAAAAATTAATTCTACCTTTTAAAACTGTAATATGTTTTTCTAGACCAAAAAAAATGTTGAAAATAGAAGGAAAAAGCCTGGGTACAAAGCATATGATGAGGTAGATGAAGAAACTGGCATGGTGAGTATAATTATTAGTCATTAACATTTGATTGTTGTGTTATTTCTGTTGTTTAGGATTTGGGAAGTAGTTTTTCTCCGTTTTTTAAAGATAAGTGCAAATAAAAAAGAAACTTTGTTACACTTAAAAAGAAGATGAATACTGCATCTCAAAGACTTAAAGTAGTAACATAAACATTTTTAGATAAGGAGTTATTATAACACGAACCTAACAGTTGCAAACTAACATTTCCAAATTGTTTTTTTAATTTATTTTTTTTAGTACATTTTAAATAAAAATTTTCTTGCAATTTGTCCTTTAGTTAAAAGTGCGGGGTGTTTTGGATAAATATGATGAAGAAATTGAAGGTCGGAAAAAAGAATCGTTTAAACTTGGTAAGTTTTGTTCTCAACTGACGTGAATCAATACGATGGCATGAGGGTAAAACGTAACATAAGGCGAACTTTTAGAAAAAGGAAAGATTTTAATCAATCTATTGCTTCCATCTGGGTCCGTGAAAAAGTTAATTACTTTAATTGCTGTGATCTGATTGGTTAATTTCGATCCTCTAATTATGTCTTCAAATAATAAATAGCCAAAGATGATTACGATCATTGCCCGTCGATGACAGCTGTAGCTGTCGAAACGTAGCCTAGAATAAACTTGCTTGTTCATGACATGATAATATTTATATTATTCAGTGACAATGACTGAACAGATAGGTGGTAATATTTTTAAAAGGGTAAATTATGTAATATTTTGGTGCAAAAAATTAAGCAATTTTAAAAACAGCGAATCTTTTAAAAATTAGTAGAAACAAAATCTAAAATCAATTTATGTCTCGTTGTTGACTGCTATTTTTACAAGATGCTGCATCGTAGTATTTCATTCATTCCAATTTTTAAATTAGATGTTATTCGCATGGCAAAATGTAAACTAATGCCATTTTAACCATGATTATTTCAGTTCCTATGAACTATATCAACTAACGTAAAAATTAAAGGAAATTAGAATATTTTTTGAGTCAAAATGGGACTTGGGAGTGGAGAGGTTTTGAGTTTTATAGTATTTATAGTATCAGTAAATTTGTAAATACTTATCAGTATTTGTAAATACTTACACATAAAATAAACAATAAATGATATATTAAACACCTTGATGCAGGAGTCATGACCCATATTATCCAAAAAAATGTTTATCAATTTCTTGATTATGAAATTAACTTTGCATAAAAAATTTAATGGTTCGCCATGTAGCAAATGAGACATGTTAACATCCACTTTGCATGTTTCATGTTATAGGGTTGTCAGCAAAAAATTAAGAGGCCCGGGACGAGCAAACGAGTGTTATTTTGGCAAAAAAATTTATGTCAATCAATTCACTGTTATAATATCTATGCATTGATAAAGTTTGAATGCACATCCCTTAACAGGTCTAAAATTACTGATGGCAGAAAATGTCAAAATTTGCTATTACTTAAACACTAGTCGATTAGGCCCGTGGAGAAATCCACTTAGGCAGAAGGACAATAGAAAAATAGGTTTTTTCGATTTTTTGCTGACGTCAGCAGTGCATATAAAAGAAATTGACGAAATTTGTTTATCCGTTTCTTGTAATATGCAGAGGTTGAAACGCTAATCAAAATAATGTAAAGGGTCATATGTTTTCGACGAACGCCTAAGGAGATATAAGGGTTTAAAAAGTTTGCTGACGTCTGCAAAGACCCGCAAAAACACATAGAATTTTTTTTTTCAGAATTTTATATACCTAATGCCTTCATCGTATAGATCTTGAAACGCTGATCAAGAAAATGTATAGGATCATGTACTTTTGACAAGCGGTTGCAGAGATATTAGGGTTTAAAGGTTTTTTGGTGACGTCATCAACCCGTCCATTTCGAAACGGATTTGGGGACCCAGGTTCGGGAAACTTACCCAAATTGGTCCCAGGTGGTCCCTAGTTACCCACGCGGTGAAAAATCATTGACGTCACCACCTCGTTTCCAAGTTATTTGGCCTCAAAGTTTTAACTGCACTGTAATGGCTTCATTAATTTAACATACTTTCCTTTGACGTTAATATTATTTTAACGTTAAAGTTTGGTAAATTACAGAACCATTTTATGGGCGATGTTTTAGAGACTTTATCAAAGAGAATGGTGAAGAATATAATCCACTTTGCAAAAGTCACAGACAGACAGAACTGGCGTATTATTGTATAGATCGATAAGGCTATAGGTTATAAGGTTATAGGTTGTTTTGCAGGTTTTGCTAACGTGTCAGCAGTGAATATACAAAAAAAAAATTGGCAAAATGTAGTTTATCTGCTGCCTGTTATGCGTACAAATTGAAACGCTGATAAAAAAATATATAGGATCATATGTGTTCACAAACGCATAAGGAGATATAAGTGTTTTAAAATTTTAAAATATTGATGACGTCAGTAAAGTCCTCTAAAGTACACAAAAAAATTTTCGTTAGAAATTTGTAATGTAGTTCACTTAGGGAGAAGTACATTGGAAAAGAGAATCGTAACTTGTATTTTGATTACGTCTGCCAGGACCCGTCAATACACAATATTTTTTTCCTGAAGTTTGTTTACACGTTGCTTCCAATGTGTAGAGCTTGAAACGCTGATCAAAATAATGTATAGAATCACGTACAACACCAACAATAATAATAAAGTCAGAAATGACATCTCAAATATTTACATCTTATAAAGTGATTACGTTTGATTACGTTGCAAACCTTTAATATTTTAATAAAAAGTGTCAAAAACATCAAATTTATATCTGGAAAATCATTTATTCGGTTACATACTATCCTGTTCCCCCAAAATATACACAAAATGTAAAAATTATATAACCGGTTAAGAACATAAAATTTTTTCTTAGTATGATGATCTTAGGCAGAAGGACAATGGAATATAGGTTCTTTTAGATGTTTTTCTGACATCAGCAGTGCATATACAAAAAACATGTTCTTAAAATCTTACACAAAATGTCAAATATCAAATCGCATTAAATTCTCCACACAAATCTTACACAAAATAAAAAAGAACAGCTTGCAAGGTGTAAAATCTAGTTGATAAAAAGTTACAACAACGACACTCACAACATCGACACTCACAACATCGACACTCACAACATCGACACTCACAACACACACCAAACTCACAAAACCGACCAAACTCACAAAACCGACAGTAAAAACACCGACAGTTAACACCAACATCACAACCCGGATAATAACAATGTCAGAAATAACGCATCTCAAATATGTACATCTTATAAGTGATTATGTTGAAAACCCTCAGTATTTTATTCTGAAATGTCAAAAAGGAGGCCTCCAAGAGTTAGTATAAATCAACAAAAATAAGTTTTTTACACATTTTAAATATTGTCTTTCCCTTAAAAGCTTATACAAAAGTATGAAAAAGCCATAGTTTGGAAAACATCAAATTTAAATCTAGAAAAATCAGTCATTTCGGTTGCATACCATCCTCTCCCACAAAAATTTACACAAAATGTAAAAATCAACCAGTTAAGAACACAAAAATTTTCTCTTTTAGTTCCATATTGCCCTTTACCAACAATTTTAAACCTAAATGTCAAAAAATCAATGAGCAAAGAATAAACTTGAATCAACAAAGATCATTATATGTAGAGCTTGAAACACTAATCAAAATAATGTATAGAATCATGTACAACACCAACAATAATAATAAAGTCAGAAATAACACATCTCAAATATTTACTTCGTTGAAAACATTTAATATTTCAATCAGAAGTGTCAAAAAACATCAAATTTATATCTGGAAAATCATTTATTCGATTACGTACTATCCTGTTCCCCAAAAATATACACAAATTGTAAAAATTAACAGGTTAAGAACACAAAAAATTTTTCCTTAGTATGATGATCAGTAGTGACCTTTACCAACCATTTTAAACGTGAATGTCAAAAATGAATAAGGAGTAAATTTGAATCAACAAAGATATTATTTTTGGAAAACAGAGTGTATATATATATTTTTGGAAAACAGAGTGTATATACGGTCCGTCCTCACAAAAGTTAACACAAAATGTAAAACAGATCGGTTTTTGAGGAGCACATCCAAATCAACAAAAATCAGTTCATTTAGCATGTTCTATATTGCCATTGCCCATAAATCTTCCACAAAAAGGTTATGAAACACATCAAATTATAGAAAAATCAGGCATTTCATAAAAATATAAAAAAAAAAGAAGTTTTAGTCAGAACAATCAGTAATTTTTTCATCATCACCAAACACAGTTATTACCACAATTTTAAAATTCTTAACAAAAACGTGAAACCATGGAATTTTCTTCCAGCAAAAATGACATCACATATAGTTTAGTTCTTCCCAACAAAAGTTTATAATACGAACTATGAAAAAGCCATTAGCTTACACAACAGCCTTCAGTGGAGGCCAATTCCACAAAATTTGTTCTTTCAGTATATTGCATGTGGTCTTTTTCCCACAAAAGTTTACACAAAATTTTAAAAATCGGCAGTTTGCAACACAAACAAAAACACGAACAACCTTGCCATCCTCTCATAAATTAAAATAAAGTCATAAACCCACGTAAATTTCCAATCAAATGTCTACAACCCCCTGTAAAAAGAACCTGGCATTATACATGTTTAAGTTTAACAGGATGTCAGAAACAAAACAATAAAAAATAACTTAACACACACGCTTTAAATTCTGAAAAAATTTATTGCACTTGTCATATTGCACGTGGTCCGCAGTGAAAATGTGAAAATAATTATACTCTTGTGGGCATAAAAATACATCCTACTATCCTGCAAAAGTTCAAGTATTTAAAAGATTTTGTAGGTAGCTAGCTAGCTAGCTTTTACCTTATAATTCGTGCTCATAAAAGAAGAGAAGTTTGGAAACTAAGGTAGCTAGCTATAGATAATTAAAAAAGACGAGTAACAACATAAGTCATAGGTTAGAGCTAGCCATGGGGATGGGGGAGTAGGACTTGGAGGCTAACATTAGCCAGCTAACAGTAGCTAAGACAGCCAGTTAAATATACTTAAACTGGGAACACTTAGCTAAAACTAAAGCTATATATATAGCTATTTATGCTTAGTAAAACACATATAAAGAGAAACAATTGTAATGTAAAAATAATAACATTACAGTGAGCAGTGAGTTCAACAAATCAAAGTTTTCCCGTTTGTTAGTCAGCTAACAGCTTTATGTAGCATTTTGAATTTTAGCACAAACACATTAGTTACGCGTCAGGGGACACATTAATTATTCAACAAATGTAAACAAACATGGTGGCTAGTTTTTTTTAAAAAAAAGCGGTAAAATATACAACTTCAGGAATTTGAGGCTTTTAAGTGGCTTTTCCTGGAAAATGCGAGTCTGCTTGCTCCAGCGACATAAAAACTAAACGTCTGAAAACATCAAAGTCCTTACTATTTGTGATTTCAAATCCACTTCAAACTATAGCCTTTATTTTCTTCTTCTAAATTTACTACTTTACTTCTAGCTCTAGCTACCACTTCTCACTTCATTTCTTGGACTTTTCTTTCTCTGAATTACTTTTTGCCCTTTTTTCAAGACGAAGGGACTGTTTTCTTGTTGTTGTTTTTGTGTCGAGGGTTACCATTTTTCAGGAGTTAGCCGTTAAAATTTTTTCAGCAAATCAAGTTGCTTCATTTAGATCACGTGATGTAAACAAAGTAAACCCGCTAGCAAAATGGACATAATTCTTTCGGCGACTTCAAAGAAAATTTCGGCTACATCTAAGGAAAATGACCACATCCGCTTTGCCTGTTACAGACAGACGGACACACTCTCCGTATTATTATAAGAGATGACATGACAAACATTTATGCAGCATAATTAAATCTACTTTTCTTTAAATGTGAATATCTTGAGAACGAAAAGAGCTTTTTAAAAAATTTAAAAAGACTTGTAAACCAACTTTTTAGGCTCTTTAATGTAAGTCCAACATCATTTTATACCTCGGGTTCCCTTTAAGCTTGGACTGACATTACATTTTGGTATTTTAACTTTGGCCTGATACATCAACACATTGATGAACACTGAACACTGATGTAAGCAAAGTTAATTAAATCCAGATATATTTGATTTATTTTTTCATCCTAATGTTAAGAGAATTAATCTTGAATCATTGTTAAAACTGTGATTTTTTTATTTATGTCATAATACATAATATTATATTTTTATGCCAGGCTTTAAGAATTATACTCAATTTTAGTAAAAGAGTTATGTTCTGACAAAATTTAATTTCTTCTGTAGATCATACTGGAAAGGCGGAAATGGATGGGGAAACAGAAATGGATAAAATTCGCGCCACATTAAAAGCACAACAAGTAATGCTAATTATTTACGGTTAAAAAAGAAACATGTGTAGAAGATTACAAGCAATATTACTACTTCTGCCTCACATAGTTTGTAGTAATATTGACAAAGTTATACTCATTGTAGGTATCATTAGAAATGAGTGCACCACAGCTGGCAAGAGAATATTATACTGAGGAAGAGTTGGTAGGTGGAGATTTATATTTATATTTAAACCTAAAAGTCTTAGCCCAACATTTGATTACAAATTTAATGGCCTCAAAAATTCACATTATTTTAAACTCCATCTTAGATGTTGATCAAAGTTATCGATGCATTCTCATTTGTTTATCTATGTTTTGTGCTTTATGATCAGGTAAAATTTAAAAAGCCAAGGAAAAAAATCAGAAAAGTACGGAAGAGACAAGTTTTAAAGGTATTATGTTTATTATTAATGTTTCTTTCTGTAAAATGTTTCTACTATCTGTCTGATTGTTTGTCTAACATAAAAACGAATAAGACACCTATTTTTTAACATTCCTACATCTTGACTCAAATTTCAATAAAATTATAAATATGGTTACCAGTATGAAAAAACACTACTACAGGTTTTATTATTTTTCTTTTTTTGTTACAAATTGAAGCAAACTATCCAAGTATGACTGTATCAACACACTCGTTTCGCTAAACATATTTCTCCCAAAAAAATCCTCAGATTTTTTTTCATTATTCTTTCATCACTATAAAACACACTACAATTTGTAGGATGTTCCTTGATAGCATTTCATGTAGTAGAAAAACAATAGAAAAATAAAATACTTTCTATTCTTTTTCAAATAGACGTGTCCTTTTTTTATTAAATTCAACCCTAAAGTAATGACATCAATATATTCAAAATACTTTTTTTCGGATATTGATGGTATAAATTTGATCAATGTGTGTACATACAGCGATTTGTTAGCAACACCTGTGACGAGAAATTTTAATGATCATATTTTCAGGCAAAGTATGATGGTGTCATCCTACTAAATTTTTCTCAAAATCTTTTTTCCTCAGAAAATTATTTTTTATTTTTTTTGGATTTCACTATGAAATAGACACTGAAATCTCCAGGATGAAAGTTTAACTTATGGCTTACGTATAAAAGCTAAATCCTGCTTAATGCAATAACATCTTGCTTTACTTTACGATCAGAAATAGAAACTGTACTATTGTAACATAACGAGTAAACTGATGATGATGTTCTGTATAAATTTGCATAGCTAGCCAGCTTTGTGTAGACTGATGCCTTAACTTTCTCTTAAATCCGTCATAAGCAACCATTTATTACTGGTGTCTGCAACATTGCTAAAGCATCCTTAATCTTTTTTTAGCTGTTCAAACAACTGCATTATTTACTCAGTGTTTTATGTATAAAAGTTTTTCTTTACTATATCTCCACAATATGGACCTTAACACGTATGAAAATGATTTTGACTTATTTTCTAAATTGCTGAGTCAGCAGAAATTTCCAATTCAAAATGTGTATAAACAAGAAAAAAATTAGCTCCAACTTTTTACAACCTCATGATTTTTTACCAGTTTCTGTTTTTAAGTGAACTTTTGGTTATCCTAGTTGAAAGGGTGCGTGGCATTTTTTTGTTCATTTATATTTTTCAAACAATAGGCTTTTGTATATTTTGAAAGATTCTTGGGTAACATCCTCTGCTGCCTAAAACGCTGTTGAAAGAAAAATATTTGAAGAAAATATTTGAAGTAAAAATATTTCTGAATGCCATATCATAGCCACATGATTTTCCAAACATGTCTAAAAACTTTGAAGAATAAGGAAAATGCTATCGGATGTTAAAGCTCGTGCAGTGCAGTACTATAAAGATCGGCGTGAAATTCTATGTTGCGCCATTTGTTGTTACCAACATTTCTCTTTAATAATTATGTCAATTTTTCTGCATAAATTTACAAGCACGTAGCACTATTTTGAAAGTGTTACTTCCACCTTAATAAACCATTATTTTCCTTCCTTCAAAAGCAGTAAATTTGGTGTGTTTTAAAACTGTATTTTGTAGTGATAACTGAAATCTTAGTTACCATTTTTTCGAACTGTTTGAAATTATATATATTTCGACCGATCATAATCATAAACCAAAAAAACTAAAAATGTTTATATCGAATAAACTGCATTTTGTAATTAAGGAATTTTTTGGAAAACCACAAGCTCAAATTGATAACATAGTTCTTTTTTTCTGCAATTCGCTGAAGCATAAGAAATTTTAACTCTTCATCAATCATGTATTGCTTTTAATGTAGTATATATACAAGTTACTATTATTTTCCCTTTGTCAGGCTGATGATCTTCTAAAAATTAATGTGGCTGATTCTACTCAAGACAGAGGTTCACGGTAACATATTTGTTCTATATATTCTAAATATTCTACCAAAGAACCATATAAATATTTTAAAATATTGAAATTTTAAAACGACTTTTAATGTAAATTTCAGCATTTGAGTAGAATTGTGTTTGATTACTAACCAGGGTATGATAAAGTTGCCTCTTGGTTTGTGTGTATGTGTTCACTGTTTGTTGTATTCGTTTTTCACGCCAACATCCATAAAAAAGACGAGTTTTACAGAAATTAACTTTGCAGACTTGATTATCAAGAAAAAGTACTTTTTGCAGAAGGGAAAGTAATAAATGTTTGTATTGTTCTGCAAAATCCTAATTTTCGTTCTACTGTGAAGAGGAAAAAGAAAACAAACAACTTAAAAAAAAACTTATAACAACAACATTTTTTTTGTTTTAGTGCTTTAGGGGGAAATCTCCAAGCATTAATCCTGCAATAGATTATCCTTTAAAAGTTAACACCCTTAAGGGCATTGTGTGACAAACAGTTCATTACAGATTTACTCAAACGTTGTTTTTTACTTATATAGCTGAATGTTTGTGTTTAGAAAACAGAAAACTACAAAACCTTCATTGTCACAAGGTACTCAGGGTGAAGAGGTGTGTGGATTTGTTTTTAACTTTATAAGCTACAGACGATGATCATTTGTTTATATGTAGTAGTGTTATTTATATATACAATGTAAAAAAAATAGTTGTTTCTTGTTAAAGTTAAAGGAACTAGTTGTATTTACTGTGGTGAACTGTGGCAAACAAAGGGCCAGCAATATAAGATTGACAATGTTAAAAATAAGTTTTGGTTGTTTTTATTAATTATTATTTATTTTTTGTTTCTTTCAGGATATGGATATTGTTACTGCTGTTCCTGATGAGTTAGGTATTTCGTTAAGTTTTGATCTTGGTTGTTCAGACTTTTTTACAACAAAATAAGTAGATAAATAGGAAAAAGTGAGATTGTTCTCATAGTCTTTGAAAACTCCATTCTTGAAAATCAGTGGAATGTTAGAAAAGGATACTAACAAAATCGTGATATTAAGCTGAGCTAAGTGAAATTAGCCAATTGAAAATCCCTTTTAACTATTGTCATTTAGATTATTATGTAGCTGTAAGCCAGCATGAGGAAACACCTTCCTTCGTAGAAGACGATGAAGCAGAACAAGAATTGCAATTAGCCTTGCAACGATCAAGGCGAACAAAAGAAAAGAAGGGACATGAGAATGACGAAGCTGATGCTGCATTAGAGAAGGTGTGTTGTAATACCGAATGTTTAGTTTGAAGCTTAATAATGTTGTCATCGGTCATCATCATCGATCATCATCATCATCGATCATCATCATCTCGATCATCATCATCGCGATCATCATCACCGTCATTATCGATCATTATTATCTCGATCATCATCGATCATCATCATCTCGATCATCATCATCATCATCATCTCGATCATCATCTCGATCATCATCACCATCATCTCGATCATTATCATCATCATCTTCCTATAGAAGATTGCAGTGCTCCTTGTCATCATCATCTTCCTATAGAAGATTGCAGTGCTCCTTGTCATCATCATCTTACTAGCACGGGATGAATAGGTTACCTTAATAATAAGGACATAAGGCAATGCTGGACAGAGGTGCAAAGCAAAGCGAGAGTTCTATAATGTTCACCCAGGGTTATGCTACACGATTTGTTGCTATTGTATTTGACTGACTGGGTTATGTTGAAAAGAGGATCTGAAAATCACTTCATAAAGGAAAGGTTGTGAAGTAAACTTAAGATACAGTGTCAAACGCTTTGTTATCAATATGCTGTGCAAAGCAATGTATCACCAAACTTGAAAGACCTCTTTGCTCGAAAACTAAATTAAAATTTTAACAATAGACTGTGCTTAGCCTAGTACTCACTCAGAGTTGTATGGATCCTTGTTGATGATTTTCGAAAGTGTAGTATCAACATTTTTGTTAAGACTGTTGCAACTGGCAAAGTAGAATCGACCAGACCATTAGTTTTTTGCAGTTACTTTTGTTCAATCGCTATTTTGCTGGTAATTTTTCTAAAGACCTCTTAAGGAAATGAAAAATGGGGATTATCTCTGAGAATATAATAGTTCTCTTTTTTTTAGATAGCTTTGGAAGTATTAAATAAACCAAAAGAAAAAGATATGGAAATGGAAATGGAAATGGAACAACCAACAACTTCACGCTCTTCAAAGAAGAAGGGAAAAGGTAGCTTCTTTGAAATTAAGTAGATTTACTTTTTTAAATGCATACATGTTTTAATTTTTTTGTTCTCTTATTTTGTAATCGTCGTCATACTGCATAGTGTATTACTTATATTTTTTTGCTTATAGGAATGATTGTATTAGATTCCACGTCAGAATTTTGCCGAACTTTAGGAGAAATACCATCGTTAGGTGAGAATGCTAAGATTAAACGAAAGTTTTTACCTTATATTTGGATGACTGTTCAGGTTCATATTTTTTAACAGGATTACATTTTGACAGTTAAATGCAGTAATTGGACATGTCAAGGTCTTTTAAACGTTCAATTTTTAAGGACAGTGATAGTTTTTTAAAAAAAAATAGAATTATTACTGGAACATGACATAATATAAAAGTAGAAAACCAATCTTTAACATTTTTGTGACTTAAGAAAAACCAAAAAGAATTTGATTGGTTCATTTTTTACAAGGAATGTTTTGGAAGAGGGAGGGGGTGCAGATTTAAAAATCAGTTGGAAAATAAAATAGGATCTTTAAACTTTTTCTTTTAAATAATATTTTCTAATAGGACCACCCAGTCAACCGAAGAGGGAGGAAGTTTTACCAGATGATGATGTCGAGGTGAGAAAATAATTGCCTTTATCTATTTGTCTCTTATCACATATATGTGATCTGTATGTATGCTTGCTGTGTAACTTAATCTAGTTGGCAGGATTTCTCAAAAAATTTAGTTGTTTCTGTGGAGATGGTGATGATTTATCCAATTCTCATTAGTTATGCGAATTTTGAATTCTAAATACATCATTTTTAACGATCATTTATTCTACTTTAGATGGAAATCGAGAAATCAAGCAAAGGAGGCTGGGAACAAGTTGAAATAAATAAAGCAAAGTTGAAAAAAGTAGATGCTAAAGAGGACGTATGTAGTATATATTGGTCACACTGTCTATGTTTTTTAATGTACCTTTTGTGTGTTATGTTTCTTGCGTATGTGTGTCTTAATGTAAGTAGAAAAAAAAGATGTTTGCGATTTTGGAATGGACAAATGTTCGTAAAAAATTCTTCAAAGTTTATTTCAAGGCACAACAGGTACCATCGTCTTTTCTTATGGGGAAGCTACACCTTCTTGAAAAAGCATGGCCTCTGTTTGTGAAATAGATATTTTATATTCGTTTTTCGTCTGTTTTTTTTTCATTTTAGCTTCCTTTTCTTTTATATTTTTTTCTGTTTTTATCTCCAATTTTGTTTCATTTATCGTTTCTTCTATTTATAGATTTTGCTAAAGAAAATTTTATTTTTCGTTTTAAAAGAAATTATTTTTATTTTATCCAGCCTTAGAATTGGATTAACCTGAACTTAATGTTTAAGCACTTTTAAATCTATTCTTAAATGGTATATATCCAAAATATATTAACTTAAAGGGGCTACAAAACGGTTAATGTAAGTTCTCCGTCATTGATGTTATCTCCATCCTCGCACATTTCGAATAACATTGTGTAATAACCAGACCATCGAAAAGTTAAATACAAGACAACCTGTTTATGAATAATTACTTTTTTGTGATAAATTTGCTATTTTTTTGTTGCTATCTTCTAAAAAATGAAACATTATTTTTTACAGTTTTTTAGTATTCTTTTTGGCGGGAAAATAAGTTGCGGTCTGCAAAATATGTTACATATCAGTAAATTCAAAAATTTTGTTTTGACGAGAAAACAACAACAAAACGAGGAGCTGTATTTGGTACAAATACTATATGTTACTAGCTTAAGAAAGTAAAACCTCTAAAAAGATTTTAAAGTCATTGTCGGTGCCTCGACTGGCTTTATGTACAATAATCTTGTATGTTTCTATGCAAATTTAGAAGAATATAGCGAGCTAGCTAGTCCGAAAAATTTCGAAGTTTCTTTTTCAGAAGGCTTGATTTAATAGCAAGACGTGCTTATATAAAATAAATTTTGGATATGAAATACTTGTAGGAAACTTTTCTCTCATTTTCAGTTATATTTGGATGTCCAATGTGATATTTAAGGGATAAATGTTGTTTTTGCCCCCAGTGCTCATATACCTTTTTACCTCCATTAGCGCGACGTCCGTTTTGTAGCCTTTTTGGGCTCATATTGGTAGCTCGACTGTTGCACCACTTGTTGTTTCGCCTTTCTAATTTTTGTTTCTCTTATACTTAGCGTATTTAAAAATTTATTTTTAGTTTAACTTTTGTAGTACAATTATTAGGAGGATGAGGATGTCTTGGAATCTGAACCAATTCCAAACGGAATTGTAGCAACACTTAACCTCGCTAATATGAAAGGTCTGTAGTGTTATCTATGCGGTGGACTCTGACTATATTTACTGTCTATAACTCGCTTATACGGGAATGCTGACCTTGTTACAGCTGGCAGCTACCAGAAGTAAAATATATTTTGTTACTGTTCTGATTTTAGGCTATCTTAAAGAGGGCAGAGAAAAAGTAAGAAAATTCGACCCGTTGAATCTACCTGAGACAAAAGCTGAAGTGGATTTCGAAAAATTAAGGTATGTGTTGAAGAAAATGATAATTGTGTTTCTTTTCTTCATTTCGAAGACGTGTTCATTTAATTAATTAGTGACTCTCGGCTGCTCGGTGCTTTTTGTTAAAATTGATCGATTTAGGTTTAACATTTAGGGACCTTTTCAACCGGATATGTTATAGTCTTTTATACTCAGTAAAATTTGAAAGAAATTGCATGATGTATTATATACTCTGACTGTCTGTTCTTGTTACACCAATCTTAACTTTTTGTGTGTGTTGTAGTGTATAATTGATTTCTTTTTAGAGATGAAGAAAAGAATAAATATTCTCGGTAAGTAATTTTTTTATTTCTTTTTTTTTGTAAATTAATTGTACTTAAACTGATTTTATCTCTTTATTTTCTTCATTTCAGCGGTGGTTATGATAGAGACAGGTAGAACATTTATATTCAATTCTTGAACACTTGCCTTTACATTTAGAGACGAAAATATATTACGGACATGGGTTGTTTTACATTTAGATATGATCCTTATGCATTCAAAGATAAATCAAATTATAAGCCAGACATTAAACTAGAATACGTCGATAATAAGGGGCGCCAACTTAACCAAAAAGAGGTGAGTTAGATCATTCTGTATAACGCGCGGTTTAAATATTAATTATGGGTTCCAATGAAATAAAAATACAAAACAATAAAATCCATTCAAAAAGTCAAAAAGTTTCGGTAAATCCCGAGAGCGTTTAATGCCCAAGAGAACCTTGAATGGTCCGGAAACATCCTAATCTAAAATTATCCATCTATTCTCTTTTGTCGTTTTGCATGACAAATAATATTTGAGTTGCAAAAAGTTTTCAGGAATACCCTAACGCTTTAAATAAACGCCCTGGGCGTTTATTAAATTTTTTAATATTTTAGTAGGGCGTTTTTTCGAGAAAGCGTTTAAAAGAGAGGGAGTATTGTTTAATAAACTTTTGTATTTTTCCTTTTCTCTTGTTAATGGCATAACTACATATTAGAGCCAATGCGGCACCGACTATAATATTTTCTACCAATATTTTAAAAGTCTTTTTATAATGATCCTTATTAGATAAATTCCCAATTTGTATTTTCTTTCAGGTAAATGCCCCTATCTCTAAAAGGAGGGAAGGTTAATAGAAGGGGGTGTTTATTGAAAAAGAGGCAATGAAAGGGAATGTTTACTCATGAGGGTGTCTAGTATAGGGTGGCATTAATTTGACGCATAACGGTATGTCTCCTTGCTTTTAAAAATAGATTCAAAACATTGTTGGTGTACTTCAATACCAAGTATCGAATGACACCACAACAATGTTTTGCTTGAGTACGCAAAGATGTTTTTTCATCTCTCAGTGATTTCAACAATGGTAGTTATAACATCTTTGTATTCTAGGCGTTCAGACTACTTTCGCATAAATTTCATGGAAAAGGTTCGGGAAAGTTAAAAACAGAAAAACGAGCGAAGAAAATACTGGAAGAGAAGGTAACATTATTATTTTTTGTTCACATCTGTTTTTACCCAAAATCATATAATGTCGGGGTGTTAGAACGCCTCTACAGGCTGTACATAGTATATGGCCTGTATTTCGTTACAAGGACCCTAAAAGGAAATCACGTGGTTAGTGAACCGCAAACATTTTTCGCGATTGTAAGATCCGAACGCTAATATGGTGTAAAATAGTCTTGACTTTCCCGGGTGTAACAACAACCACAAAACTCAAGGCTAGGCGATGTTGTTATCCTATTGCCTTATTGAGTCTCGTTTATTCAGATTTTACACCTGACTTTGGTGATCTGCTTTTTTCATCTTTATTTTTCATCTTTTATTTAATTTTTTTTTATGCTCTGTTTGTATTTATCAACTTCTCCAGGAGGTAAATTAGTTTTTTCTTGGAGAGTTGCGTGATGTCTAACATTCTTTCTCTCTGTTTATAAATTTTCAAACATAAATTGAAACAAATTTTTTAAAAACATGCAATCCTTTTAGCACTAATCGCTTAAATTCGTTAAATTGAAACAATTTTGTGCGCAGATGATCTCGCGGCGGATGTATTTCGCTTCAAAGAGATGTTTTTTTATTTGTTTCTTCTAATTTATATACATATTAATTCTCTTCTATAGTTTTTATGTTTATGAGATATGTTTTCATCTCGCATGAAACAAAACAGCCCATATGATGATGTTATCAGGAGCAGGTGAAACAAAGAATACATTGTAATTAAGCTACTACTGACATCTGTGCGTGGAGAACACGTTCTCAATAAGTTCTTTTCAAATAATTCTTTTAAGTTACTTCTATGTTCACGTATATGTAAATTTGGCCTACCGGATATAGTTAATTTAGACGAACTAGCTATTCGTCATTTCAAGTCATAAAAAGGACTGGGCTCTAGATATGCTGGGAATGGGGTAATCTGTTTATATTCGGTTCAGCTGAGGTTAACCGTCCCAAGGGCTTCTTCCTATATCTATCCATCTTATTACAACGCAAATATCTTCTTCCTTGCTGTTGCGTTTATATATGTAATCAATTTTTTATTAACAAATATTAGTCAAATTAAGAAATTTAAGGGAATTGTCCAGGTAATTCTGTGGCGGATGTTTTTAATATAGTCAGAGTATTACATGCCGTGTGGTCTTTATAAAATAACTCAAGTCTGTCTCGGCTGTTAAAACGTTGATCACATTCAGAGATAAAGACAGTTGGTCAGTTAAATTAATTTTGCAGATAAAAATTTATCTCGACCACAATTTTTATTAAATATGACCGAATAAATGCTAATGGATAAAAATAACTTTCAACGCCTCATCTTTCTTCTGTTTGCGCCCCCGCCCTAAAATTATTTTTCTTAACCAGACCCTGGTGATTATTTCTGTTATTTACAATATAGCCAGTACTCGCGACGCGATTATTAGCCTACAATGACGTTTTTTCTTGAACGTTAGCTGAGTTAGTCAGCGAAAAAGTTGACTACGCTGAAGAATATTTTTCATATAGCTTTGATACTAATTGAAAAGAAAGCATTGTGTCATGAATTTGTTGCGTTATCAACAACTTTAATATCTGCATAATCAGCATTTTTGGTTAACCACATATTCCAAATCAAGTTTCCAATGACTTCCCTAAAACGTCATCGAGATATTTACACGTTAATGGATGACTAGGCTAATTTGAAATATTAACCATCATGCACTTGTATTCTGATGACAAAACCAATTTCCCGCCATTTTTGTAGCAAACGTTTTTGTTGCACGGCTAGGTCTTGTGTTGTTTCTTGGTAACTAGGCTACCAGTATACTCGTTTGTTTTCCTGGTTTAGTATTAATTTGACATACTGAGAGAATGATGTTTTAATTCTTTTCACATTTGGCAATACTTCTCTCGTTAAGAGTTTGTCATTTGTCTGGCATGCAAGCAAAATATTAGTAATTATACTTTTGTAATTAATGTGGTTTTATCATCTCGAAAATAAACACGCACATCCTGAAACTCAGTGGCTCCAGGGGTTTTTTTCTTCCGCCCTCAGAAACAATCAGCTGGTTTGTTTTTTTCTGACTGAACATTTATGAATTAAAAGTCGAAAGAAAGTAAATGGAAATGGTAGTTTTTTATATAATAGTGTTTAAAAATTATGTTTCTTTACAAGTAATGGAAATAAATATGCTGTTCTTCTAAATAAATTCAAGAAGTTGTTTCTTTGACGCAACACAACATAATCTATTTCAACTAGTTCCTTTTTAACTATGCTGCGTTTTTTTATATATGTAATACAGTGTGGAGGAGAAATAGTCTTTAATATTGTGTTGACGTTGTTACCTGGGATACGCTGTTGTTGTTGTGACGAAGACTGTCTGTACCAGGCTTCTGTTTTGCGCTTTTCGAATTTTGGGCCTGTGCTTAAGTTCTGTGGCAAAAATTTGGAGGAAGGTTTTTAATTGTGGAACTATCGTTTATCAGGATTTAAAAGTCAAATAACAATCTGTTTCAGCGTTGCACGTTTTTTTGCTTTGTAAGCTTGCTTTTTAAAAATATTAGGAAGTCAGGAAAAATTAAGCATCGTCCTCAACCTCACAGTCGGTACGTTAAGCATACCTTCTGCAAGTAGTAATCTTTCAACGCGAGATTCTTACAGACGATTGTTTAATAACCAAAGTACAAATTGCACCAATTACCGGATCATATTTTGATAACACAAAAAAATATAATAACATTTTGAAATGAGGCATTGAGGGGCAACATAGGGTTGTTTTTTTTACGGGAGGGAGATGGGAGTGCGAAGCAATGGCGAAGTAATGAAACAGCATTAAGTCTGGCGCTCACAAACTCTGAGTTGGCAATTAAACAAAACTTTAACATTAATTGTAGATATAATTGTTTGATAGGCTTTCTTTTAATAGGATTATTCTGCTCCTGCTGGTTAGAAAGGCTCCTGTTTATAGCTTTAGAAATTTCTGCATTAAATTGTGTATTATTTGTGACTCGCATAATTATCTTTATCCGGAAAATAAAATAGTTTAATTTCTTAATACGCCTTATTCACGCTCCATTAAGTACAGGTAATTTCGATCTCGTTAATGTCTATATATTTGTTTTGTTGTATTCGCCACAAGACCTCGAGGTTATTACTCGTACACTTTGAAGTTTATTTCGGGAAGTAAAAGAAATTGATGATCTTGAAGTGGACGCACCATTTTTTTTTTCAAAAACGAAAGACGCAAACATTTTCATCAATAATTTACGTCAGAAACGGAAGGTTGTCGTATTTGTTAGCTATGTATATACAAGATTAAATGAAATTAAATTCAACCTGGGATGCGAAAAAAGAAGCTTGTTTTCTTTATTGCACACTTCATTGAAAGAATGGAATAATGAAAAGAAAGTTCTCATTGAAAACGAATTTTCTTTTCTCTTTTTTTCGTTTTGTTTTTGTGTATTCAATCGATTCAACAACACGGTCATATTATTGACTTTATTGTTGCGTTCAAATCTCATAAGTAAATGATCAGGTCGCGAGATAGGAAGTAATGTTTTTGAACATCTACGAAGGTTTAGTGACGTTCACATTATATTTTTGTGTCGCACGTTGTTTAACTGTAATTGACAATAATGGTTGCGTGACGTTGCAAAATGTCGTGCACACTAAAGGCGCCGATTTTAATATTGTTGGTTTATACCCCATCCATGGTCACACGAGCACCAACGCTTTTAGATACAATCATAATGGTCTGATCTGGAGCGAGGCAACCAAGTATTACATTGATGAGATTAACAGAAGCGATAAACTGTTGAAGGGTGTTAGACTTGGCTATGTTATTTACGACACGTGCAGTGAGTTGTATCTAGCTCTTCCCAGCATCCTTGAAATTTCACTGGATGCGGATATGATTACCGGAAATAAGAAAACAATATCGACCAGGAGAGAATGTTTGTGTTATAATAATTCAGTGACTTCGTACATCGGCGTGGTGGGCGATGCCGCGTCATCGATGTCCAAGAAAGTGTCCGCTCTCCTCAGTGTGAGCAACATGCCACAGATCAGCTATTCATCTACCAGTATTGAACTGAGTAATAAAGAAACGTACCCGTCATTTCTTCGAACGATACCGTCCGACGATTTTCAGGTGAAGCTTATAGTAGCTGTCGTGCGACATTTTAATTGGTCGTACGTCTCTGTCGTTGCTAGTGACGACGCGTACGGTAGAATTGGTGTTCAGCAGTTAGTTCCGGCGTTGAAGAGAATAAAGGGTATGTGTTTGGCGGCGGAGGAGATTTTCAACACTGACATTGAAGATCGTACGGAGATTAACGACATAGTGCAGAGAATAAAAGAAATCGAATTGAGTACTGTCATCATCCTTTGGGCTCAACAGCAGCATGCGAAAGCTTTTCTTGAACAGGCTTCCATACACAAACTTTACGGGCGGATATGGATTGGAACGGAAAGCTGGGGACACCACGCTTCCATGTTAGAGTTCGACCCAAATATTATAAATGGTTTGTTAGCTGTGGCTCCGTATAGTGGAAGCTTCCCTGTTTACAAAAAACATTTTAGTGAGATTACTCGCGCCTCCTATAATGACTCGCCGTGGATTAAGCACTACTTCGAGTTACGCGAGGAGCAAGAAAATGGAACAGTTACAAAAAACTTCGGTCAAATCATCGACGAGTTCTCGTTCAGCAAAATCGGGTTCGTCGGGGACGCCGTTTACGCGTTCGCGTACAGTTTACAAAACTACATCACTGCAAGAAATCAATCCATAGAAGACTTTAAACACACCATGTTGTATTCGGAATACCTCGAATTTGTGCGCAATGTTAGTTTTGATGGTTTCCTTGGCAACCAGGTTACTTTTAACAAGAACGGCGACGTCAACGATGCGACGTATCATTTGTTGAAGGTTCAACCAAAGGAAGGTACAGGCAAGTTAGCGTTTCATTGGTATGGATATTGGAATGACACGAGTTTCGTAGAGAAGCCTGGTAACTGGGTGTGGTTTAGCAATTCAACCATTCCGCCCGTTTCCAAGTGTAGTGATATTTGTACGGAAGGACTGTACGATACTGAGCTCGGTTCGAAATGTTGTTGGAAATGTATACCATGTCCAGACGGCTTCTTCAAGGATTCCATTGGTAATGATAAAAACTGTACGCGATGTCCGTTCATGACAATATCATCGAAAAACCGTTCGAGTTGTATAGTACTCTCGAAAGTCTTTTTTCAGAGAGGTGAACTGTTGGTGACTTTGTTGTTGTTTTTCTCTATCGTTGGTGCCATGGTAACGTTTTGCATGCTCTTGCTGTTCATCCGGCATCGAAAAACTCCAGTTGTGAAATCGTCAAATTTTAAGATGTCTGTATTACAACTGACGTGCCAAACATTGTTATTTCTCACTCCGATTTTATACGTTGGCGAGCCGACAGACGCTATTTGTGTATATCGACCGGCGTTACCGGCACTGTTTTTGACGTCTATTGTGACGATCACCTTAATCAAGACGGAGTATTTATTGCGTATATTTCGACGCACAACATTGTTGACGTCAAAAATCATCGCGTTGTCGAAAACCATCGAGATGGCGTCACTGTGTTTTGTGCTCTTACTTCAAGTAACTTTCATCGTCGTGTTGAATATATATCAACCTAGCGAATTTATACGACTGGTATCGAAAGAGAAATCTGAAGTTGTATTGACTTGTAACATATCTTTTCATTTCTCTGGCGAGATCATATTTGTGTTGATATTGTCAGTGGCTTGCCTGGTGCAAGCGTTTCGCGCGAAATCTTTGCCGGCGAATTATAACGAAGCGAAGCGTATTACGTACGCCATGTTGTGCTTGAGTTTATGTTTGTTGTTGAGTATGTTGTTTTTCGTGAGCATATCGGACATCGAAGGGAAATACTTCGCGACTTGTTTACTAATTAACATTGGTAATTTCGCGCTCATTTTTTGGATGTATGCTTACAAAGTTGTTATTATTTTATTTTTTAAAAACGAAAATACACGAGCCAAGTTTAATACTGACCGAATGAGTTTCGTGCAAAGCGAAATCTCGAAACGCTCGTCGAAAGTTCACCCCGAGCCTTTATCCATTCACCGCAATTCATCCGGTAAACCCTCGGTGTGTGAAAACGAAACGATATCGGGAGCGAGCACCAAAATAACTTTATCTGGTCGTGATAAGCTGCTACCGGATCGTCAACGAAAATCGACGGTAACTTTTCAGATACCTGATTTAACCGCAGTGGATTGAGGTGAAATTTCCGTAAATTACTGAGTCGTTCTCTCTGGGTTTTATAAACTTCCATGAGGCTTAGGTTCTGTTATTTCTACCAGTTTCAAGCAACCGTAAGGCTAGATAAATACTGAGTTCGTGTTTCTTGTGTTGAAGATAGAATTTATAATACAGTTGTCTCTTGATAAGTGGAACTTCCACGGAATCCAAGAGAAGGATTCCACCTAGCCGAAGTGTTTACGAAATAGGAGTAAAGGAAAAACAATCTGCGCAAAATGGAAGAGATTAAGCTCGAACTTAACTTTTGGAGTCTGCAAAGTTTCTCCTTTTCAACTGCAAACAAGGTAATTTTGTCCCTAGCATGTGCAACTTTTAACATTTGAACGCTTTACTCTTGATTTCAGCTTTTTAAATTGACAAATCAAGAGACAATTTGCATTAAGTTAACCAAAAAATTGTTCCAGTTACGGGAGAAAAATTTGCATCTTTTGTATCTCACATATTCAAAGCTTCGCTTATCGCGACTCCACTTATCGAGACTCAACAACTATGTTATAGAATACTTAAATTACCTAAATTTGTAAATATATACTTGAGAATTTAATATAACTCTTATATATGAATCTGCTAACTGTTCTAAAGATGAGGAAAATGTGACACACCTTAACATTTATTTCTCAGCTGCTTACTGAAATCCCGAAGTTTTTAGTTGATCGTGTTCTGACTTAGTAGTATGGTATAAAGAAGTCTTCCATGTTTCAAGGGGCGCTACGTACAATATTACTGCTAGCAAAAGTGTTTATAAACATGCGCAAAAAATTTTCAAAAAGCCTTAGTCTTGATTTCAGGCCTTTTAATGTTGTCAAGTGCGCACGCGCTAAAAAATAACTCGTGAGCATTTTGCGAAACGAGACTTAATGTTTAAAGATAACCTGGCTGCTACAAGCGTCATTCTGAAATTATTTACTTCGGACACTGTTTACTACAGTAGAAATTATTCTGGATACCAAAAAGTTAATAAGCTGAATAAACATAAAGGCATGCATTTTGTACAGAATATACTTTACCTTAGAAATCCATTTTTTATTTTCCCATATAGTTTTAAATTTTTTTTTAAGATTTTTAAAAGAGTCAAGTGCTACTTTTAGAAGCCATGTTTCTAAAAATAAGGTATAGTTGTTGATTTTCCTTCTCATATAGAAGTCATGTGCAGTTGAATCTCCCACTTGCACTTGCATTTCGAATAAACGTTTCTTTATGGATACGCAGACACAGAGTGGCATGGGGATGGAGAAAATAAAATTCTTTGAAAGCACCTGCACTTCGACGGGTCCCATTCAGCATGTTTTATAATTCTCCAAATTAAATTTCCCATTCCATATTAGTTCGCTTTTTTCAACAAACTCAGCAGATCGGTAAAAAATATTTATTTATTTTTTTCACGAAAACGGGGTCAAAGACCGTGCTGCGAATTTACATTTTTATGATCATAAAATTATGATAAATTTAAAAAAGTGAAATAAAGTTATTTGATTGGCCTAAGTTTGATGGCCCTGTGGGACGAAGGGAATGTCTGGTAAGCTTATAGTCAGGTAACTGATGACGGAGAACCTACCCTATGTGATGAAATTTAGGCCTAAGGAAAGTAATTTGCTGGAAAGGTATTCTCTAATTGTCACGTCAAGTAAATTTCGTAATTTATTTTTAGTACGAACCATTGAAAATATTTTGGCGCGATTAATTGTTGCTATAGCTTGAAAAAAACTGGAAGAAAATTAAAATATATATAAAAAATAAATATTGATTTATTTACATGCACAAAAATCGAGTTTGCTGTGCTGTTTGTTAGTTATAATTCAATTAAACGAATTCAAAATTTTTAAGGTATTAAGGATTTTAAGTTTAAAAGGGTGGTGTTGCGAGGCGTATAAGCTGAGTGGTAGGAAAAGCATAAGATACAGCACCAGAGGTCAACCTAATTAAGCAATACATTTGCAATTTGTTTCAATGTGCTATTATTTTCTTTGATCAATGGCAGGATATGAATTTTGTTTTAGAATGTAGCGCGCGTGTTTGTTTATAGTACCGACATCCAGTTCAATCTTGGTCACTTACATTCAGAAGCAGTAAGGTGGAGAGTCGCTTTGGTTTATTTGAAATTTAAATAGGAAATTATATTTTAGCGGTTGTTTTCTTTTTTCAAATTTTTGAATATTGTGTAAAAAAGTTAAAGTGAACTCTGATAACTGCTACAACATTGCTATATTTTCAAATATTCGGTTCATACTGGCGTTAACGTCAGCCGTGCTTAGGACTGTAGGTATGGCCTGTGAAACTTTATTAAGGCTAGATAATTCCCTACCGAAGTCGTAATCACGTAACCTTTAATGTACATGACTTATTGCTTAAACAAAGTCGGCAAAAAGGTCGGTAAAAATGTTTTAGTCACTTGCACAAAATTTAATATAATCATAGTATTTTGCCGACTAATTTTTGTTCAGTGTATATACATGCGCAGAAATTTTATATCACGATTAGCGTTGATACCTAGAGAAGTCTGTGCAACAACCTGGATAATTAGGTGAAGGGATGGTGGATGTTTCGAACTTTAGGTTGTTAAGAAATTGTAATGGGTATTAAAATTTTTCGAAATTTGGTGTACCCCCTCCTACAATTAGGTTGCAAAAAGTAATGGAATCTTGCTCACGTGACCTAGAAAAAAATACTATTTATTGTTCCATACCTAATTAATAACATACACTTCATTTATCTTCGGGATTTTCTTTTCAGAAACTTCAAAAGATGAGTTCGATAGACACACCTTTAAATACCGCTTCCATGTTCAAAGACAGACAGAAACAAAGCCAGTCAGCGTATCTCGTATTAAGCGGAGGTGGGAAGAATCTTCTAACGGGGTAAGTGGTTCTGCTTTTATAACTTTCATTAAGTTGATTGTGAAATCTTATACAATAATATGCTCGTTACATTTCATTTCTCACGGTTGCCTTGTATTTATTGGTATCGTTTAAATTTCCAGAACGTATTTTATAAGAACTCTGCGTATTAAGAAAATTCGATCTCATATTTGATCAAACAAACAAAAATATCTTGCTGCATGTCTACCGCCAGGAAAAATTAATTTCATAGAAGGATTAGTCCTGTATTTAATCTTCAGTTACATCGTTGTGGAAAACTTTGGCCGCCCAGCCAAGTTCTATCAAAAGTTTCGAAAAATTATTTGAAGCTTAAATTAAGTGCAAACAAAACCCAATCTCGACATTTTTGAATTTTATCTCAGCAACGTTTGGTCTGGTGTCCAGTCTCTTTTATTTTATTTTCTTCACGAAATTTCATATCACGAAGGAAAGCGACTTATCACTAATATTTCAGTACATATATAATCTGGATGGTTTATGTTGCGTATTGACAATCCAACACCTAGTTATTGTAGTGAACAAACAGGATGTTGAAGTAATTCTGAAACACCACAACCTGAATTTTAAACGTTACAGAATTGTTTGCTCGTAACAATAATTCTGCCTTCTTTGCCAACCAAAACTCCCCTTGTATCTCTTGCGAAACTGATAAGTACTATTCCTATGTTATTAGGTTTTCCTCCAAATGTATTTTCAAATCTCTGAAGGTCTAAAATTTGACGCCCTCCCTAGCCTAATAATTCTTCTAACATCCACTTAGGCCTTATAAGTGGATTAGGCAATAAATTCTAAAAATGATATTACTACACAATACAGCACGAGAGTTTTCAGCTGTGACTTGCCATTTAGGTCCCGTATAGTTCTTTTACTTTCAGGCAAAGTCAAAATTTGTAGGAACACTGTATTTTATCGTGGCGTTAATAAGGGGGCGGTGTTTTTTCGTGTAGAATGCATCAACTATTTTTACTCTTCTTTCTTCTAGGGGTGCTACGCTAAAGAAATAACGAAGACGAGTTTCTAACGAACGAATATGGAAAAGAAAATGTCACCAGAATACGAATATTTCCATTTTTTATGCCGACTCTACATTTTATACGTTGATACTATGGCATTCACAACAGTGTAACATTTTTCAGCATGCACAGCTATTACTACTGTTGACATCGCGTGATTTCAATAATACAGGTTTCCATAGAACACTTCAGTTTTTTGTACCCGAATAACACGAGCATACTATGACGTCATCAGAAACAACAACAACAGCAGCATGTGGTTTCATCTTGAAAGCGTTTTTTCGTCATTGTGTTTAATCGTCGTTGTTACATCGCATAATTGTTTTAAATTCTAAAAAAAATGTTTTTTGCATTATTTGAAGAGTCGTTACGCGGCGTTGTGCGCACACCTAATAAATAGGGAGAATGGTTTTAATGTCTCCTACTCAACTTCGGTAAACCCCCTGGGTGTATTATTCGAAGAAAGGGGGTGGGGGGTCTTAAACCGAAAGTCAACTTAAATCTTTTAGCACGTCGGTTCAAGGCGCACGCATCAAAGTGCTCAGTATTGCGCAACGTTTAGGAGCGCTTTTGTACGCGCTGATCGTTCTGAAAGTCAAAATCAATTTGACTTTTGACTTTTTTATAGAGCGCTGCAAAATATTACAATAGGTTCATATTTTCGACCAACGAGTTTGCTTAAATCGCTGCCATTTTATATTCGTGCGCGCATTTTTCTTACAGTGGTCATTGTGCTGCTTGGACTCACGACCCCACAACGAACGCTAAGTACGTAAGTCTAACAGCTTAACTCAAAATTGAACAGATTTCTAAGTAATAACTAACCATGCATATCAATTTTTCCATCACCATTTAGATCAGCCTTTTGTATTAGCTCCATAATATCTTGATCATTTAGTTCCTCTCCTAAATCACTAACCACGCTTTTTAATCGATCACTAGTAATATATCCCTCGCTATTTTGCACGTAATAAAAAGCATCTTGAATTTCTTCATCTTTTAAACTGAAAGTGTCGGTCCCATTTTTCATCAATTCGACAAAATCACCTAACTCCATTTTTTCATTATCTAAAAAATAGTGGTTGCAGATGAGGTTTCTGAGAGGGTAAAGTAATAATAATTTGTTATTCCGAATAGAAAACTCTGATAATTTTTCTCTGCAAAAATTAGGCGTGTAAATGTACTATCAAAAAAACGCCCATGCAGTAAATTTTTTAAATACAATATGCTTTTTTATTAGCGACACGAGGATCAAATCCTTCAAAAAACGAAGCAAGTGGTAAGCAACAGCTTGTATGAAGTGATTAGATAAAAAAAAAGAAAAATGTCAAACAGATATTAAACAAACAATGAGCAAGCAGACACGTGGATTATATAGTCAATAAGCTACAATCAGGTAACAGTTGAGTCTGTGGTTTTAATTAAAATTCTGTGTTGCTTTAAAAATCTTTATTCGTAAAAATGTATTTAATTTAGTACCATTCGCAAAATGTAAAGAATCTTATCCCCTCCGAAAAATTAAATTTCACAAAAACGTAACAAAATGCAAGGCTTACGTTTCATGTATTATGTTTATGTTTAATTTAAAAATGTTCTTCTATTAACGAGGTTACAAATGGTTTCTATCTTTTCCCTATGTATACAACTATCTATTCATTGATTTTCGTGTAAGTCATTTAAAAAATAATGATGTATTTCGTAGCAATTTTAAAATACATCAAATCGATAGTATAACTTACTATTTTTTCCTGCAGCTTTCAACATTTCGTGAAGTTCTTGTTCCGTTAATTTAATTCCAGCCTGTTTTGTAATAACCTTTAAATCTTGCACATCGAGGACGCCATCTTTGTTCTTATCGAAGCGTGAGAAAACTTGCACCAAATCTAAAAGACGCACCTTTAAGGCTATAGACAACCTCGCCCCCAGGGCATATGTCTATTTTTTTTAGTAGGATAAGACTTAGAATATAATTGATTGCGGTTGCTAACAGCTTGGAAGAAAACGAAGCAGGAGGTTTTTCGCCTCCCATAGATGAAGTATATTCCTAGTTCAATATTTCATAGCATAAGTTCCTACTCTAATGGTTTTTCTCTGAATTTGTTCAATGAAGGAATATACCAACCTCGTTCCCAGGGCATCAAGACCCTGGGGACGAGGTTGGGAATATACATCATAAATGTAAGAAAGTACCTTTCTTGTCCCCAGTGCTCTTTGACGTAGGTTGATCTCACAGAAGTCTGGGAATGAGAATGGGAGAATATGATATATATTTTACAGTGATTGTGATAACGAGATTGTCAGAAAGAGAGAAAGAGCTCTGGGGACGAAGTTGTCCTAACCCTTAAACATAATATTTGGGAGAATATGCATAATTTCCCAATGATCATATTTCGTAACATATGCATGAAATGAATTAATTTCGCTAAAAAAATTAATTCAGTTCCAAATACGTTTATAATAAGTTTTCATAAAATGCAACAATATTTACCTGCAAATCCTTGGTCAGATACACCAGACTAAAAAAAGGGAATATAATAATAAACAGATCAAAAGAAGTTTTTCTTGCTATCCTGTTGTTTATACATTCTCCTACCTGTATTTTTAATAATTGCAATTTCAAAGTCTTAACAAAACTTTTCATACACGTCCAACAGTAACAAGAACTTTCGACTTCTTCATCTTCTTCGTCAACAATATATGTTTTCTGTATTTTCGTATATTTGTACCCTCCAAAATTACCATCTTTCATTCTAGCTGTTGTAGTATTATCATGCGGAAGCTTTTTTGCTTCTCATGTATTTTTCTACTGCTCGCGAGCGATAGCTCGGGTCCTTTTTGAAAATCCCTCCTTCGTTGAGGTTGTTTTTATATTTGAGTTAATCAAATTGGGTTACATATATTAAATCGAAATGAAGAAACTTAATAAACGAAGCATAAATTTGAATAAAAAGTATGTATAGCGTATTAAATTTTAATTTCTTGCAAATTTTATGAGTAATTTCTTGAACTTTGTAATTTTTTTGAAGATTAAAGCAGGCTGGAGGAGAACACATCGCTAATTGACATGTTTAGTACAGTTAATTAACTCTGATCACTTCTCTTTATTTTTATGTTTTTAAATTTATACCTCCTACTTCAAAATAAGTTAATCTCAAAACGATCATAAGTAACATTAATACACGCGTTTTTATAAGAATATGGTCTATAAGAATATCAGGAGGCTGGGGGTTAGAATTTTGGTATTCTGATAAAAAACAGCTGGCTTTGAATAATTCTTTTTACAAATTATCTATCGCAGAAAAATTTCCGTCTTAAAAGTCGTGTTCCCTAACCCTTCTCCCGCTATATTAACGTCCACTCAAATTTATTTCGATTCAATCTGATTTTGCTATCATTCAAGAGGTCCTTTATATGAGACCTTAAATTCGGCCTGTAAATGGCCGAATCTTTTATGTTCGTGGCCTTTAAGTGTGCGCATTTCACTCTTGGGTAAGTGTTGGTAAAGAAAATTACATGAAAACCTTGCACCGGTTTGAAATTTCAGTCAATTTTAGTGATGTGAAAAGCCACCAAAAGTAAGTTTCACTCCGCCTGAAGTGACAAAAACTCATGTAAAAGTCCTAAACATACACTGTGGACCAAAGTGACACAAACAGATTTAAGTTCACTGAAGGGCTCATGTAAACAGCCTCCAGAGGATTTTGAAGAAGCTTGCTTATTTGATCCCGATACCTTCTTCGTTTCTCAACAAGCAAAAGTAATTATTTTTTCTTTATTTAAAGCGATAAACAATTATCCCTCTCCAAGTTCATATTTCAGAACATATGTTACCTGAGGAATAAAAAATAGAATAAAATTCGATTTTCAATAAGATTGTTGAACAACAGTCGTATACCTTGACTACCTTATTGGAAACACATGTTGCAAAACAAATAAGTTGTAGCGATAATTTTATTTCATTTTTACAACTGTTTAAGCTTTGAGGAAATAATCCTTGATTATCCCCTTGTGTTTTTATTCCCAATAAGCGGCCTGATACCCTGTAAAGATAAATTCAACAAATTTCCCAGTCTGAATCTGAGTTATCTCGAAATAAGACACAATATTCTGTTTTTATATCTCCATGGTTTGATCCAAACAAAAATACCTCATTAAGTACTAGCAGAGACATTAATCTCGTTCCCAGGACTCCTTAGGTGAAGATTCCCTAACGACGAAAATGTTAGTCCCCTCGGCTCATTTATACAAAAAATTATTGCAAAGGAGAGGTAGGTTTAGATTGTAGTAAGCGAGACAAAGCAAAAATTGTTTCGCCTAACCTCATTTTCCAAATTCGTTCCCAAGGCATCTTGTCTAACATCAGACGGCGATACGAACATGTTCGTCTCGCCGTCCCGGTTATAAAAAAAGAGACAACGGGCGCTGGGAACGAGGTTGCTCATTTTCGTGTTTTTTCTGACCTGAAGCTTACGAAAATAAATATTGCGGGACCGTAGGCTCTGTTTTAAAACCTATAAGCCATCGTAAATAAATTAAAATTCTGCAACATAAATTTCACGTCCTGGCCACAAAGTTATGCAAAATGGAGTTATTATTCATAAACATAAAATTAACGACAGTTTATTTTATGTTCAAAAACATTAGATTAAAGTGCAAATTTGTCTCTGTTGGACAGAAAATACAAACGTTTGCAAAAACATTCATACGTTATAAAAAAAAAAACTCACGTCTGTCTCTACTTTATTAAATGTTTTCTTGTTTGTCTGCCCCATATTGTCTTCTTCACTACGCCAACAGACAATTCTTCTTCGTGCCTTAAAAATGGAATCTTCGGTCTATGTTGTTTTTTTTCGTGAATATCGGCTTAAATTATGCATATTTTTTTTTTTTTTTTTGGAAAAAATAAGTTCTTATGATGTATACCAGCTTTTGTAGCAAATTATTAAAAAAAACTTATTAATACTTTTATTAACAAAGATAAAGTATATAAAATTTAATACCTGCAAGCAGCATGCAACTAAGCAAACAAGCAACTGACTGAACGAGCAAATAAGCAAGTAAGCAAGTAAGCAGGCAAGGAAGAAAGCGAACGAACGAACGCGAATAAACTGACAAATAAAACCCCACCTTGTTTACTTCTGTTTCAACTTTACAACTATATTTGATAGTTTGCTTCTTCGCACCTTATTAAAGGCGATAAACGTCTGAAAAATATCACATTTGTTATGTGTAAAAAATAAACTGTCCTTTAACACTCTTCTAAAAGATTGTCATAATTAACAATTTATATCTGATATTAGAGCCCTTTTGAGTAAAATTCCCAATTCAAAAAAAACTATATGGCGAGGAAGCCTATACCCATCCTGGTCCCCAGGGATTTTCGCTTTTGGACATATTGACAAGGCAAAAATCCCTGGGGCCTATATGATAATATTTTCCCGCTTCGTAGCTTAAAGCCGAATTTCCAGTAGGCGTTCCAGAACGCGCTGAGCGTGGCTGCTATTGTTCTTTCAGTCCCAAACCCGCTAAAAGCGGTCCGCTCAGCGCGGTTTCAAAAGTCGACTCTACTTCGACTTTTACGCGCGTTTTCAAAGCGCTATCCAATTAAAATGCTGCAAGGCCACGTGATATAAACAACTTTTTGCGACAGCCATCAAAACTATCATTTTCAATTCAAGATGGCTGGCGAACACACAAATATAACCTGGAGCAACAATCTCAGCGAATTGGAAGCTGCTAGTGCCTTGGTAAATACTGAAAAAAAAGTTGACTGTCATACAATTTCATATCTTGAACGGGAAGATTGAATTCTCCTTTTAGTTTTCGTTCTTGATACAGCCGTCTTATCCAAAACCGTTTTGCATACTCCTTTGTTTTGTTTTCTTTTTCTTCATTCAGCAACAACAATAGTTTGAGAAGGTTTATTTTCTTAAACAGCAATAATTTTCTACGTCGAACGTTCATGTTTAAATATTTTTGTCGTTTGGTGACGGTATACCTTTATTGTATCAAAAAATCTATATATTTTTTTATAAGCCATTTATACTAAAGAAATGACGATCTTTCCAATGGTGAAACTATTTATTTATTTTTCGAAGGGGAATATTGACTTTATCCAAATAACTGTTTTTTCTAATCGGTCTTTCACACCTCAAATTGAATAAGAGTTACGAGTGAATGTTTTTAACACTTATCATCCTCTTGAGTATAACTTTTAAAAATAAATTATATTTCCTTTCCGAAAAGAAATAACCATCTGAAAAAAAACACTTTCAGTTCTAAAAATGTATGCTGTTCTGTTTCTGCAAGTCACAAAAAAATGTTAAACGACTTAGAAACTTCTATTTCTATGGTATTCTCAGCCACGTCTTTGCGAATAATAAAATTTAAAAGGACAACTTTCTGAATATTCATCACCTCGGAAGTGTGAAAGTATCACCATCATTATGAGTATGCTTGAAAGGTGTGATATTTTAAAAAATCTAAAACACTTTTTCGTAGTGTTTTTTTTTTTTCGTATACCATCTATTACATTTCAAATCTCTTTTACAAAACTACAGAAGATCTACAAGGGAGAGTGCTACTGTGCTGAAGCCAACGTGTTTATCTAAAAGCGATTTTGTTTTTATTTTCAAAAAATCAACGATTCTCTAGATATTACATCTTAAAGACGAAAGTTTAAGTTAAAAAATGGCTTTTTTAGAAAAAGTAAAATAAATCAAAAACGGGGAATTTGTGGAAAATAATTAAAAAATCGTTTTTACATACATCTATCACGATTCTAAAGAACATCGAATGAGAGTTGGAAACGAAGTAGTTTGTAAATGAAGTCACTTTTTTGAAGGCAGTAGGGTGTGTTTCAAAAATGTCTCTGTACTTTTCACGAGTTAAAAAGTTTCAAATTATTTTTATACCATTTGATAGGTGTTTAAAAATGCTTTTTGGTGATGTATGAATGAATTAACTTTGATTAACTATCGCTGAAAAAATCACGATTTAAAAAACCATGCTTAAAAGGTACACCGTCACCTTAAAAGTTTACGCGCTCTTTTTGCTGCTTTTGACAAGTTGAAATAAAAAGCGGCTACCGCCTACGCTCAGCGCGTTTTAGACCGCCTAGTGGAAAATCGCCTTAACAACGCAAATGGTCAAGCATATAGTCAAGTTTTTTTTATAAACGGCATTCCCACTTCAAAACGAAACGGGTCAGTTATTCTGCTATCGCTGTGTTAATCCTCTTTAACAGTAAATAAAAAAAACAATGATCCCAGTTCTCTGTTGTGCGATATTGTAGTTGCATCTGGACAGATAATCTTGCGTTAAACTGAAGAAATAAAAAGTTTATTTTTTAAAGGAACTTATAAAAACCAGCGGGGAGATACGTCTCGCACCTGGTATATTCCGTTACCGTTTCCTCAAAAACATTATTTTAACCAAAACACGCACATTAAAAACACGATTGTACAGTGGAATCTCTCTAAAGCGGACATGGTCTAATGCGGACACCTCTATATAACGGACACCTCTATATAACGGACACTATTCCTTGGAACGGACGGATTTCAGGTCAAACTCTCAAAAGAAAATCTCTACAAGACGGACGGTTATAAGGCGGACACTTTATAAAACGAACACTTTTTTTGCACCAAATGACATTTTCCCTTGAAAAAGCTCTGTGTAAAGCGGACACATGAACAAAAAAAGGAAAGTCAAGAATGGTGTCATCAGTTACGAAAAAAGTGGAGGAACTCCAAATATAAAAAAGAAAGCAAACTTCAATCAGAAATTTCTTCGAGTAGATTATAAAATACAATGTATTTGTTAGTTGGTATTTGTTTTTTGGTTGTATAAAAGTAGAGCGTATGAATAATGCAAGTTCACATTTATCATTTCCTTGATTTGAAAGGAATAGAACAAAGAAAAAACGTATATAAACAAAAAAAGTCATGTTTTCGACAAAATTTTGGTCTGAAAGTGATTTTTGGATACAATCTCTATAAAGCGGACACCTCTATAAGACGGACACTTTTTTTTGCACCAATAGTGTCCGCTTTAGGGAGATAATAATTTTTGATTCAATTCCCTCCCGTTTATAGTGGCCGCTTTCGATTACGTTTTTATTTTGGCAGCTTTTGAAATTAAAACGAGTTAACTTCACAGCGTTTGCACATGTTTTTAGCAACCAATCAGAAAAGACTTCCATCTTTATGGGAATTGAGCATATTTAGCGCCGAAATTTAAACGCTAGGAACTGCAGCAATGAATGCTGTAATGGGAACCGACCCTTAACACACACCCTGCTACTTGGAATAACATTATAGCTCACAAAAATAGCAGCATCTTAATCTAAACTTGTTCCGCCTCGTTTCCCCGGGCGGGACATCTTGTATCTTTTCTGACTTCGTCTTGCTGTTCTGATATAAAAAAGACAACAGGCGCTGGGAACGAGGTTGGAGCTGTTCTAGGCCAAGTGCTAAATTAAGACTTAGACCTTGTTTACACGTTTTTGAAAAAGTTGTTCAAAAGCGAATGTCACTTGATTTCTTTTCAGAATGATTTCTCCCTGAAATGTGTGAATATGGTTTTATAGACGACTTTTGATGCGACTTAATTCTTTGATTTTGCGCTGAAAATAAATGACATGCGCACGCATTTCTGTAGGTAGAAAATATGAAACAACGAGCGACAGTAATCAAAGAAATTCATTCCAAAAAAGAAATAGTTGCTCCTAAAACTTATAAAACATTTTTTCAAAAAGGGAAAAATATAAGTTAAAAAGTTAATTTAGTACTTTTGGATTTTATAAAATTTGAATTTCATTAATAGTCATTTCACCATGTACGATCCTGCCAACCTCGTCCCCAGGACTATTTGCTTCTCAACGGCGCTGCGCTTTCTGATAGTTCTAGCGAAATTTTTCGACGCCACGGTAAAAGGTTCTGGGGTCGAGCTTGCGATCCTGCTTTTTTGCCTACCAGCGCGCACATGTACAAATATCCTTAACCAACCTCGTCCCCAGGGTTGATCATAGACACATGATCGATATGTTCTTTCTGTGATCACAACCATGGAAGAGGCTTACTGTACAAGTCTTCTAATAAACGTCACCCAAAAACCAAAATGTTTAATAAACGCCCCCTGTAATTAACGTGTAATAGACGTTCCTCTTTAGGAGGGGCGTTTAATAGAGAAATATTATCAGACGCGTTTTTATAGGTAAAAACAAAAGACCAGTGTTGAAGTTGTTCTCGCTCAAGTTGTTGGAATGATAAATATATTTTTCCTAAACTGAACGCGGATACTTTCCAATGTTTTTTACGTCTTTTCGTTTCTCTAACTATTCGTCCAATACCAAAATAAATCAATTTCATAGATATATTTAAAGAACCTTTGTCAACTTAAAAAAATTATATAAATACAACACTGGAATTAAATACCTCCTTCTTTTAAAAGCCCTTTCCCGCCCAAAAGTTGAATAAATTAATAAACGCTCGGACGTTTATGATAGAATCTACGGTAACATCTCAATAGAAAGAACGGCTTAACCAAGCACAGAAGAGCATATTTCGAAATTGGTCAACACTACTAGAAAAATTTAAAATTGAAGTGTTGTGTGATATTTCTTCAAAAATGGTTTAATTAATGTCCCAACTTTGATAAAATTAAAAGGTTTTCTTTGCAAACAAAGACTTCTGTCCTATACGGTCCTGATCGTATGAGCGAGTGACTAAATAAATCTGTCGGATGGACAACTAATTACAGCGCTAAAACGATGGGATGCGTCATGATAAGATCGCTTTGGAATTGTCTCTTAACTATTGATATATGTTATAAGTTTCCAAACTAAAAATCAAATTTTATTAAGAACCATAGTTAAAAAATTTAGCGTATCCAGTTCAAACTTGTCCATCCGACAGATTTTCGTTACATAAAAATCAATATTCCATGGATATATCATGTGTTTACAATCTATTATTTTCAAAAGTATCAAATCTTGGATTGCTTGAACCAGAGAGAGCTGATCTGGAAACTCCTGATATGGCATTGTTTTTTAAATTCCATGAATACCAATAGTCCATCCGACAGATAAATTCTATCAAAATAGGGGTCTAAAAGACGTTTTACTCTTCGTTATATTAGAGTAATTTTCAAATTTTAATCAATGAATCAAAGAACTAAATGGTAAAGTCAGAAGAAAAGCGAGAAAATAACCAGAAAAAGTATAGTTTAAAGTTTGGATCAATGATTTAGAAAATGAGAATGTCCATCCGACAGATTTTCTATTATTCCTACTATACCTTACTAAAGGGCACCTGGTTGTTATCTCAAGCTTATGATGATTTTACTAATGTTTTGCTACCGTGCTACGCCTTTTTTATACATTTCAACGTTTGGACGGGCTTTAGATCAGGGGAATCGAATGTTTTTAAGAATCGAATGTTTTTGAGAATCGAATGTTGTGAAAAAAGTATAAAAGGAATGTTTTTGTCATTTGGTACTCTTTTTTAACGAACGAATTATCAATCATGGGAAGACCAAAACTAAATAGATCAAAGAGCGAGGCAAACAAAGAATATATAAAGAAGTATCGAGAAAAGAATGCAGAAAAATATAAGGAGGAAGACAAGAACAGAAAAAGAAATAAACTTGAATATATGAAATACGTAGAGCCCAAAAAATATGAAGAACATCTAGAAAAAGACAGGATGAGAAAGAGGGAAGCCCGAGAGAAAAAAAAACAAGAAAATGAAGAAGCAAACAAGAAAGACCAAGCTGTTAACAGCAACGAAACTGAACCAACAGCAGCTTTTACAACAAAATAATCGTTACACCGAAGTGTCAGCAAAGTTGAAAAGCTCTTGCCAAAGGGTCCGAGAAAAAAATGTGAGGTTATCAAAGGTTTGGCTCACAAATACAAGCTAAGGATTCAGTTTAGCAAAAGGGGGAGAAAAGCAAATATCCTAACTGAAGATCAGACCTCTCACCTTACTGAATTTTTTGAGCGACCGGATATTACATATACTAACCCAGGTCGAAAGGATAACAAGTATGTTGGCATTATTAACGGAAAGAAAACGTTTCTACAAAAGCGTTACCTTCTGTGGACATTGAGAGATCTTTTGGAGATTTTGAATGGGGAAGAAAACGGTCATCAATTTTCATTTAGGCAGATGTACAAATATATCAAAACACAATTAAGCAACTCGTATTACAGAAGGACATTCCAGACACATCTTGCTTATGTCAGGTGTGTGAAAACACTTGCTTGATGGCACAGTCTTTAAAAAGATTCAAACCTGGACATCCTACAGATCCTCACAAAATTATGGAACAATACTGCTGCGACTCAACTGACACAGATTGTATCTATGGAAAATGCGAGGAATGTGAAACCATGAAGATTTTAGGCAATTGGAAAAATGATGAAAGCAGTGAATCATCCGACCCTGAAAGTGATGAAGAACACCATCAAACAAACAACACCACAAACACCATAGATTATCAGTGCTGGATTAGAGAAGATAAACATATAAAAAAAGCCACAATCCAAAAAAACATTGACGAGTTCTATATCGAATGGAAACTGTCTGTTTCAACTCTGAAGAAACATATCCATCGAAAAAGAGAACAGGTGAGGAATATAATGCTGCCAGTAATTACACTCAAAACTTAGTATCTCTGAAGTCATCAAGTATTAATTAGGTATGATTTATTTTTCAAATTTATTTCCTTTTCCTGTTTAGAATTCTGCGTACAACAATGAAAAGAAAAATATGGAGCAGGGGACGGCATTAATTCACGTCGACTACAGCGAGAGTTATAAAAATAAACAGCAGGATGAAATTCAATCTGCATACTTCGGACAATCTTCATTCAGCATATTCACAGCGTGCGTATATTTCAAGCCAAACGCTTCTGCTGAGTTGGTCAAGAAGCCGGTAACAGTCATTAGTGAGAGTAGTGATCATTCACGGATCGCATCGATGACTTGCGTACACATGATCATAGTTGAAATTGAAAAGTTTGTGCAACTGAAGAAGATTATTTTATGGAGTGATGGCTGCGCCGCGCAGTTCAGATCTAGATTTGTGTTTAAAATTCTTTCACAATACAGATCAGATTTAGATCTAGAATGGCATTTCAACGAGGCCCACCATGGAAAGGGGCCAATGGACGGCATCGGTGGCACCATTAAGAACGTCGTTTTTCGACACGTTAAATCGGGAAAAGTCGTTGTCAATTCCGCAAAAGAATTTTGTGATGCTGCAAATCGGCTTGTTCCTTCAATCACATCACTCTTTCAAACAGATCTACTTAAAGAACCGGAAGATATTAACAAAGCGCCGAAGATTCCAGACACATTGAAAATCCACAAATGGTCACGGGAGGTTGTGAATGGAGGATGTGAGTTGAAGTTTTTGTCTAACGATAAAGAACCATTCAAAATACAACAGTACAGTGATAATCGTATGCTAGAATGTGGCCATGAAGAAAAAGAATATGAGAGTTTATCTCTTATGAGGAGCATTTGTGCCCTGTGTGCTGGGTCATACGACCATGAAAATGAGAAGGAGGACTGGTTAAAGTGTTCAATATGCCTTCAATGGTTTCATGAATGTTGCTTTTAGGTTATTTCAAATCATTTATTACGAATCTTTAACTGTAATGATAAATCTGTCGGATGGACTTTTCTTAGATTCGGTGACGATTTCTGCTGAGGGAAAAAGGATTTATAATCAATGAAAATCAGATAATTCAAGCATGGAAATACACCTTGCAAAATATAGCAAAAGTGAACATCTTTTTATAAATGTGATTTCAGCATATCGATGCAAACATTCTTTATTTTTAAGTGATTAATCTGTCGGATGGACAATTTACCTTTTCTTGAGATTTCTAGAAATAAAAACTTTTTAGCTTCAAATCATTTACTGATTCGAAAACGACATCCAGTTAATAACTCGCAAAGACATAAAGAACTCGATTTTTCAAATGTTAAAATTTCGAAACAAAATTGTCCATCTGACAGATCCTTCCGACAGATTTATTGTATAACCTTGTAATGATATTTGTTCCATAAACATTTTTCTATGGTATATTTTGTCTTTTTGTTTTCATTAGATATATATTAATGATACCAGAAAACTTCAAATAGTGATGTCTTTTGTCCCTAATTCGATAAAAATCCAGGTTAAGTATTTAGCACCATAAATTGAAAATATATCGAATCCTTCCGACAGAAATAGTTTATGGTCGATTAAAGAAAATTGGAAATAAAAATTGCGTGTTTGCATACTTGAATCTTATTATCTTATGGCCTTGTATCTTTTGAAAGTATTCAGCAAATCTCATGAAAGCCCAACTTTTTGATATTATTCCCTAAAGTATCAAAAATCCATCCGACAGAAAAATCAATTTCGAAATATGCTCAGAAGTAGACTATTTGTGATTTGTGTATGAATTTTGCTGAGGTTTCACTGCAAATCTAGGGTATATTTTATAAGAATAGACTTCAATGAAAACAATGCCATTTTGTGAACTAAACATGCAACGCGCGCAAAACATTATGAAAGTAGTCCTTAGTTCTTAACCCTTTGCGCACATCAACTGTTACGTTTGTTTGTTTTTCTTTGGCGAATTTAAAAAGCAGCGGCTTCAAGAATAATATTGACCATGCATTAAAAAGAAGAGTCAAACTATGAGAATTGGTATGTCTGTCCTCTTTATTTACTTTGACAAAATCAGCGTCTGATAATTTAGATTTCAAAATATATTTACAGAGGTGGTGCACAGAACACTTTGGCGTTTAAATAGCATCCTACTCAACCTTGTTCCCGGGACCTCTTTTCGCTTCTTGCTGTCCCTGTTATAAAGAAATACGAAAGGCAACCCTGAGGACGAAGTTACATAGAGAAGCAGCGTGTGCGTAGCAAGAGATGGAATTAAAGAGGGAAAAAGATGGTGCAAGGGGATGAAACTTTTAGAAGCAAAGAATATAATATAAAAGTAAATAATTAAGATTTTAAGAAAAGTTTCTGTAAATAAATAAATCTTGTTTTTTCTAAATGAAGTTATTCGAAAAGACATCAATACAAGGGGGAGGGGGTCCGGAGATGGGGTGGCGCACGTAACCTTGCGTTGTGTACTCTTAAATATTGAGGCTTCGTAAACAACTGACAAGCGCGTCTGCACCCAACTGCATTCCCTGTTTCTTTTTACCTCTTAACATGAGACGGCGCGAAGCCTCATTTTAAGGATTTGTTATAAATAATTGTGCAGCAATAGGATTATGGAGTTATTATCGCGGATTATTCGTTTTTATTGTGATACGATGGTTTGATATGGTAAAAGAAGCTTATCAAAGATTCACTAAAAAGAGCATAATAATTTTTTTTGTATTTTTTCGCGTTTCATTCCCAATAGCGGCTTTAATTTATCGGAATATAGTCCGGAAGCTTTTAAAATTTTGTCGAAAAAACAGGGAAGCTTTTAATCAAAAGCCGCCTACACCGTGATTGCTAGGTAAGTTTTGTCTATCAAATGCACTTATGCTTAAGGTCACTGGATAGTAAACAATTAGTTGGTAGCCCGTGGAAAATTCTATAGGGACTCGTCTGTGGTACATATTTCCTGTATCGCTATTTCGTGTAAGTGCTGCACGAAGTAATAAAATATGTTCGGTGGGGGGTTATTATTATCGAAGGAAGGTGAGGCTTTTTTGGCACAAAAGACTTTTTAGGTGGGGGAAGGTGGGGAACTGAAAGTACTTAAATCAACTCAAATAGATCTTACATCACATTTGTATTATCAGCCTTAAAGCCATGCAACCTCGTCCTAAGGGCTTGTTAGGCCTAACAAGCCCTGGAAACGAGGTTGAAAGCCATGCGAAGCAAATCAAAATTTTGATCACTTACATTTCTTTTACAATAACCACCAGTACGAGTAGTAGACAAGCTTTTCCACAGGGCGTCTTGTATCTTTTTTTGTGAGGGCCCTGGGGACGAGATTACTGGCAGATAGGGGAAAAATAATCTGCAGTATTCCAACCTCGCTCCTAGCGCATTTTGTCTCTTTCTTTTATATCGGGACGGCGATATAAAAAAGAGACAACAGGTACTGGGAACGAGGTTGGCAGTATTTATCATCTGATGTTGGGAACATTCCAAATGAAATAGAAACTAAATTTCAAGTTAAAAAGGACTAAACCCTTACATTTCGCGCTAAAATAAGAACAACTTCTTACAACGTGAGTAAATTCCTGTTCACACTCACACATCAACATAATGTTCTGGTTAATGTGTAGCAACAACACAACCATACGAATGAAGCGAATAATAACAACATTTTGTTCTCTATTTTCCAGTCCAAATAACACTCAACAAGCCAGACTTTTTATATATTACCACTATTAATAGATTTGTCTGTTGCTAACAATATTTTTTGGAATCTATTATTCTTTAGGTACATAAAGAAAGCAAATCTGCTTAACATCTTTATCGATCGGCCGCGAAAGACAGTCCCTTGTCTCGAACTTCGTCCCCTAAATAGACCGAATTATGTAGCGGTAATTTTGTAGCAGCGTCATGCGGCAAAGCGAAAAATAATAAGCTTTCCAAAACTTGAGTTGCAATTGTTGGCTATCTACCTATATATCTATATGCAATAAAACAACCTTCAGAGGGCTGTGCCTAGACGACGACCAGCAGAAACTGCGTGGTAGCACATACATAGAAGCAGCAACAGAGCGTCGTTCATTAGAGGGCTGCGTTCATTTCAAAAACGGAGATAAATATAAAAAAAAATGCAGCAAATATATAATCATCAGAAATTTTGCAAATCGTGATATAGCTAGGTTATCATAAAAATTTAATAAACTGAAGTCTTTTTGTAACATTTCTCGCATTTATTTCATTACATATCTTAAGCGGGTTTATTATGAGGTCGACATTAACATGAAATATAAAAATGCAAACTTTACTAAAATACGCTTATTTGTTTTATCATTTTTCTTTCTTCGTTACAAAACTTAGAATAACCTCTCCATATCGAAAATAATGGATTATTAAAACACAGTATTTAAATATCTACAGCATGCGGATAATCTAGAGCATATAACTTTATGAAGTCCCTTGTAGCTTTCTTTTCTCTGCGGCATGTTTTTTGATCACTTCCAGTCGGCGTCGATCGATAGTCTTTTTTGCAACGATTAACGTACAAAGCCCACATGCAGTTATGACGCCCCTAAATAAATGCAAATCAAAACGAAGTAAAATAACCGACCGACTGGTAGCTTTGTGGTAGAGCGTTCGCTTTTAACGCGGGAGGTCTTGAGTTCAAACGCCTGCTGAGTCAGAGACTATAAAAGTGTGAATCTATCCTTTCTGCTTAGCGTTCACCATGAGAATAGGATTGATTGATTGATTAGGTTGTCTAGTTGTGCGATTGCTGTGCTTGCACGACCTTTGTAGCTCAAATGGGATCTGTAAATGCACTAGGACCCCCTTCGTAGGACCCTCGTTGATAGAAGTACCAATAGGAACTGAAGAGGTCATCCTTGGTAAATAATTTCAATAAGAAATATCAAAAACATTTTTAAATGCTGCATTACATACTTTTGATAAGTATATAATACTGTACACTCACTATCAAAATTTTCTCAGTTGAACTTACTATGTGTTTTCCTATGTTACCATTTTTAATTTCTTAAGAAAAGCTGTTACGGTCAATCCACAGAATATAAACACAAAGCTTTTCAATGCACAAAATAACTTTCGTTTTAACTTTATGATTTTCAGTGTTTTCCAAGTTTAGGCGGTAATTTTTTTATTGTCATAACCTGGACCGACCCAAACCTATTTTCAATGAAATATACCAATGCCAGACCTGTTAAATAAGAAATACCCATCCCGGTAAGGTGTTCCCCCACACACTTCGCTTTTTTCGTAATTTGGAAGAGTGGTGCAGACATTAAATTTGGTGAAAACATTGAGCATGCAAAGAATAATTCTCATCATGGTTGGTAATGATTTTTTTTCCAAGTTGACTAAAAAAATTTTTTTTACTGAACCACTCACATAAATTTGTAACTTAGATTCTGAAAAAAATATATATATATAGTTAACAACGCCTGACTGTCTGGTTAGTTATTTTTTGTTTTTGAAAATTACAGCCAAAATTATTTTGAAAATATATATCTATAAATTTTCCCTGCCTGCTTTACTCATAACAGTATTGTAACTCCCTTGTTTCTGATCGATGAATACACATTTCTATCATGTTTTTTATAAGTTAAAAGAAAGCGAAGTTAAACTTCAAAAACAGTTACAAAAAACAAGTTGATTTTATATGAAAGAGCTTGGAAAATTGCCTGAATTTTTTTTATTTTATTTTGTGCATTTCAATTTGCACAGTGACACTTATATATATTTCGTTTAAAATGCTAACTTGCATCAACTAAAAATAGAAGTAGAAACCGGCCCTTAAAAATACTTTAAAACCAAATCCACTTTCCTTGCCCTTATGTTTTTATCCTATCAGAGCATGCAGGTTATACAGTCTTCTAGGCCATATTACTTAAAATTATCTCTTTAATAATAGCCGTGTGTCTGTAAAAAAAAGTTGTGTTACGGAATCTTGAAAGGCGATAAATAAAGGACAGGCGAACCCGTGGATTTATCCACAGGCCACCAACTAGTCTATATTATAATATCCCTATACATCTGTCTGTCATGCAAATTAACCTGTGGATTACGGGCCACATACTAGTCATATAGTTATAGTTATATATATATTGTTTCCTAAAGTAAGAAGTTTGGAAAAAATTCTTGATAACATATATGCACTTACCATCCAATGAGGACATTACGAATTCGATTTCCAGCCATGTGTTTATTCAATTACTTCCCCCATGATGATATTTCTATACACATATATAATTTAAGAAGTTTTTTAGCATACACGTAATAGGAGAAAAATTATGAAAAATAGTATAATGAAAGCACTAGCTTTTCAAGTTTTATATCATGGCTAATTTAAACTAAAAAATCCCAATCAGAACTCTGATTACAACAGGCAACTGTGCAGCATTAGGTACGTATGTTAACACAATGTTTTACAGAATAGCTACAGTTGTGCCACAATATTTCTTGGAGGAAGGGGGTATTTTGTTTGCATATATACTACGCTATGTCACATTCTCAAAGTTAGTTAGAAACAAAATTCAAATTGTTCAAAAAGAAAGTTATATTGTTAACACCAAACAAATTGAGTCAATTTAGATAAACTTTATTTGTCACAGGACAGAAGGGTTTTAAGTAATAATCAGTAATCATAATCTATATAATCTGTGTAATCATTTATTTATATACATGACCTTCAAATGATTTAAGACATTTACTGCTTGCATTTTCAAGATTAAAAACATGTAAGATGAGTTGTGAATGTTCACAAAGTTTATATATATGCGTTCGAATCCTGACAGGAAAGAAAAGAAGTAAGATCACACATAATATATATTGACTAACTTGGCTATTACTGCTAATTTATAGATTTTTAGGAATAGACGATTGAAAATGCACTGGAATTATTTTTTTCTAACTATTATCTTCTATGTTTCTATATGTCAGTCTTTACTTAAATATCTTATAAATTGTTGCAGTCTGTTATATTTTTTTGCCTGTGCATATGTGTGCACATGTCTATTGTTGTTGATGCAAAATCAAAACATTATGTCATGCTGCAACTCATCTATAGCTAGCTTTATCAAAGACGAGGTTTAGCTCACTTTAACGATGATTCTGAGGCAATCTACCTAGCTACACTGTTGTGGTTAGCTAAACCACCATCCATGCCTAGCTACAAATAACTTACAAACACATGCTAGCTAATGCTGCCATCATAACATATAGCTGGCTAGCTACCCAGGAGACCAAGCATTTTTTCCTAGCACTGTTATTTTAAGGAAACAATAATGAAAGTTAACAGGGCAATAGCCATAACCATGCACAATGGTCAGCGTTCTTTCCTAGAAAAGAGAAAAGACATGGTCCGAAACCTGGTATACTTATGGCAACTACATGTATGGCGTATGGGAAAGCAATATATGCCTGAAGCTATATATCGTCTTGGGAAAGAATAATAACATCCAATAGTTTTGTGTTTATTGATTGATCTGAGAAAACTAGAAATTAAAAAAAAGGTTGCGAAGCATTACGCACGTTGCAAGCAAAATTGAAATCAGCCAATAGTAGTGCTTTTTGTTTCTCTTTGATATAATACTGCAGCTGATATCTGGGAATACACCAAACTGAATATCATAGACGTAGAAAACCCTGGGGACGAGGTTGTAAAATAAACTCACCGTGGATCAACAACAACTCGTTGCGCAAAAGTAGTGATTTTTTGGCAAAAATACAATATATATATGCGGAATATTTCTTTTCAGAAGATACGAGAAATTTAGATCGCGCGAAACTAAACAAAAACGATTACTGAGAAATTTCGTAAAACCTCTTTCCACAGAATTATAAAATTAAATATTGATAATAATCACAATATTGTCAGTGTTGGCCAACGTAAATCCAACATTGATGAAGCTTTTAGCGCCAAAAATCCATGCAAAGTTATACTTTTATAAAGTTAAAACCCTTATTCTGAAAGAAATGCAATACATCGAGTTGTGCAATCCGTACTGTGCGGAAATGTCACGAATTAAAGGGGATGCGCGTCGTAAGGTAACTCTTTCAACCGGAACGCAGATAATAATAGAGACTTTCGCGTTAACGATTTCGGAGATGAGAAGGCGAACGAAGCAGCTTGTGGGTTGTTTTTTTCACGTAAAAATAACGGCACTAGTTATGAAAACCGATTTCTTGAAGCCACGGAATCTGCTGCAATGAGTTTCGAAAACTCACGGGAAACAATAAACAAAAACAAACAATCTACCGAAACGAAAACAATTTATTAACTTTATCAAGATTTATAAAACAGCTTCAAATTTTGAAAAGGAAAACAATAACAACGCGGTGTGAGGTTTCGCTTTCTTCCTTTTATCTCACATATTGAAAGATAACATCTGTCGCTCTCATTGTACGCAATCTAAAAAGAAACAGAAAACATTTTTATATAGTATAGTATATTATATATATAGTAAAGTCCCTAAATACATTAAAATCCAGTGCCTTTGAGGGACGATATTTAGAGCTAAATTTCTAAACTATATACAAATATATATCATTTTTTGGGACAGAGTGCTCAAAAAGTGTTTACTAGATACAATATGCTTGATATAATTAATAAAGTCATGCAACTCTGTTTACTTTGAGGGTTGTCTTCTTTTGGGGATTGGTAGTTCAGTCGGTAGAGCGTTCACTTCATATTCATATGGGTTCAATCCCACATAACAGTTGTTGCTTATTGAACAGAAATTTAAAAGGTTTCCGTAGCTCAAATGGAAGCTTTTTAACACTTTAGAACCGTCTATGTTGTCCCTCCTGGAAAAAAATTGACAGGGTAAATTTATTGGAATTAATGAGGCTAACCACATAAAATATAGATCACTACTTTTTGTGGCCAAGACAACAGAATTGAAAGCACTGTTTTTCATTTGGAAAGTACAAATTGTATTTAAATATTTGCCCAAGCTTGCCCTCATACTTATGGCTTTTTTGGCCAGTTGACACGCATACTAATCTACCATACTGAACACAAAAGTTACGAAAAACACGAAATTTGATTAAGGTCTATTACGTGGTTTCACATTCTTAAAGGGTCATTCAAGAGTAGTTTTTATGTATCATAACTTAGCTATACCACATTATTGTAAGCTCATGAAACACAATGCAAAAACATAGGGTTGCAAAGAAAATGATGAAGCCCTAAATATTTTTTATCTTTTTAAATATTTTTATATATATGTTCAAACTTAATCTCCCAAAAACACAATGCAAAAACATAGGGTTAAGGCGGTGATACACGATCCAATTAATCGAATTCGATTAGTCGAATTCGACAAATTGGATCGTGTATCATGTAAAAATCATATGCTTTCGGCATGTTCAGACTTGTCGAATTAGATTTTTAAAAAATTCGGACCGGTTCAACTTTTTCGATTAATCGAGAGGTTTTTAAACCAATCAAAATGCTTAAAATATGTACATCAAATGTGCGTTCAGAAAAATGTGAGTTTCTATATGAAAAATAAACATTACTAGAGGACGTTTAAAAACATCAAGTCTTCAAAAAAAGATAAAAAAGAATTTAACGAGATTTTTATCAGTGAATGGATGTTGGAAGAAGCGCTCTGTGGAGCTTATTAACAGAAGACATCCAAAGAAAATTAAAATAATCTTCTTGCTGTAACCAAAATTCGTTTAGTAACAAATAACACACTCCGTTTCTAACGTTTTCTTAAATTTTTAGTTGAAGTTTCAATTTTATTTTAATGCTAAATATATATAATTTTGACAAATCGAATTCGATTAATCGGATCGTGTATCACTGCCTTTAGATGTGTAAAGAAAATGATGAAGTCCTAAATTTTTTTCTTTTTAAATATTTTATATATATATGTCCAAACTTAATCTCCCAAAAACAATAATTACATTAAGGGTCGCCACCATTATCAAACAAAAGTCCAGTTGGTAATTTGTGACTTCACACTTCGTACGTACATAGCTCACTTCTTGAAAAATGTTCGAGTGTTGAAGAATTTAACAACATGCAAAAGTAGGTAAACAAAGTAAAACTTCCAGGTAAAGCCACTGTTTGATAAAATAGTTCAGATTAAGAACATATATATATCAGTAAAAAGACGCTAGTAGCAACATTACAAAAGTTTTTAACCACAAATGAGCAAATACCTTAAAGAATGAAGAGGTGTATTTTCCCGTTAGTTTTCGATTGGTGACTTAAATTTATTTCCACGATGCAACAAAAAAAAAGAGGCAACTTGAGTTTTAGGAAATATTTAAAAATATTATAACAAAATTTAAAAAGAAAGAGTTTTGTTAATACTTGTGGATTGAAATTTATTTTTCTGACTGTAGCTAGAGGTAGCTAGCTAATGATTTGATTGAAGGATGACAGCAAAAAATATTTTCAATGGTGGCCTCAGGAACTAAAAGGTAATTTAGTTAGCTAGCTAGCTACATCAAACCAAGAGGAAAAACGTAAAAATAACTTTCAAATCATCATTAGCTACCTTCGCATGGAAAGGATACCACAAACATGCCAATTCAAGCTGATAATTTGGTACTTTAAAATCTTCTTTTTAATGAAGCGATTTTAATGAAGCGCATTCAAAGAAAAGGTACAAGCTTTCCAACTATGCCAATAATTCAAATTAGCCGATAGCCGTTTTCTGATTGCTTGAGTGTACTTCTCAGTCTTTCGCTCCCGGCAAACGGAAAATCGGGAAATCACGGGGGGGGGGGGGGGGGGGGTACGAAAGACGGGGGCAGGGGGGTACAAAGCCAATTTATTGGCATTTTTAGCTAACTTTTATTAGAGCTGCTCAGTCCAAACTTATTTGTTCTAGTAGACAAAAAAATAACCTACCTTTTCGTATAAAAATATCATTCTTATTTCTTTACCCTGATTTTATATGATTTTTTTTCTATCGAAATTTTGAGAATCTCAATAATTCTCTTGGTATACCTCGCGTGTAGCAAACGTGCTCCACAATTTCGCTTCGCTCGCTTCGCTCGCGAAGCTCAATTGCTTCGCAATAAATCACTTCTTTTGTTAAAAAAATATGCACAAATTAGGTTGATCACATGTCCTTTGAAGCTTTTCTGCCATGCAGGTTGTTACCTTTGAACAAAATCCAAGGACCAGTGTTGCAAGAAAATTAATGGTGAATGTGTGCAAAAAGAGCTCATGACATCTGTTTGCTCTATACAAGTATGTGCGGTCATACACCGAGTGTTGACTCAGCCATAGATGCTATGTATGAACATGGATGGTATGACATATTCGAACAAGAATAAACCGAAGCAGTAATCTTGGTTGATGCGTCAAAACGCTTTAAATTCTATTAACAGAAAGATGTTTTTAAACAATACTGGAATTCTATGTGTATCAATTACTAGATTACGTTAGAAACTGTTATTTTAATCCTTCGCGAATATTTATGGTGGGATAGAGGTAAATCTAACGGGAAGGACAACGCAAGGCGATCCTATACATTCTGTGGTGGTTTATATGTAACAACACCGCTGTTGCGTAATCTTGCAGATAAATCTTTTAATACGAAATCAGTTGCTTATGCTGATGACCTTACTACTGCTGGTTCTGTGGAAAACCTTTATAAGTGTTGGGGCAAGATATTGGAAATGGGTCCGAGATATGGTTATCCCCCCCCAGTCAACAAAAACATGGTTAATTATTATAGATTTCAAATCGAGACAAGATCGTTGTGTTTAAAAACGGGAGTTCAGATTACAACTTCTGGCGAAAACATCTTGGAGTGGTAAGTGGTACAATAGATGTGATGTGAACGATTCTTGATATTGGATATCTTCTTCGACCAATTGATAAGTGTATTGGCAATGAATTGACATAACTGTGATCACTGGTGGACATACGTGTAACCATTTGGAAAAGGAATTCCTTTATCTACCAACTTAGATGGATCATAGAGATATTATTAAAAGAGATTATTATATCTCTATGGATGGATGGAATTGGGATACCAATATTCTCTGAGATGCCGTTGGCTGAATTTGGTAACTCAAAAGAGTTACAAATGTTTAAAAAAATGATTATACAAGACCAGCAAGTATACGTCACTGACTGATGAACAAAAAGTCAAGACAGTAAAAAGAACAATTGAAAAGCGACAAATTGAACACAAAAATAATATTTTTGGCTTTAAGTGATTTGAGCCAAGAGAGATGTGTTTTCCTTCTTGGCAGTCTACATTACCAACGAGATTTCTGGGATGTGTTGTGCATACGACATGACTGGCCTTTAAAAGAATTCCTGAAAGGTGTATGTGGTGTTGAATTCACCACAAATCATGTATTTAACTACAAGCAAGGTGGATTTGTTACGAATAGACATAACTAATGCCCGTGCCATTATTGCGCAACTTCTCAAAGAGGTCACACGTGATGTTTAATGTAAAAATGCTGCAGAAACTCAGTATGATGAGAAGTTAGGAAAGGTTCTGCGAGTTTCACAGATGTCGCACTACAAGCATCCACAGAATATATTGAGACAAGGCGGCAAATTTCGAAGTTCGTCCCCACAAGTAATTGTGTAGGTCATTTCTATACCGTGGGCACGCAATTTGAACTTGTCAGTGTTCACAGCGGAATTAGGATCTTATGTTAAAGTTGTTGCTTTTTGCCAACTTTGTAAAAAAGCTGAAAAAGTGCTATTGTCAGTTGGTTTTTGACCTCTGACGGAAATTTTTTGGACTTTAGAGTGTTTAGCTCAAAAAACCAAACCCTTCGCGGCGAAAGAACGGGAAATGAGCAAGTTTTACAATTTAAAAAGGGTTATTTTATACCGTTGGTATTTTGTCTAACGGAAGAGTAAGACGCGAGTGTCACCTATTTTTATTACGCTTGGCACTATTGATTTTCAGAGAAAAATCACCAGATGTACTCGACCGTTATGGTCGAGAAGGAAGATTATTTTTTTGCTCTAATAGGGTCGGTAATTATTTGCATTTAAGGGAAGTAGAACAATCAGCGGAGATGGTGTAGTGGTAGCGCATTCGGCCTCTAATCATCCGGCGCACGTTAAATGTAGTGTTGTCAGCCAATTTGAATCCATCTACTGACTGCGAACCGGCTTGTGCGTCAGGCGAGCAAGTTAGAGCAATGCTATACCGTATCTCTGGCGGTAATGTAACATAGTTACAGTCGGAGAGGAGGAATAGCTAGCCGTTAGGATGGAATGCCCAAGGACGTTAAACTTTACATTACTTACTTACTTACTTACTATCAGGACTGATATTGGGAATGCTACTGAAGGCGACGATACCAGAGAGGCTTGCTGTTCGCTACAAAAGAATTTAATTTTTGTTTGTATTTCCACGTACAATGTTTTCCGTTTGAAATATGTGGTTTTGTAAAAAACATTTATGTTCCAATTAATAAAATATATACCCCGTCCAGTGTCCCTTATTTCTCTCTTCGCGACCCAACCTCGTTCCCAGAGCCCGGGTTGACGAGACGAAAAAGAAAGACAAGGCGTGCGGGACCGTTAGGCCACACGAGATTGTGCAAACATTTTTGCTTTGAAAGGTGTATTTTTACGTTGTGTACTTTCAGTCTTGCTAAATTGTTCTTTTTTTGCTTTCACTTTTCAGCTAGAGGCTAGTGTTATTATTCCTTTGAAAATTGTTTTTATAAGAAATGTATGTCATACGCATCAAACCTTTCTCAAAATTTTATATATTTCTTCATAAGTAATACACGATATCAAGCAGCTTTGAAACTAGGATGAACGCACTAGGGACAAAACACATATACATTTTTCCCCAAAGAAAGTTTTCAGTGTGGTGGGCGATTACGCAAAGCGAGAGAAAAAAAGCTCTGGGGACGAGATTTGGAAGAAAGTATATACGCGATACGATACACAAACGATATGACCAGCTTTTGGAACATGTTTTTTACGCTACTTTCACACTAAACATTCAAAGCAAAGGAGACAAAAGTGTTATATCTGTACAGCACCAATAAATTACATAATATCTATTTTGCATTTTTTGTCTATTGTACATACATGCGAATCTGTGTCAAGCAAGCTATTCTTTTCTTCCCTTTCCTCTCCTTCTGCTCTGTTCATGGCTAGCTTATCCTCTTTTCTGTTTATTGTTTCTGTTTACCTGATACATATACATGATAAGCAAATTTCGCTGGCCGTTAATAAGATTTGTGCTAACTAGCTAGCTAGTTATTCTTACGAAATGAAAGCAGTTCCTACATGGTCCCTAGCGTATACCGTCCTAATTACGTGATTATCTAAACAAACTCTAGCGACGATCTGGCAACTTCGCTCGCCACATAACTTCATGGTTTTGACTATAGACCTTTTTAATGTTTACATTTTTCCGACGCATGCGCACTCCGTGGCAGGCAAAAGCGGCAGGAGCTACGAGGAAATCATTAGGTTTCTACCACATGGTTGAACGTATGAGACACGTACATTATACTTTTCTGCTCATTTATAAGCTGTTCGCGCTGAAGAAATTATGCCAGATTCTTGTTGTGCCGTTGGTTGCTCCAATAGAAGGAAGAAATCAGAAAATAATCTAAAGTTTTATAGAATTCCGTTTGGAAATAATAAGGAAAGTTTAGAACGTAGAAAGGCATGGTTGGCAGCCATAAGGAGGGAAAATTGGTCAGAAAAGCAGATTGAAAATGCCAGATTATGCAGTGCACATTTTATAAGTGGTAAGTTTATACATTGTATATAACTATTTTACAAAGATTGACTGTTTTTTAAGTGATAGAATTAGCTAAGCCTGTAGCTATTTAGCTAGCATGTCAGGCTAAATTTTGTTTATAGCTGACATTGTTTTAATAATTTTCTTTGTATATATATAGGTGACAAGTCAAATGACCCAAGCAATCCTGATTATGTACCATCTGTTTTTGTATACAAACAAATTAGAGAAGAAAAGTCAGAACAGCTAATGGGGCGATATGAACGGTTGAAAAGAAGAAGGGAGAGCAGCACCACAACTGAAGATGAGCCAGGACCTTCAAAATGTGCTAATTTAGATTTTGAACATTTTGATTTTTTAAACAATCAGGCAGTTGATGAGACAACCCAAACAGAGCCAGATACCAGAGATTGCTTAATTTTGCAACTTAAAAATAAAGTGACACAGCTTACTGCAGAATTAAATTCAAAAGGTATCAACAAATTAAAAAAAACTAAAAAAAAAATGTTCTCATACTTTGATGTTAAGGATGATCCAAAGCTTTTAAACTTTTATACTGGTTTGTCATCCAAAGAATTATTTCAATGGATTTTGTCCCTCATAAAGAATGAAAATATTACGCTATCACCAAAACTTGTTGCTGAGGAGCAATTGTTTCTAGTTCTGGTTAAATTACGACTTGGTCTCCTACATACCGATATAGCTTACCGTGTTGGTTTAAAGATTTGCGATATTAGTACTATTTATCGTCAATTGGTTGTTGTTTTGGCTAAAGTGTTGGAGCCTTTAATTATATGGCCAGAGAGAGATGCTGTGCAAAAAAATATACCAACTGTTTTTAGAAAATTCAAAAAATTGCAATTGCATAATTGACTGCACAGAGATATTCATTGAAAGGTCGTTTAATCTGAATGCTAGAGCTCAGACTTGGTCAAATTACAAGAATACAAACACCATAAAGTACTTAGTTGGAATATCACCTGCTGGAGCTATAACTTTTTTATCTCAAGGCTGGGGTGGAAAAGTTTCTGATAAGGAAATAACAATAAAATCAGGATTTTTAGATAAATTGGAACATGGTGACTGCATACTTGCCGATAGAGGGTTCACAGTTGCAAATGAAATTGCAACAAAAGGTGCCATTTTGAAAATTCCAAATTTCACCAGAGGAAAGTCTCAGATGACCGGAAAAGAAATCGATGAGTCACGTGAAATTGCTAATGTACGAATTCATGTTGAACGTGTAATTGGTCGTATGAGAAAGTTCAGAATACTTCAGTCTATTATACCGATAACTCAAGTAGATTTAACAAACAATGTCATGGTCTGTATTTGTGGTCTTGTCAATCTAAACAGAAGTGTTGTTCCTAATAAATAATATTAGTTATATATAGTATTATATATACATTATATACGTTTTGTAACATTATGTTCATTAGTTTTTATATTTACATTCTGGACAGTACCATTTATGTTTTGGAGCTTTAACAACTTTCACACATGAATAGTGAAACCATTCTATTTTGCAATTTTTTCCATCACATGCAATCATGGGTGGAAACGATGGTCTGCGACAAATGCAAAAAAATTTTTCCGTTTCTTCATTATTTGGATCTGTTTTCCGAGTTATTAGTTCAGGTAAAATTACTCTGATGAACAATTTTTCAAACTTTTCATGCATAGATTTGCAAAAATCTTCATTGAAACCTACTTGTAGTAACAGGTAGTTGTTTGGAGCCTGATTTTTTTGAGATGGTTTACTCCATATAAAGAAGTAACAATTCTTTGTGGCAGTGACAAGCATCTGCAACTGCATTTGATAGTAATATGCATGTTTTTTATTTATAAGTCCATCAGGTGAAATAGGAAAGTTTTTATCGCTTGACCATCCTTCAAGGCCATCTTTGTATTTGAATGGACACTTGATTTCTAGACAGCTTTTTCCGTGACACTTGCAACTTAAAGTTCCATCTGGGCTTGCACCCAAAAATAGGAAATCCTTATTTATATATAGACCAGTTGCTGTAAAAGTAGCATTTTCGTGTGTTTTTTGAAAAACCTGGAAAAAATCTCTTTGTGCATTTTTTTCCATTCTTTTTCCATACTTGGTAGCTGCCACCTCAACTGTTGTGTTGTAATTCATTATAGTGTTTATGAATGTTTTTGAGGGATTAGTAATGTCAGTATGGTATGCCATTTTAGCAATTGAAGCTGTAATTCTTCCTATGCGATGAATTTTCCAGACATCAGAGTCTGCTTGTTTTTTTGTTATCTGTTCTAAATTGTAAAAATCGTTTTTCGTATAGTTCTTGTTATACTCATTATAAACCTTCTCACAATGATTATTTAACTCTTCATCATTAAAGTTTATTGCACGGTATTCAAATAAACTACTTAGTGGCTCAGGAATGATAGTTCTTTCATCTTCGTCTGCCGTGTCTGTTGCGCTTGTGTCACGATCACTGCATTCTTCATCAAGTAAAGTTGTACTGGTGAACACAGCGGCTTTCGGAGCGATAGTTTTAAGCTCTTGTAGTTTTTCTTTAAAGAAGGAAGTGCAACTTCTGGTAGGATCTATTGCGCTAAAAGGTCTAAATTCCCCTGTGGTATCATCTATTTGTGGTAGGAGATCATCCTTCTTGGGTCTTTTGAAATTTATTTTGACTAACGGTGCCGGGGCGGCGTTCTTTCTAGATTTTTTCCATGCGCACAATTTGCTGGTACACGCCTCTTTGTTTAATTCGAGTTGGGAACATGCTTGTAACTTGAACAATAATGCGGCCGCATGACTGCATACGGAACCAAGTCTATTGTAGAAATATATAAATAAGACAACAGATATTTTTTTTTTCGCAGAGTAATGATTATGCGCCAGAATACTTACCCTGCCATACAGGTACAGTTTGCAGTCAATACCCAACCTTCTTTTTTCTCGATAGCAACCCAGGCCTTGTACAATGTTTGCTTTAATCCTTGACGTTGAGACGGAAGAACCTACAAGTTAAACTTATAATATAAATGGCATCCCCACCAAGGCATAAAATTTCAACTTTAAACAAAAAGTATACCTCGGATTTTAAGAAACAAAACTTGCTGTCATCTGAAATATTGTTGTAATATACATCTTGTACGTGACCACATACAAAAAAGTTATAAGCTTCCAGCGATTTGTACGCCTTCAACGATTGCTGTGTGAAAACACTCGGTGTGTTTATAAGATAATTGTTGAGATCACCCCAGCCAATATCTGGTAGTAATCTAACGTCAGATTTCCAATCGTTTAAGGAAAGTGGGTCTGGCAATTGAGTACCATCAGACAATTTTAATTTCTTTTGATATTGAATTTGATTTTCGGTATCCAATGATTTGAAGTACTCAGATTCACTCCATGTGCTAGCCATGCTTCGCGTTAATAGTGTGTTCTAAATACAATGCAACGTTTAATAATGGCAGATGAAGAGGTGGATAACGTTCAAGTAGAAAAAGTTATGTGAAGGAAGCGTGGAGGAATCCACGCTTCCTTCACATAACTTCTTCTTTTTGCCTGCCAGTGTCCTTGTGCGTCCGCACGGAGATAAACAAATGACGTCACTTTTAAAAAGGTCTATAGGCCATCCCTAAAAACAACTTTACAACTAGAAATTAAAAAAAAGGTTGCGAAGCATTACGCAAGTTGCAAGCAAAATTGAAACTAGCCAATAGTTGTCCCTAGTGCTTTTGTTTCTCTTTGATATAATACGGCGAGGTGCTTACATCTTACTGCAGCTGATATCTGGGAATACACCAAAACTGAATATCATAGACGTAGAAAACCCTGGGGACAAGGTTGTAAAATAAACTCACCGAGGAACAACAACAACTCGTTGCGCAAAAGTAGTGATTTTTTGGCAAAAATACAATATATATATGCGGAATATTTCTTTTCAGAAGGTACGAGAAATTTAGATCGCGCGAAACTAAACAAAAACGATTACTGAGAAATTTCGTAAAACCTCTTACCACAGAATTATAAAATTAAATATTGATAATAATCACAATATTGTCAGTGTTGGCCGACGTAAATCCAACATTGAAGTTTTTAGCGCCAAAAATCCATGCAAAGTTATACTTTTATAAAGTTAAAACCCTTATTCTGAAAGAAATGCAATACATCGAGTTGTACAATCCGTAGTGTGCGAAAATGTCACGAATTAAGGGGATGCGCGTCGTAAGGTACACTCTTTCAACCGGAAAATAATACCCGGAACGCAGATAATAATCGAGACTTTCGCGTTAACGATTTCGGAGATGAGAAGGCGAACGAAGCAGCTTGTGGGGTCGTAAAAATAACGGCACTAGTTATGAAAACCGATTTCTTGAAGCCACGGAATCCACGGAATCTGCTGCAATGAATTTCGAAAACTCACGGGAAACAATAAACAAAAACAAACAATCTACAGAAACGAAAACAATTTATTAACTTTATCAAGATTTATAAAGCAGCTTCAAATTTTTGACAGAAAAACAATAACAACGCGGTGTGAGGTTTCGCTTTCTTCTTTTTATCTCACGTATTGAAACATCTCTCGCTCTCATTGTACGCAATCTAAAAAGAAACAGAAAACATTTTTATATAGTATATTATATTATATATATAGTAAAGTCTCTAAATACATTAAAATCCAGTGCCTTTGAGGGACGATATTCAGAGCTAAATTTCTAAACTACAAATATATATCATTTTTTGGGACAGAGTGCTCAAAAAGTGTTTACTAGATACAATATGCTTGATATAATTAATAAAGGCATGCAACTCTGTTTACTTTAAGGGGTTGGTAGTTCAGTCGGTCGAGCGTTCACTTCATATTCATATGGGTTCAATCCCACATAACAGTTGTTGCTTATTGAACAGAAATTTAAAAGGTTTTTGTAACTCAAATGGAAGCTTTTTAACACTCTAGAACCGTCTATGTTGTCCCTTCTGGAAAAAAAATGACAGGGTAAATTTATTGGAATTAATGAGGCTAACCACATAAAATATAGATCACTACTTTTTGTGGCCAAGACAACAAAATTGAAAGCACTGTTTTTCATTTGGGAAGTACAAATTGTATTTAAATATTTGCCCAAGCTTACCCTCATACTTATGGCTTTTTTGGCCAGTTGACACGCATACTAATCTACCATACTGAACACAAAAGTTACGAAAAACACAAAATTTGATTAAGGTCTATTATGTGGTTTCACATTCTTAAAGGGTCATTCAAGAGTAGTTTTTACGTATCATAACTTACCTATATACCACATTATTGTAAGCTCATGAAACACAATGCAAAAACATAGGGTAGTAAAGAAAATGACGAAGCCCTAAATATCTTTATATATGTCCAACCTTAATCTTCCAAAAACAATAATTACATTAACGGTCGCCACAATTATCGAACAAAAGTCCACTTGGTCATTCGTGACTTCACACGTCGTACATAGCTCACTTCTTGAAAAATTTATTGCAAGATTCGAGTGTTGAAGAATTTAACATGCGAAAGTAGGTAAACAAAGTAGAACTTCCAGGTAAAGGCACCGTTTGATAAAATAGTTTATATTTAGAACATACATCAGTAAAAAGAGGCTAGTACAAAAGTTTTTAACCACAAATGAGCAAATATATACCTTAAAGAATGAAGAGGTATATTTTCCCGTTAGTTTTGGATTGGTGACTTAAATTTATTTCCACGATGCAACAAAAAAAAGAAGCAAGTTTTAGGAAATATTTAAAAATTGTATAATAAAATTTAAAAAGAAAGAGTTTTGTTAATACTTTACGGATTGAATTTTCTTCTTCTGACTGTAGCTAGAGGTAGCTAGCTAATGATGCAATTGAAGGATGACAGCAAAAAATATTTTCCATGGTGGTCACAGGCACCAAAAAGTAATTTAGTTAGCTAGCTAGCTACATCAAACCAAGGAAAAAACGTAAAATAACTTTCAAATCATCCATACCTTCGCAACTCACTTTTCTTCTGCTGTATGAAAAGGATACCACAAACATGCCAATTCAAGCCGATAATTTGGTACTTTAAAATCTTCTTTTTAATGAAGCCATAAATATAACACGTTTTTGCGCATTATAAACGTTCAAATTAATATAGTGTGTCTTCAAAGAAAAGGTACAAGCTTTCCAACTCGAAATATTAAGAGAAAAAGCAGGCCAGCAAAGCCAATTATTATCAGGACTTGGTATAAACTATGTATTTGTGTTAGGTCTGTAAAATACACGATAATTCAAATTAGCCGATAGCCGTTTTCTGATTGCTTGAGTGTACTTCCCAGTCTTTCGCTTCCGGCAAACGGAAAATCGGGAAATAACGGGGGGGGGGGGTACGAAAGACGGGGGTAGGGGGGTACAAAGCCTATTTATTGGCATTTTTAGCTAACTTTTATTACAGCTGCTCGGTCCAAACTTATTTGTTCTAGTAGAGAGAAAAATAACCTACTCTTTTGTGAAAAAATATCAGTCATATTTCCTTACGCTGATTTTATATGATTTTTTTTCTATCGAAATTTTGAGAATCTCGATAATTCTCTTGGTATACCTCGCGTGTAGCAAACGTGGTCCACAATTTCGCTTCACTCGCGAAGCTCAATTGCTTCGCAAAAATGCTTGTGAACACAAGGTGGGCACTTGCGCACAAGGTCGAGTGAAAAAGAAACGGTCAAAAACAGCCTATTTCCGTAATTTGCGTCTTAATTCCGTGAGATGTTTTTTATTTGGAATTATTTTTAAAGTCTATTTTATGATTAAAATGGTTGCAATCCAATCCCAACTCCCAACCAATAATTCACAGTTGAATAACCCCCAAAAATATATCCGGAATTTTTTCATTAACACTTATAAATCTTAGATCTGGTTTGACTAAATTGTCAATAGTGTCATGTCTCACTTAATGTTTGCCATCTTGTGTGTCTTGTGTTTGTTCCTTGTTCCGTCTACTTGGTGGCCTCCACTACACTTAATAGCTTTGCTTAGTGGTGGTCTCCCTTCAATAGTACTTATGATATGATAATTGTTTGATACTCAAAAAACAGACGTGACATTAGGAAAACTTAGTGATGCGAATTACCAAAGGGGATCTGTGGAGGAAAGCACATGTGATAAAAAATTTTTCTTAAAAATATTCTCCAGCATGTCTAGTTTCATAATAATATGGGTTTGGTATTTAATTAATGATTATCAAAGATAACAAAGATTAAAACAGAATGCATTCAGTATATAAAATATACAGTCAAACAAAATAAAAAACAAAAACGTAAACGTATCTCATTGTTTTTGAATATTGGCTTGAAAATTGCATTTTTGCATGCGCACATGCACATGGTTTTTCAACTTGGGTTGAAATATTTTTTGTGGTTACATGACATTTCGCTCCAGGGTGAAAATCATATTCCAGTTGTTCTATGCCGAATTGAAATTTAGCCATGGGCGAAATCTCAATCTGGGTTGAAAACTTCTTCATGTAATCACAATTCCTAATTTCCAGTTGAAGGAGGGATGAATTTTTTGCCACCTGAGTTGAAATTTCAGGTTGTGCTAAAATTCTCTATGTAATTACCCCCTTAATAAGTACCTTTTAGTCCAAAAAGGCTTATATAAACGTGTTGTGGGAGTTCATGCCATGAACTGGTTATATATCAAAAATTAAAAATGGTGCCAGTTCACTTTTTCTAGGCTTCTAAATTCTTGGTGATCGACTGGGGGTGGTATATATAAAAGCTTGAACTACCTATAAATTTTGGTTGTTTAGGTCACTTTATAAAAATTCTGAAATCCGTTGTTTATCTTATTTATCTTATTTATCTTATTTATTTATTTAGATGTTAGAAAAATTACAACAGCTATCAAAGTTATCATCGATGACAGGATTGGTTAGACAATGCTTCTTCGGCACATCAACAGCGGCGGAAAAATATTATGTGCAAAAGAACTATTTAAAAAGGTGGGCAAGGCGAGACATGAAAAGGAGAGAACTTTTCAAAGACTACGAAGCAGAGAGAACTAGCCTAAGGGTTATTCATAAATCAGACGTTCTGCCTGCAGCCATCAAAATGCAAGCAGCTGAAGATCTCGCAAAGTTACCGCGTGACAGTTCGATTACACGTATTAGACATCGATGTACATTGACTGATCGTTCAAGAGGGAATGTAATTAAATATCGTATTTCCAGGATTAAGTTTCGAGACTTCGCAGACAAGGGATGGATATCGGGTTACACCAGGTCCAGCTGGTAACTGTTATCGGGTTACACCAGGTCTAGCTGGTAACTGTTATAGAAAGTTGAGGTTGTTGTTGCTGCTGTTTAAAAGCCTGTAAATTTAACTGATTTATTTACTATAGAAACGTTTTGAAATTGATAGGTGCGATGTAGCGATATGTAAAGATAAAGAAATCATACCTCTTGAAGGTAAAATATACTCCTGGAAATTAATTGTACGCCTGGAAAGAGTTCACGGAAAGTTCCTAAAATGGGAAAAAATTTCTCAGAAAATAATTTTACAAATTTCGAAATTTCTTGTATTAAGTTTAGTCACCAGAATGTCAAAGCTGTTTTCGAATGCTTTTCTTCTACATAACTCTTTGGAAAATTAATGACAACCCTTTCCTTTCATCCAATCTAAAATAATGATCAAAATTTTCTAGGTACTACATGAATATTGATCAAAGTACTCATCAAAAGTTGAATATTTTGCTCGATTAAATATTGTTTTGTTAATTTTCGCGTCAAGTCTTTGTATTTTATTCCAATGAGGGGTTGTGAGCCCTGGGTAATATAAATTCATAATTTTTTGTCTGACCACATTTTAACTTATTCTCTTTAAAAGTTTATCCATCAATTAGAACCTAAAAATAGCGGTATTGTGTTTTGTTTTTGCTTTTTTCTTGATGAAATTGGAATCCCGCTTAAATGAAACTTATTCGTGTTAATTTTCGCGCATCTGCGTTAAAAAGATGACAAGTGTGCAATTTTGGGTACAGAAATTGTCAGCAAAAATGTTTGCGCGAAAATTACCTTATATCTCAAGAAACAAAAGTGATCGTGAAAAGGCGTTACAGGCATCCATATTTTGCCATAAACCCTGAATTTTGCTATGTAACTTGTTTAACTTGCACAAAAAATTACATATGTTCCTTGTTATTTGCTCGTTAATTTAAACTTGCGCGATAATTGATACGCACGAAATACGCTCATCCCTATATCGCCAAAAGTTCGCGAGCTTTTTTATTAGCGTGTGTTTGCTTTGATAAAAGTAGAGATTTGGCCCAAGCGTGTACTTTTTGTGCTATAACGAGCCTTAGAGTCCAATACCAGGTAAAACAATTCAAACAATTCTGTAAGTTGAAATAGATAGTTTTTAAGTACTGGTTGCTTACAAAAATGGCTGCCTACGAAGTATAAGTTCCCTGGGAACGAGGGTGTTCATTTACCCCCGGGCGCTTAAAAAGTTGCGACTTTGCAAAGTGAAAACAACTGCAAAATTTACCGCAAGCATTATTCAGTCAGTTAGTGTGTTTCAATCTCGTCCCTAATTCCCTGGATTTGTCACAAAAAGACTAAAAATTTGTCTCACAAGAACACAAGTTAGTAGAATAACAAATGCCCAGTTACCGTTACTGAACCTTCTTTACGTTACGTTATTTAAGCCCTTTCTTTTTTGTTTTACCTGGTAGAAATCCACTGATTTACAAACGAGAGGCTTTTGCTAGTGAAAGAAATAGCCAGGACGTTTTCTGGGTGTTTTGCGACCGTTCCAACATAAGCCCTGGAAACAAAACCCCCTTTTCTTAGGTACCATTTCATATTTCTGACCGTAACTTGCGCTTTACGTTTAAGTAAAAAGAGCTTACCATCTGTTGCGCAACACTATTATCCTTCGCCTGAGTTGTAGTATTTTTCCAAAGCTCTACCCCAGAGCCCCTTTTTGCTTCTTTGACATTGGGAACATCAGGCCTTTTTCATCTATAAAAACAGAAAGGGTCGAGACTAGCAATAACTGAGTCCCATTTACATAATCAAATAAAGGAAAATGAGATACACGTTGATGGTTACAATGTGCTCTGGAAGGACAGAAATAGTGGACAATCTGGCTGGGGTGGCGTTCTCATATACTTCAAAAGTTGCCTAAAAGGTTATGAAAACTCCTCCCTTCAGACTAACGATTTAGAACTTGTTTGGCTTGATGTTGTTGTTAAATCTCAAAAACTTCTGATAGGCTGTATTTATCAACCACCTAAAGACTTCATACCTCGTTTTAATACAGTTATTAAAGATGTATGTTCTAAAGAACGAACTTCATGATGTTAGGAGACTCTAAAATTGACTTAACCGAGAATAATTACACCAATTATAATATGCGGTACAAATTCAACTCCCTTTTACAAAGATACAGTTTGCTAAATATCATAAAACAAGCAACTCGGATAACAGACATATCACAAACTCAAATTGATCATACAATTGTGGCTAATGCTTGTAAACAAAAGCTAAAAATGTCTCAGTCTATTGACCTTGGAATTTCAGATCATCACCTTATCTATTGTGTAATTGATGTTATGCCACAACGATGTAAACCTACAATAAAAACTGTTCGAAACTATAAAAATGTTAACATTACCAGTTTAAGATATGATATAAACTGTGTACCATGGCATGTATGTGACGTTTTTTATAATGTAGATGATGTTGTGTTTGCATGGGAGTCGCTTTATAAGAATGTTGTTAATGATCATGTAAAGGAGAGAAAAGTAAAAGTTGGAACCAAAACACAGCCTTGGATGAATGGCATAATCAAAAAACAAATGAATCTTCGGTATAAACTATTGAAAAAAGCCCAAACAACACCCAAGGGATCAAAAGAGTGGAGCGATTACAAAAGATGCAGGAATTATTGCACAAGACTATTCGTTTAGCTGAATCAGCTTACTGGAAAGAGAAATTTCATGGTCTTAAGCCCTCAAGTAAAGAATTCTGGAACAGCATTAATGAATTTTGTGGACAGACACCAAAACGGAAATGGTATTACCGTATTTTACTGTTTTGTCATCTGATGCACGCAATTATTTACTTGAGATAAAGGAGAGCCTCTTTATTCTTAAAGAGAAGCCTGTACTCAATCGTATGATTACATCTGCGCCTTTATATTTACTTAATTAATTTATCAGCAAAGGAATTGTCAATAACTTTATAAACTTGTTTTAAACAGAAAATTTTTGTAATATTGTGATCATGGCACTAGAAGAGCCGAAAGCTCAATGGAATATGTGAAGAAAATAATGTTGTTATTTTTCTCAATGTTTGTTACATATTTAACGTTTCCATCACTAAGTTGTATTACGAACAGTAAAGAGCAAGCTGACTTTCTGAACAGCTATTTTGCTAATATTGGTAAAGTTGACAAAGCCCCTGAAAATGCTTATTTAAAGGAGCATTTATATAGAATAACACCAACAATCAATGATATTACCTATAATCCAGAATTGTTGCAACACAGCTTCAAGCAAATTATCAAACCAGGAAAAGCAGGTGGTCATGATGCAATCATCTCCAAGGATCTCCACTTAATTGTACAAGTATTTTAAATGGTATTCATTACATTGCAAAATCAAGTTTTGATACACATAAATATCCTTCTAGATACAAAATTGCTAAAGTCAGTTGTATCCACAAAAAGGGAAGTAAATCTAAGTGTGAGAGAACTACCGACCCATATCTCTTCTTTGTTTACCTGGAAAAATTTTGGAAGGTGTCATTGCCTCAATTCTTGACGAGCATGTTTATAGTAACAAACTGCTAAGCAGACATCAATGGGGTTTTAGAAAAGGTCGCTCTCCAGAACTGCATCTGTTAAATATAACCGAACATTGGCATGACCTTATCAGAGACGCTGCAATGGTGGGAATTGTACTAATCGATTTTAGCAAAGCGTTTGATAGTGCATGCCATGTCACACTGTTACCTAAACTGCAAGCTATGGGTCTGACTGGTAACTTGCTAAATTGGTGTGAAGATTACCTTCGTGACCGTAATCAATTTACAACTGTATCAGGTAGTGATTCAAGCCTTTGTCCCATTGACCAAGGAGTACCACAAGGTTCATTATTGGGACCAAGATTCTATAGCTGTCATGCTAATGACCTGCCTGACTCATCACAAGATGATACCATCGAAATGTTTGCCGATGATACTATAGGATATTGTTTTTCCTATAATATCGCTTTCTTATTGGACAAAATACAAACATTGTCAAATAATTTGAATAGTTGGGCAAAGTTAAATGGAATGGTTATCCATCCAGGAAAATCTAAAATATTGATTCTATCTAAAAGAAGCTTTATTGGTCCCGTTACAAGAAATCACTATGGAGAATCAACATTTGCAAATTGTCAGTAATCATAAAGTGTTAGGTGTAGTTATCGACAATAAACTGAATTGGAAGAACCAAATCACAGTTGTCAGAGATAACTTTAACTGTAAAGTTAAACAGTTAAAGCGGATGCTAGCTTTAGACAGAGCAACACTCTCAAGTTTCTATTACAAAGCAGTAATACTGTCTGTCACCTATAATATTTCTGTTTGGGGAAATTGTTTTCCAAAAATGCTAGAAATACTTGATGAAGTACATGCTCAAGCTGCTCGTGTTATCTATCGCCTGCCAATAATCTTCCGACTAGTGATTGTCTTCGTTCAGCTGGATGGCACTCCATTTCATACCTGTACAAACGTCGGTTATTGTGCTTGATGCACAGTATCTATTACAATAACATTGATGAAAGTATTCGCTCAAGATTCCATGTGAAGAAAGTACAACGTGAAACATCGAGACAGAAACATCAGTTCGAAATATCTCCTGTAAAAACCATGTTGGATAAACATAAATTTAGTTATAGAGGACGAAAAATTTGGAATGCAATGCCTAATGAACTAAAAGACATTGACAGGTATCCTGAATTTAAATCAAATCTTGCATTGCACAGTAATAAAATAAACACCTATTCTTTCGAATATAATACTTATAATATTGAGGAAAATTTTCTCTTTATTTGATTGTTTATACTTCTAACTTTTTTACTTATATATATAAATTTATATATTTTGCCTTCATAGCTATATTTTTATATTCATATATTTCATCATATTTATTTATTATTATCTTTCTAGCATGCAACAATCCTGAACTAGTCCTCTCGTTTTGCAATTTCTAGCTAGTCTCTATACACTAGGCTCGACAACCTTCTATACTCCATGAGTCGTTTTTATTATTTACGCTTTTTAGTTAATTTTTAATATTTTGTTGTAGGTTCACATCAGCTTTTAGCTGCGTTTGTATTTTAACCTGCTTTACGAAATAAATTAGTAGTAGTAGTAGTAGGTTGTAATATGCAGCTTTATTGTATTTTTTTACAGTTATTTTTTCTTTGCGTATTCATTCAGTGTCCAATGTAAAAATGTATCTTCTGGAGTCAAAAATATGTACCAGGAAGTATATTTCATTGTAATAAAACGTTAATTTATTTTTGTTTCATTTTTTATGTGCTGCATAAAAAAAATATTTGTCAATTAGAATTTCTGTCAGAATTTAATTGTGCCCTAATTAGTATTTTTTTCTCATTTTAATAGCAGGGTACTTGGTCAACCTCGTTCCCAGGGCAATTTTTCGCTTTTTTGATATCCGAGACGTCTCGCCGTCCGAGATTGTCAGAAAGAGAAAAATGGGCCTGGGGTCGAGGTTGGGTACTTGGTCTGCGTTTTGCGTTTGTGGCGATTTTGCCGATCATGACATTCCGTGTTTTATCATCTGATCGTCTCGGATAGATACACCAATCAACCCCATCCGGCTACCATTATGAAACCGCGTCGGAGGAAAAGACTAGTAACTAGTATAGGAGGGACAAGAAGAAGTAAACACGCTCATTTACAATGGAGTTTGATATGATAAGCAAGATGAAAGTTGAAGAATTAAAAAAATATTTAAGAATGCGGGGTTTAAAGGTGTCTGGAAGGAAATGTGAGTTGGTGGCAAGGGTATTTTCTGCTAGTGAGAATAATGTAAAGCTGGTAAAAACTGCAGCGCAGGTAGAAGAGCAGTTAAACGAAGAGTATGTGAGCAAATTATTAGTTGAAGATGGTGTTATACCTGACCCAATGGACATTACTTCTGGATGGTTAGCGGAGGAAGACGGTGTATCGTTTTGGCCAATGATTACATATGGAAATATTTTTAATTATTTAACCTTTACTCCTAGCACACTGGGGAGTGACGACCTAAACGATTACAAAACAAGCAAAGCATATAGCTATTTTACAAATGGTTGGCTAGGACCAATAATGTACCATCCGATTGACGAAGATTCAAAGTACTGCTTTTTAAAAGGAGATTGTAGGCCTTCAGAACGATTAAATGATCCACCTCATAAACTATGGGTATGCGTTCTGAAAGGAGAAAGTAATCGGATTATGTCAGCACACTGCACCTGCATGGCAGGAATGTCCGAGACATGCAACCATATTGCTGCACTTTTGTTTCGAGTAGATGCTGCAGTAACATGTGGGCTGACAAATCCATCATGCACAGCCAAAGCTTGTGAATGGCTACCTAACCGAAAAGAAGTCAGACCACAGAAAATGATAGATTTGGTTTTAAACAGAGATGAAATGAAAAAATCTAAAAAGCAAAAGAGACCGCTGGTAGCAACTCCGAAAAGAAATTATAATCCTCTTGCTACATGTAAAATAAAGCCTTTAGAGCTTCAAAACATTGTAACTGCGCTGAAAGACACTCTGCCATGTAGTGTATTGTTTACATCTGTTCCAACACCAAAGATAGACTTTATGAGAGAGATTGTTAAAACTGTTCCAGAACAAAAAAAAAATGTATTATCTGTTAATGAAATGATTTCATCTAGTGATAACAAAATCACATTTCTCAGTAAACTAGATAGCCAAATGACACCAGAAGCCAGAAAAAAAATAGAAGAGATAACTTGTGGGCAATCAGAAAATCAGGCATGGTATTTATTTCGGAAGGATATTGTGACTGCATCAAAAGCACATGAGGTATTAACTAAAATGAAAAAGTTTAAAAAAGGGAATCTTAATGTTAACCTCTGGTCCCTTTTTCAGAAAGTGTCTGGGTCTGTGTTTATCAACCCAAATATACCTGCACTGAAATATGGAAGAGAAATGGAGCCTGTTGCGTTAGCCGCATTTAAAGAAGAAATAAAGAAAGAGCATAAAAATGTAGAAGTGCGGTCTTGTGGCTTATTTATTGACGGTGACGTGAAGTTTGTTGGTGCTAGTCCTGATGGGTTGGTGACTTGTTGCTGCTGTTCGCCTAGCTGTCTGGAAATAAAGTGCCCCTTTTCAATAAGCCACAAGTCCCCAACAGATGTGGTACTTGATTTTCTGGTTGAAAGGAATGGAAAGAAGGTGTTAAAAAAATCACACAAATATTACACGCAGTGTCAATTGCAAATGTATGCAACAAATTTGAAAAAATGTTTTTTTATGGTTTGGACTTCGCATGGCTTTGTTATTGATGACATTTTGTATGATGAAGATTTTTGTAAAAATTTAATTGAGATGGTAAAGCTATTTTATGAAAAATTTATAGATTTTAAGTTTAATGTTTAAAACTAACTGATGTATTTGTATTTTTTGTGTATATATTTTAGAAAAAAATTGCGTAAAGCCTTGATCGTCTAATGTAAGACACCTACATTGTAGGAAATCCAGGTTCAAGTCCTGGTCAAGGTATTATGGATGTAATTTAGAGATAAAATGGTATAATATTTTGCAAATATGTAAAAATACATAACATTGTTAAAATGTTTTATGTCTGAAATACAGTTTCTGCTGCTATATTCTAACGTAAAATCATCTTGACCAGGACTTGAACCTGGATTTCCTACAATGTAGGTGTCTTACATTAGACGATCAAGACTTTTTTTTTTACAAATGCGTGAAAATATTAAATTTATACAAAAAACAGCTATAGCTATATACATAAATATACCTAATCAAATATAATAAATTAACTGTCCTTTTTTTTAGCTTTTTGAATTAACATGGATTTCAAGTTACAAAATGCAGCACATGTACGGACAATATCATCAACGTGATGCAGCATTGTAATTGGTAGAGGTGTCTGCAAGATACGATAAGTTTTGATACGCCGTATTGACCTTTCCACGTGTATTCTTAAGTTTGCCACGGATTTGGTTTTGCTGCATTCCATAAATGTCATTTGTGATTTTAACCTGGCTCCTGGAGGTACAACTAGATGGCAGTATCGTAAAAGGAGTTCCTCTGTGATCTGGAATCCTCTGTCTGCCATTATATTGTCTCCATATTCTAGTAATTCAAAAAAGCCACTGTCATTGCAAATAAATTTGTCTGAAGCTCTTCCCCCATAGCAATCAGATAAAAAGGTTATATAACCAGTAGGAGAAATACCAATTAAAAACTTTACAGTGTTATGATGTTTATAGTCTGACCATGTGACAGCTTGAACATTTAAGGACTTGGATCGTTCAATGAATATCTCAGAACAATCAATTATGCACCTTACATTTCCGTACCCCTTTTCCTTGTAGATATCAGGCATATGTTCCAAAATGCTTTCCTTTGGTATCCAATTAACTAACACATCAGCTAATGTTTTTCTAAGGAATTTAACCCACGACGTAAAAATGTTAGAACATAATGTTGTGGAGATGCAAAACCTATCTGCTAAATCCTCATTTAACAGACCAAGTCTCAGTCTCATTAATGTCAATAAAAACTCATTTTTTGCAGAAAGCTTTCTCGTGGTGGTATTGGCTCTTTTAATAAGTTTTATCCACTTCTGTCTTTTTTCCAAATATCTGACAGGCCCAGGAAAGCAATATAATTTGAAGGGTTGCTCACAGCCACATTCTTTTTTCAGCACACCATGGTGAGTTTCACATTCACTATTCTTCCACTTTTCTAACATCCTTGAGTTGTTAGTGCATTCAACAACAGCGCAATTGACTGGCCCCATTGTAGTTTTAATAAAAACTGTTTAAAAATATAAGTTTGCTATGTATTATAAAATAAATATGTCTTTCTGCTCTTGAAACCCTCTTGAAATAACGCCGGCGCTTCTTGTCTGTCCCCTCTAAACTAGAGCCCAGTTTCCTTTATGCGCGGTTGAGAGCTACGGGGTTGATTGGTGTATTTGATTACTTCTTTTGTTTTCTGGGGATCAAAAACAACATATAGGAACAGAGAAGGAAATGGCGAAGAAGTAAGGGATCCAGACTTGCAAAACTGTGATGTGAAGAAAATACGAGCTAATGTGATACTCCTAAATGTAGATGAACGTTTTTTACTCATCATGTCTGGAAATCCTGTTCTAGGTATGTTATTGTCTGGCCTCTTTTAGGTTGGTGACAAAAGTAAACAAACTTTTTAATGACTCTCCTCTTCTGCAGTTTGTGGTTTCCTTTTCTATTGTTTGCCTAACTTAACCTGAAACCTGCAACCACATGAAAAATAGTTAGTTTATGGTTTTAAATCGCATTTTTGAATGAAGCATGTCAGAATCAGTTAAAATAAAATAAATCCTTGACTGGTTAAAACATTTTTTATATACTTAAAAATCTGTAAGCTGGCTATAGCTGTAATTATTCTTCTAATTATTATAAAACTAGTAATATTATAATCATTTTAATTGATGTACCAAATTCACCCAAGTCATAAAACTAGATGAGTTGCTTCAATTTAGTTAAACCTTTAGCTAGGTGGGTTAAAATATGAGTTGCAGATGTTTGCAAAGTTTTGTGCGTGTGCACGCATCTTGACAGGCAAGAAAAGAAGAACCACATAGGCCAAATTGGGTAGTATTGGTTATTTAAAAATCTTTAGGAATACAAGATTAAAAAAGCACTAGAACTGTATATTTTTAATTATTACCAGTATCTTCTCTGTTTAAGAGCAGACTTTTACCAATATTAGCATGAGTGTTTTTTTTTACTTAATATTTTTGACCGGTATGGTTTATTGTTTACATTTTTTTCCTGTGAAATGGACATGCACATGAATATGTATATGTATGTCCATTATTCTCCATGCATAATCTAAACATTACGTCACACAACAACTGATTTATAGTGGCCCATCTTAAAAGAATATATTTATATAAAAAAAATTAATGAGTTTATTAATTTCATGGTCAAAGGTTGTCAAACCGTCAAACTTGCACTAAAATTCTGTAAATAAGTCTCAACATAACATCCCCAATATCGGAAAGAACTCAAAGAATGATTGGAAAATTACTATAACTTTTGTTTAAGAGGATGTTGTTGTTTTGTTGCTTTAGTGAGAAATGAAAAGTGATAAAAAAATCTTCAGCTCACTGCCAGAGATAAAAAGGTGATGAATATCAAAACTTGCATAAAATAATTTTCCCGTAACATAATATTTATTTTGTGTATATACAAAATTATTATTCTTTTTTGCACTGTTGTATGGAATATAACTACGAGAAACATCTGCATAATTTTTTATTAAGAATCGTCTTTTAAGGCCTTTGTGAATTACATGTATAGTGACAAGCATGCAATGTGCATGTGGCAATCTACGCTACTCTACGTATAGGAAGTTAATAGTAAAAATTGAACTATTTTTTCCAATATTGATATATACTGAAAACTTTTCCATCAACGATGTGTAAAAACTAAGCAAAATGGAAAAATTAACTAGAAAAACAAACAAATAGAACTATTTAGCAGAGAAAAAAGGCACTCATGGAAATATATGACTCGCCACTTTAACATTTTCTTCATAGACTCATTTGCAATAACAACATTTTGTTATGCAAGCTCCGAATTGCTACTTCAAAACCTGCATAAACTTAGTCACTTGCAAACAACAAAATCAGCTGATTTTTTCCAGTTTTCTAGTAGTTGTAAAGTGATACAGTGAAGACAGCTATTATTAGAAAATCCCATTTTATCATGACGTTTACAAATACACATGAAATAGACTTGAAAGTGTTTTTGTTTAAAAGTTTACCTCTTTGTTTTATTCTAAGGTACAGCAAGCGGAAAGCTATGTACTTTAGGGAAGTATAAGCAAGTACTGACTTTAATACTTGTACCTAATAAAATATCTTCCATACAGAAATTCTGAATGAACTCCACAACAACAAGATCCCACCCAGTATTCGCTCATATCGGTCTTGCACTGTTAAGGAGTATAAAGTCCAATTCTTCCCACACTTTGCAAATGTTATCACTGTGTTATCAAGTCATTTTTGTGTGTCAGCGCATGCTTTCACATACCCTCTAGAACGTTTAACTTCTGCAGTGTATTAATATGCACATTTGTGTTACGTTTTCACAAGAGCTCACTTTGTAAAGTATATAAAAATTTTAGGACCCTTTCTTTTGGCTGGAGATGTAAACCAAGCTGCCATGTTTGCTGTGCATTGTTTTCAAGAAATTTCAGACCATGACATGGAAGTGATTAAGAAAATCTTAGAATGTAACTGGGAAGATGAATTGCAGATTGTTGCGAATTTACTTCAAAATCCATTTTTAATTCCAGAGGACATACGCATTGACTGTTTGATACGCGGTTTAAATGACATTGATACACCATATTATATTTTATCTGCTGCATTAGGTGTACAAAGACTACAGCTAAACGAAACAGATGAACTGGAGTTGCTAAAGTGTTTAAGATCAGTCGTCTTTAACGTACAAGGTGTCATCTCCATGAGAGCTTTCATTGCACTACAACCACACCTGAAATATCCCACAGACAATGATTTATTTGTTAAAATTTTGAATATGCCGAAGTCTTCACTGCACGATAGTGCACTGTCATGGATGGTGTTACAAACTAATGATAAAAAAGACTTGCTTAGCGCACTACAAAAAGGGAATGTACCAGATCATTTAGTTTCAATGGCAGAGAAAAAAATGGATGAACATTGTGAAAGTTTAGCTCATGGTAATTTGATTTTTTTTGTGCGTATGTGTATGAACTTATAAGTAATTTTCAAGTGTAAAAAGGGTGGCTGATATTTCTGCTTATACTAACTAGTACTAGCAATTTGTGAGCCAATATATTAGGGATGGGATTGGGTTCATAATAAATTAGGATAGGTATGGTTTTTGGTAAAAAGGCATACCTGTCCAATCTGGTAGGTATGCAATAACATTAAATTTACCACAGCGTAAGAGCTAGGGATATTACTATACCTATTTTGTGATGTAAGGCGTGAAGCCATGCAAATTGTGCTAATTTTTTCTACGTAACAGCAGCTCAAATATTTTAGTTGAAAAAATTTGGTTTGGTTGGTTGATAAAATGAATTTAATGTATGCATATATTTTACTCTACATAAAACTGCTTAATGATAATACAACATTTTTTTAAACTTTAAATGCTGGAAGGGATTTCAATGAATTTTTATAGGTGAAGAATCACCCGTGTCAATTGAAGTATTCGACTATATACCGAACTTGATTGATTTCGAAGCTATGTTGGACAAAGAAGAAACGCTGGCTGAATTTTTCGAGGACTTGGATACAGATAACAATAACAAACTTTCAGCAGATGAAGTAAAAACATTCTTAGAAGATATTGGGAAAGATGTAGATATTGAAGAAATAGTAAAAGAAATGAAGTCGCTTGGTGTAGGTGATGATTGCAAAATTGATAAAGACGGATTTATTGAAATGATGTTCCCAAAATTTAATATCCAGTGAATCGTGAAATACTTGATAAGCTACTATGCGAATATATATTGTCCGAAAGACTAATATTTAGATTGAATATGGTAAACACAGTAGCTGTTCTACATGTATTACTGATTTTGTGGTTTAACTGCATCATGCTCAACCAGTCTATTCTGAACCTTGAAATTTTGGATCGATTTCTAAGAGATTCTGTAGAAATTAGTCTTATCACGCATTTTTCTCTTTTTGTTTTTGTTCTTAAAGCATTATTTCCAATATATAAATCAATATTTTGAGTTTTGAGTTTTTGAAGGCAAAAGAGTCATTTCATGTTTAAAAATGTCCTTAAAAGTGTAGTTTTCGTAATATGCCTTTGTTCTTGCCATTAGGTCAACGGCTTGAGGTAATCAATTTACCTCCTTCCCCAAGAAAAGCCTGTTTTTGCTTTTGTTTTGTTTAGTTTTTAGCTGGTACATAGCTCTACTTCTGAATTACGATTATTTAGTTATAAATAAGATTTATACATATTATATATAATACTACCTAAAAAACTAACTTTGTTTTAACTGGTGTGTGGTGCTGTAATGTAAATGCTCAAGGTATTGCATCCTCTCAAAATTTAATTTTGTTGATCGGCATGAAAATCTTGGAATTTTAACATGTGTTATTTAGATTTTTTTTATTTATCATATTACTAGACTTTTTTATATTTATTTATTTTTCTTTATTTTTTTTATTATTATTATTTTTCTTTACAACGAAGCATTATATTTTTTTTAAATAACCTCTGTATCAGTTCGTTGTGATCTGCTAAAGTAGACCTGCTTTAATGTATACTTGTGGTGGCAATTATTTTCTCGTCATGTGGTTGCCTTGACGCACTCTTGGTTATTTTTACAAATTGCAAAAATCAGGAATGTCTCTCACAAGGTTACCTCGAATAAAGTGTTATCAATTGGAATAACAATTGGTATGACTTCGCTTATGTTCGACCTATTATTTGATTTTATAAATAAATTTAGTGTATATATGTATCTATCTATCCTTAATTGTTTCACTAACGAAAAGGGTGAATTTTAAATAATGGAAGAATAAGAAAGGAACCATGATGAAACAAATACCATCTTAACTCAAATCTTTCTAATTTCCTTTGTACAACTGTCGCTAACACTTCAGGGTGTAATCCAGCGCGTTCTCAGTAGTCGTTAAACGGCTATTCGTCAATTTATTTTTTAGAAGAGCTAATTATATTCACTACAAAGAATAGAACTTATAGCCCATTTTATGCAAGTTGTGGAGGAATAAGATTTTAATAATACCTAAGACCACCATGATGAAATTTCCATTTGGAATTTAGCGGTCCATATTTTACATTTCTGGATTACACCTTGCACTTATGAAAGCAGGGCGTGGTCAGAGTAACACCTATTAAAAAAGTAAGGTAACGTTATTTTCGATGCATTTATGTCTTATTGATTTCGAGAATCTAATCTCTGAGAGTATTTTAATTAATAATGTTAACATCGACGGTCAGAAGGACGTGCAGTAGAGAGGATGCAATCAGTATGAAAACTCAAAAAAAGAGTATTCTTAATCAGCATTAGTATTTTTATTGGCGATTATTTTATTTTTTTTACAATTAAATGTTGCTTTGTAATTCGTTTTCACCATTAGTATTATGGCTAAATCGCAGCTTGTTGCAGAAAGATTTCCCAATCACAGCCAATCAAAATATTCAGCCAAGAAGTGTTCCTCGGCTAGCCTGAGTGCAGGAATCTGCTATTATCGGCAAAAAAAGAAGACTAAAATTCATGCGCTTGTTTAATGCGCTTAATGTTTGTCGTAATATAAGTGTAATAAAGTTTTTTAAAGAAAATCTGCGGTAGTAATGCCATAAACATCATACATGTCGAACACCTTGCCGACACTAACTTTCCCAAAATCACCGACTACATTTTGTGTTTTGTTTCATTGAAGGACGGTTCAGAGTAGATTTTAGGCTGTCACAGATCTGAACTCGACCACTTGAGCAAAAACTCAGAAACCAGTGTGATCCCCCGTCATACAAATGAATATGGTCTTGATATACTGTTTGGTCTTTTGCGTATTTAATACAGCTTATCGCAAAGAGCTCTCGGGACTAGATTGTAATAGCTTTGTGCTTTAAAACTGCATAAAGAATTCTAAATTTAAAATTTAGTAGTATTTCTACAACGTCAAATTCTTGTTTATGTTTTTATCACTCGCTTTTGTGTGTGGGCTGTTAAAACTCTTAAAACGATTTTAAGTGGACATTCTGATATACAATACATCAGACAAAATTATTCATCACATAAAGATTTTGTCACTTTTGTCCGATTTCCTTCTTTTCTCCGCTAAGATAAACACACGTATGTCACCATCAGTAAGTTTTCATCAAGGATATTCGTCTTGGAGACCGAAACAGAATTTAAACAAAATGTTGGCTAGTTTCTGGATTTTTGAAGTTTTAGCGAAATATTACCTAGCAAAATTTGTAGATTGTTAATTCACTAAATATTAAAAAGCGTGCTATGTCGAAGATAATGTGTAATTTCTTTCACTAAAATTTTTGTTCTGTAAAACAAGAATGTAAAAAGTACCTCACGTTATGAGACAAAAAAAATTCAAATCTTGAAAACTAATGTCGTGAAGCATTTGAAATCTTCTGAGCGCCCGAACTTTTCTCTCGTACTGTATTCGGCAAATATGATGTAGTCAACAAACAAATCGTTAGCTAAAAAATTGATATTAAATTTTTAATGCTTCTAAAATATTCTGTACTTTTCCTACTGACAAGGCTCACATTATGCGATGTTTCTATCCATGTGCCTGTTCCTGACAACGTAACTTAATTTTACATACGATCTAATTTTGTACGTCTCTCACAAAACTGCTGACGTTACTACTGGGTAGACCAAGATCCCTATAGGGGAGCAAGAGTAGGGGGCAACTAATAAGACGTAAAATTTTATTGCTTTTGCCAAAAAGAAAACTGTTTATATTTGTCCATTGAAACATGACTTTATAATATTCCAATGATCCAGGCTTTTTTAACCATCTACATTATAATACCCGTAAACGATGTCTGTCTGTCACTCAAAATGGTATCGCAAGAAGCGAGACGCACTGGCAAACCCGTGAATTTTTGCACGGGCCACCGACTATTTATTTGCAAGTTTCGCGTTGCTACAACCACCTTTCGTTTTGTTTTGTTTCACAAACATGAAGAACTAAGTTTAAAACATGTTCACAAAAATTTCAAGTAATTGGTCATTAAAATAAACGAATGGATGATCTATAAAAAAGGAGTACATTATCAAGTTCAGTGGAAAAAAAAGGAAGTAGGAAAGTTAAACAGCGTATTTTAACTTCCATCTTTCTTTTTTCTCCAATGAGTGCTTCCGCATTCCTGCCTTTTCTTGTATCTCCACAAAATGTCAATTTAGCCAAGTCATGCCTTCATGCTGATGTTCAAAACATTTCTGAGAAACGTCGTCTCAAAGAAAAAAACCCGCTACTTTACCTTTGTTTTCTTCTGTGTGACAGTTTTAATCACGCATTTTTGCACAATTTACGTTGATAATTTACCGAACAATATTTTCTGAAGCACTTTGTCGACCCGGACTAAAATGTCACATTAAACTTTAATTAAAAGCCTAAACAGCTAAATGTAAAATATACGTTAAAGCGCGTTTTTTTTGCCGGCTTTAACGAAAAGAATTTCCACATCGATTTGCAAGACTCCTTTGGTTAACTTTACGTACATAACTGCATGTACAAAAACGAATCAACGTTCTTCTTTACAATTCAAATTAACAGTCAATAATTCTATCACAGGTGGCTCTGTAGTCGATCTTAATTAGCCGTAGTAGGCTAAACACCTTCCCTCCCAGGAATTATTATCTGAATATACCGTTTAGGCATTAAAAGAAAATGTTCAAATCTTTTGTGCTGGAAAGAACAAGCCGTATCGGTTAAGACTTATAATTGATAAATTAATGTCTTACCTTAAATCTATGTCCTATTCAAAACTAAGATGATAACTTTCAAAGAACTGCTATAAAAAAGCACTTTTATTTCCTTTATGGAACAAATACAAAGTGAAATCAAGTTTTTACGGAAGTCTAATCTAGATTTATTGAAAAGCAAAATTGTCTTAGGTTCCACGTTCCACGAGTACCCGCATTATGGAGTTATCAAAGCCTAGGCCCACGATGAGCAGAAGTTCCAAAAAGGAGGTAACATCAGTATGAATTAACACCTTTTGATATTTTACATCTTATCAAAATATTTAGTCCGTGACCACACGCGAAAGTTAAAATGCATGAATATAGTACGCGTATAGCCTAGATAAATAATTTTTGAATGACCATCAAACTTTGAAATTTTTTCTTGTTTCAACATATTTTGACCAAGATCAAAGGTACCAGACCTTACAGGTGGCGGAGTAAAAATGGAGGACAAAAACCAATTTGATGTTAAAAATTTTGTGCATTGGCTAAAAGGATATAATAAACATGGTGGAAATACTGGCACTATCTGAGAAAAAACATCATAGAATTTTTACTTCCACTTTTCTTTTCTTTTTTTTTTTACTTCCGTATTTCTTGCGCGTGCCAGACAAAAGTTATCGACAAGCAGCATCATGTCTCCATGGTGACATGAACATATTTTTATTTGTACAAAACACTTCTAAGAAAATTCAACTCAAGGGAATAATCTGCAAAATCCAAACCTGTTTTTTTTTTCGATACGAGCTTTTTTGCTTTCGTATTATTGCATCACTCACGTTGACAATTTACCGATCAATATATTCCTAAACAATTCGTAGACTTTGATTGAAGGGGGGTAACATTGAAATTTTAGAGAGACAGGGACAAAAGTGTGACGAGAAACCTATTCTTTCGACGGCTCCAACGTAAGATATTTCTACATTGTTTTGCAACACTCCGTTGGCAAAATTCGACACGTTTTTTTTTTACTGTACCAAATTTGCATGTTCTAAAATTTCAAAATCACTAAATTTTTAATAAACAGTGAAGAATAATGTATTAATTAATGAAAATATGGAAATAAATACATTTTAATAGTGACTAATGGATAAAATTAATAAAATTTTAAAATACGGAGTATTTCGAGATCAAAAAGTCCATGAGTGTTTTTGAGCATATCTCACTCCTCTCATCAAATTTATTGTTTTCAACATTTTCAACACATTGCCAAAGGTATATTATGTGATATTTAAGTTTGAGGAGTAATTTTTAATGAACCTAGAGTGAGTTATGATCAAAATAGTCCATGAAGAAAAATATAAACAAACTCTGACGTTTTAAGAGTGACTTGTTCTTGTAAACAAATCCAAATTTCACACACACTTATAGAACGTTGGTGCATTTGAACGATATTTATCAAATTTTGAAAAACCGGAGTAATTTAAGAGGAAATAGTCATTTTTTCAAATCCGGACATAATAGTTCATTTTGTAGCTGTTCAAGTGTAACGCAAAGGGGACTCAAACCACACACATCAAGTACTCAGTAACTGATTCGATAGGTGGCAGCTTCTCCAATCTCCGGAATGTATTGATAACATATTTATTTGAGCTTTCAAGTGCGGTGATACTAATTATTATTATTATTATAGTAATACTGAGAACAAATTAAGTCGCATTTATCAAAGGATTATTTTGATCTGAATATACTCCGATTTTTAAATATTCGTTATTACAACCTTATTTCGCATATAAAGAATACAAAACGACATTTGTTTTATTTTAAATCTAAATTTTATCACCGTAATACTCCGAGAAAGATTGTGATCAAAATTAAAAAATGACTAAAAAAATCCTATATCACTCCGAATTTTCAAATCGCAATAATTCTTATTGTAAGTGGTTAGTATATATTACATATATCCTTTAAAATTTCAGTCGATAACATATTTATTTGAGCTTTCAGTTGCGATGATTATTTTCATCTTAAATAGGTAAGGATTTTTCTGCTCTTTTTTTACTCCGGATTGAATTGATGATATCTTCTACCGTATACGATCTCGGATTTCTGTGATCATGAAGATCAATTCATCTTTTTTTGAACAAAGATGTTAAAAATCTTAAATTTAAAATTCTGAATTCTCATGGAGGCAATTTCCTCATAGACCCTAAATATATCAATGTGGTACAGTAAAAAAAAAACGTGTCCCTAAACAGCTACAATTTGTGACTAAAGGAAAGAAAACCCTTTTTATAGCTTTGTTACTTATATAAAATCTTGCTCATACTTTTACATAATTTCCAAGTGATATCCAATCCTATGATCCCATAAAAGGTTGGTGAGAGTTGGCTGTTGTAGTTTATACAGCTTGTATAAGTTCGCTATGAAAAAGCACTGTTATTTGCTATATTTGACAAACACAAAGTAAAATCAAGTTTTAGGCACATCTAATCTAGATTCATTGAAAAGCAAGATTATCTCAGGTTCCACGCTTGCTTGCAACTCGCCCCTAAAGGACTAGAAATACCAAAAAGGAGACATACTGACAAAATGAATGAATATAGTACACGAATAGCCTAGATAAATAGTTGTTTAACAACCATCAAACTTTGAATTTTTTTATTGTCTCAACATATTTTAACCAAGATCGAAGGTTCCAGACCTTATACGTCGCGGAGTAAAAGTGGAGGACACAAAGCAATTTGATGTAAAACGTGTTGGTGCATTGGCTAAAAGGATATAATAAATATGACATGGTGGAAATACTGGCACTGTGTGGGAAAAAACATCATAGAATTTTTACTTCCACTTTTCTTTTCTTTTTCTTGCTTCCGTGTTTCTTGCGCGTACCAGACAAAAGTTATCGACAAGCAACGTCATTACTCCATGGTGACATGAACATATTTTTATTTGTACAAAACACTTCTAAGAAAATTCAACTCAAGGGAATTATCTGCACAACCCATACCTGTTTGTTTCCTTCTACATGATCTGTTTTGCTTTCGCATAGTTGCATCATTCACATCGATAATTTACCGAACCATACACTCCTAAACATTTTGCAGACTGTGACTGAAGGGTGACGTTACCTTGAAATTAAAAAATTTTGAGAGTCTTGAGAGAAGTGTTACGAGAAACGTATTTTTTTGACGGCTTCTACGAAAAATATTACTGCAATGTTTTGCAACACTGCGTTGGCTGCAGTTTATATGACTAAAGGCCAAAAGAACTATCGCTTTTCTGACATTTTTGTAACTTTATATAAAATCTCGTCCTAACATTTACACAATTTCCAAGTGGCATCCATTTATATCATGCCATACAAGTTTAGCGAACGTTTGGACGTTGAAGTGTGTATAGATGCAATGCAGCTTAGTATAAGTTCGACCAGCAGTGTGTTCAAATTACCAGGCATAAAGTATTGGTTGAAACGTAAACAAACCGCCATTATGAATGTGACCAATCATTTCCATAGTAATTAAACTTTTCAAATAAGAGGAGGAATCAAGTTTTCAGTAAAGCCTAATCTATAATTTATAGACTAGTAAACAGGGGAATTTTTTTCAATTGAATGTTTCTGGTTAAATTCAAAATACGAGGTCCAATTAAAATGGTGATATATTGTACATATTAAATTGTGAATATACTTGCTAATAGTGCATAAAACCACCCCTTGATAAAACGTTATATATAAACTAAAATTAGATGAAAATGGCGTAAAATATAAAGCTAAAAAGTTAAAAATTGTTTAGAATCTGTTGTTCTGCGCTGAAACTTTTGATAGTTATATAACTTGCAATTAAAAAATATCTTCAAGTCCGATGAATTTTACTCTTAACACGTACTGAAATCAAAACTTTAAGCTGGGAAGAAAGAGTGGCTATGTCCCATTCTCGACCCCAGAGCTCTTTGAGATAAACTAAAGAGCTCTGGGGACGAGAGTGGCCATGTCCAAAACATGAGCAATTTTTTGAGATTCTTTGGTATATTGGTTATACATAGATATAATGGTTAGTGATATATTTTGAATGAAATTAAGTGAGTAAATGAGATAAAAACAATACGTGTATATAAACGCCGTGCATTAAAGATATGTTGTATGTGTTGTAACAAAAATGTGAGATTCCAAAATGTGAGAGTCTGTTTTCAAATTTAAATGCTAATACAGAAATTTGCTTTCTTAAGAAGAAATCGTATAAAGGCTAAAACTAGCTAGTAATGTGAAATGACACGTAAAATTTTTGCTTTTTCTCCTAGTTTCACATATTGTTTTCACTTTTTCTTTTTAATCTTTAGATTAGAGGTCGTATGATTGAAAATGGTGTCCTTCTGTTGCAACGGAACACATGGAATTAAAAACGTAGAATGACAATTTTGAAGACGTATATAAAAGAGGATATATTGAGCCTAAAATAACGCAAAAAAATGAATTGTCACTGAATCGTGAAAGGTTAAATTACTTTTCAACTTGAATTATGAAATCATTCTTCTTCTTCTTTACAAACATGTCAGCTGTAGATTGTATTTGCTGGATATCTGGACAAACAAAAACAGGGGTGACGGCTCTATAATGAGTTAGCAGTTCCGTTCTTCCGTCATCATTACGACCTCGTATTTTAATGGCAACTGTTTGAAGTTTCCAATCGAAAAAAGCATTGAAGTTTTCAAACTTGAGAAAGACAGGGCATTTCACTTTCGTCCCCTTTATTTTGCATGGCTGTGATGTCCAATCAGCTGGTGTTGATTTAAGGCAATAAAGATTTTTATATTTTGGTATACAGATCATGATATCATAAGAGTAAGCCATACGTCGTTCTGTGATTGCTGTAGTGTTGCTGTGTATGTCCACATAAGCTCTCAGCTTGTATCTATCTCGACATTTAAGGGATGGCGTAACTCTGGAAAAAGTTTCTGAAAGGAAAATCAAATTTATGTTGCATTGTTGGAGATTATAAAAGTAATTATTTTAAAAATCCTATTTAATATATTTTAGGGTTGATAAACATAACTTAATTGGGGAAATTTTAAGGGAAAGTCTATTTTTATTTAATTCAATAACAAAACAAATAATGTTTTAAAAACAAGAAAAGTTTAATGACAAAATAAAGTTTTTTAAAATTCCAGAGATGTTGTTTAATTTTTCTATACAGGGTGTGGTGGAAATCACAATTTTGATAAAATTCCTAACCGTCTTATTTTTCGAACCTTATCTGTTTTCCTGTCTTCAAAAATGCGAAAATGACAAAAAAACAGCAAAACAAGAAACCAATTACAAAATTTTGGTAAAACAAGTGTCATTGTTAGTTCTTGATATTGCGGGTATGAGAAAGTAAAAGGTTTACTACGCGATAAAAGTCGTTTACGTGAGCGTGGTACACAGCACCAAATTAGGTAATTATTAGGCCGTTTCGATGTCAATTACATCTATTGAGTCATTTAGAAATGTTTAGAAACGGGTTCATGGGTTAATTAAATAATTCTCTCAGGTGAGTTCGATTTCAAGAACAGGTTCAAAGATTAAGGGTTGACCCTTGACGATGAATGGATGTACAAATTTTTCGTTTATATATCTTGAAAATACCTAATAAGGAGATATGGAGAACTTTCAGACCGTTGTAAGAGTTCATATTATCCTTAGCAGATTAAAATGTTTCGCAAAATCTAGAAGAAACCCAGCTCTTCAAAATATTAAAAAAATCATTTTTTAATGAATGTTATACGCTCGTAATATCCTACTTGAAATTCGACACAGTGTGGATACAGGCTCCACACACACACTTCCTAGCGTTCAGCGCTAATCAGCGCTACTTTTATTTAGAATATCCTCATGTAATGACGTCTATCGCTAACTAAATCAAGTTAACGCATTGGTAAAAGCATATCAAGTCCTAGGTTCACTTTAAACGTTTACTATTTTCGCACGGCATATACGTACAGTTTCAATCGTAGGTGTAAAAAATATATATAAAGTAGAATTTCGTCAAGGTTAATACGAATGAAGTAATGATTTTACGTAACCTTTAAAACTACAAAGAGAGGAATCAAGAAAAACAAATGATTGCAGATGATAAGCGAGTGAGTTTAGTTTTCGAGCGTGTAAAAATTTAGATAATTTTCCTCACAGCACTTCCATTTTAAACATTCTGAAAATTGATAACAAAAGGAACCTAAGAAAGGTAATCATTATTCTGTTTCACTTTTGAGAGGTCTAGTCCGTTGGTTACCGAAAAAACCGCTGACTGTGGCCACGGAAAATAAGTAAAAAAATTACTTTACCTGTTCGTGGTGTTGGAAGAGATTCCACAGCATAACATTGAGACCAGAGTACAAGCAACCCCAAAGAAAAGTACCTTTGCATTTTCATCGCTGCCTTAATCCTAGGTGAAGGTGAAGTTGCCATCAACAGAGACAACGGATGCTTAAATATATTTTTATCTCGCATTTCTTAGAACTTAAATTGATTGCTTGTCGCTGTTTTGAATAAACTTTTCGAAGAAATTTAGTTATTATTGACCCCCTCAAACGGGATTCCCAAGAATCTAACTTGAATCACGTGTTTCAGCGGCTTAAAGTCAGTAATTCACAGAACGGAATTGGAGTGCAGCGGAAAAAAGAAAGAAATGCGATGTCGGCAAAATATCGTAAAGCTTATTGGACTTGCCGAGGCAATTTTTACTAGAACGACGAAACGCACTAACCATCACTGAACATTTTTACTCTGAATTTCACACTGAGGTGTTTCAATATTTTGGAAAGTTAACGAGAATTGTAAGAGCGTAAAAGTCTTTCATAGTTCTAGGTTGGCGGGCAAAATTTTAGAAGTTTTAACAAATATTTAAGGAGAAATTCTCCTCATTCAGAATTCACGCTAGAATGTAGCTGTTTAACCTCACTGCAGTGTGAATAAATTTATTGTTTTTTTATATATAGATTTTTATTTTGCATAATACCTCAATCTTCCCGTTCTCGCAGGAACGAAATCTGCAAAAATATACCCGCTGTTCCGTAAAACCATATTTTAAATATTCCCGCCATAACTGCTTAGCCGCCATGTTTTACACTGACAATCAAGCCACAGTCGTATCTACTAGAACTACAAATTTCTAGGAATTTTATTGTTTTTATCACATTTATAACTTTCTCTTTATGATTGGTCAAAACTAACCAATCAAAGTCTCGTATTTTACTTTAATAAAGTTGCTCTTTTGTGAAAATCCTTTTCATGCATCTAACTTTTCCACGGCCTAGATGTATTTAAAAAGAAACGAAGAGAAAATACAAATGTAACTGCAACAGCCGCCATTTTAAAAAGATATGAAAGTTTTGTTTACGTTTTAATGGCGAGCCATTGTCGTAAAAATTTAATGTTAAATTTAGGCTGAATAGAAGAAAACAACGCTTACATTAACGTTAAGTAGACTCAAGATTCAAAGAAGAAATTATAAAAAGAAGCAAAAACACTGTCGCCTTTTTCTTGAATACACTCTTCTATGTTCATTACTTTTTGTAAATCTTTTTCCAGTTTAGAACGAGCTAGTTAGTTTACAAACATGCAACTTTCAGCACATTTTTAACAACGTGGAAAGTTTGAGTGTTTTTTTTCTAAAAAGTAATTTTATTTTACATTGAATAAAAAATCGAATGAGTCAAGTTGTCTATTGCAGCATTTTCACCACACGGAAAAATTTGCCATACAAGCACTCCTTTTTTTGTTTCGATAGCAATTAGATACTCCTTCACAAAACTAAAAACTTTAATGGTTTTTCATTCATTTAAACATTACCTTTTGTATCAGAGATGGAGAGCCAAAAAAGCTGACCTTTTAGTTTCTCAAGATGAGACGCTCTATTGTCAGTTGTAATATAACTCCTTGGTTTCATTAATTGAAAGTTTGACACGTAATATCAATGCAATGCCGTTCGTATGGGTGTTTTAAAAAGTACTTAAACGTCATACCTTAAAAGAAGAAGAAAAAATCAACAATAAAAAACAGGATTTTCCGCTCCACCTCTGATTGTTTTTAACAAATTCCAGAAAAAAACACAGGGTATAGACAAGTCAACGGTTTACTAAAAGTCACAGTTCGCAGACATTCCAGCATTAAATTACCTGCGATGATGCAAGAGAAATTTACGATACACGATAGACCTAAGAGGATAGGTAAAAAAATAGAGTATCCATATGTATTTCTTTATTCTCATAGGATAGACGAACTGGAGATCTTAAAGAAAGTTTGATGAATTTAATTTATACATGGTTCTGCTTACAAGATTTTTTTTAAACTAGTCGGTAGCCCGTGAATAAATACACGGGTTCGCCTGTCCTTTATATTACGCATTTCGTGTTTCCGAAACACGGCGTTTTTCTCGCGCACAAACAGACAGACGGAATACGGCTATTATTAAAGAGATATTTCTCTTTCCCCCTTTTTTAGTCATCTTGAAACTAGAAGATTTGTGGTCCGCACCGAGTATTTAAATCTTTGGAAAAAGTAATAGATACGTATACACAGCGGAAACATAGCGAAGTCCTTGACGAAAATTAAACCCCGAAAAATAATAAGAATAATTTAATGACATTCACCCCCCCCTTCCCCCTTCCCCCTTCCCTCCGTCCCCCTAATTTACACCGTTTTCTTCAAGGCTTTTTATGTGGACACATAAAATAAATAAAAAAATATCGAGCTATATTCTGTCAGCCCTACAATACGCCGACCATTTTTACGCCGGCCTCAACTCCATCATCTTCAGACTTTGACCTAACGCCGTTCCACGGTCGTGTTTTCCGCCAACCATCAAGTGGGGAAAAACAAAACAAATCACATCATCCAAGTGTTAAATATTTTTTTTTATCAGGTACAATTCATTTTCAGTCAATTAATTAACCTTAGGTAATATTATGCTTAATATGGGTAAAAAAGGGGAAAAAACCCTGCCAATTTTGTCTATATATTTTTAAAAATTTCGCCAAGCCTTCATGCGCAGGTCCAAACTATGCCAAACGGAAAAATTACCGCCAGCGGAATAAAGTTGATTGAAACAATAAGGTGTTTATTATGCGTTAGGCAAATCAGAAGACATTAAAAAATATCGTTATTTAAAAAAAGGAAACGCAAAATTTCGCGAGAATTTATTTTGAAAATTTGCGAATAATGAGTTTCCAAATAATTCTCGCGGGAACTAATTTTCTCAAGATTGACAAAATCTCGCAAAATTTGCGAAAATTGATTCCCGCGAAAATTAATTCTCTTAAGTTAGTTATTCTCTGAGTCAGGGTTTGTTTTCATCCACATAAGAAGGATGTTTGTGTTTGTGAATGCAGCAGGTATGCTGTGATATATTAGAAAGCATATCTATTTTGCTCAGCCATTTTTGGGGTAACGAAAAACAAATTGGTTTTTCTTTGCTCGAAATCCCATTCTTATTCGATGACTAGAAGCAGAATAATTTTAATACCGGAAACAACAAGACTTTCTTAAAAACTAATTTTGTGCGCCATCTCCTATAATTTTGCTGCTTCAGTTTTAATTAAGCGATGGTCTGCTGCGAAGTTGCTAATGCAATATCATCTTATTTGCGACTTGGTGAGTTGGACAAATGCTAGACAAGAAACAAGTCGCAGGTTCAGGTCCCGCCTACGTTATGCTTAAACTGCCATGGTGATCAACAAAAGAAGCAGAATAATTTTAATAGCGGAAACAACAATATTTTCTTAAAAACTAATTTTGTTAAATATAAATTTAATGTCTATGCTACAAAATGCCGACGAGGGAGCATGCCACATGTTGGCAACGACAATAATAGCCACCATCTTCTACCATCTGCGATCTCAGAGGTTTGTAACATATTATCCCCTTTCCCAACCTACTACCCACCGACTTACTTTAGGATTCGAATCTTCAGCGGTAAATCACGTTATTCTTGTTTCCACGACATATATTTTTTGTGACTTTATGGTAATTTTACATCGCAATTTCTGTTCAACTATAAAGTTTATTTATATCTAATGGTAGAGAGATTGTTCCAAATAGCAACAAGAAAACCGTCCGGTTTGATCACACATTCGTATTGTACACATACACTTAAATATTTTGATTATGTTTATATATCTTGTATCTATTGCAACGTTCTTGTTTATATAGACCTGTTGTATAATTTTTATTTTACTTGAAAATGGGTGTATGACACCCGAAACGTCGAAAGTTTTAACATAAAATATTGTCAATCGAAATTCTAATGTCTCATGTAAAAACAACAAGAACTGAAGCGGTTTGAACACTCACACAACACTATGATGATAAATAATTAAAATGTATTTATTAAAATATAAAATATACAATGATAAAATTTGGTATAAAATATTAAGGCACAAACTTAGAGAAAGAGATGATGATAAATTGAATCATATTAAAAGTTGTGACTATTTTTCGATAACTGAGATATGGCTGGAGAGCTCACAACTCGAGTCAATTTCGAACATTATAACATTGTCAACATACAGTAAATCAAAACAATCATTTCAAGACAATGAACACCCTCATATGATGCGAGATTTCTCGAAATTCGAATAGAATATATATCTACTGGTTTCATTATTTTGGGTATACTATATAAAACTACACGATAATAAGAAAACAACAAAAAAACGCTGCTATACGCAAAAAAACAATACATAAACAAAAACATTTGGTGAATATAGCGCGCTATTTGTGGTGGCTTTGATTTTGATACTATTCGCGCCCCTTTCAACTTTTCGTTACCACCATGACAGAACGCAGCCCATACCAAATCATCTACGAATGTGTGAAAAAAAGCTATTTTCATAGATAGATATTTTCAGTGCAAAACATACATTTCTAAACCTGCTAAGCGACAATTGCCATATTTATATATTATATTTACTTCCGAATTTATATACAGGATGAGTATGTCAGTAAAATATACTGTTATAAATATACGTCCTGTTTATGCATACGTTAAAATCTAGTTAGTAATATATATTTAAAATGCAAAGAAAAGTATCAAACTGAAAAAAATATAAATCTCACAAACTCATGGGAAACGCAAAATTAGCCAAAACGTGCGAAAAAGTAACGACCAAAAGAAACAGTGGCAGGAAAGAAGTAGTTGCCATCGAAAAGAAATTAAAAACTAGTTTACACATACACACAATCACACAAATACATCAACATAACCAAAAACTAAAAATTTGGCGAACTATCTCGGCAAGTGTAACTCAGAACAAGTCGCCATGAACAATCTAAAAGGTGTATTACGAGAAAACTTAAAGTATAAAAAAATATAACTTCTTACTAACCTCATGTCCACTCTGCCGGATCTCCTTGGGCAAGGAGTTGAAAAGCCTAATTCCTTGAAAGAAGAAACCCGACTGAGCAAACTCAAGTTTTATTTTAGGAATTTTTAAAAGAAAATTTTGATTTCTAGTTGATAAATTATGGGAGTTTAAAGTAAAATAATAATCAAAACTCGAGCAACAATCACCATCCAAACATTTTTTTACCAACTTCAGCAGCATGTTTGTTAATCATGTCTGATGTGTTGATACTCGCAACCTTTGTTATCGTTATTGCTCGTCTATCCAACGATCGTACTTCTTGTGATTGTGTTGCTGTTAAATTTAACAAGAAGCCCAGGGGCTTGAAGATTTCCGCCATTAGCCTAAAAGACTTTAAAATTTGAAGTTGATCTTGAAAACGGAGAATTATGGGGTAAACAAATCATTGAGTATTCTCAATTATTATTGTAACTAACCTGCAATGTTAAAATACAACTCAATAAATAAAAAATAAAATTCATGAATAATTAATTAGTTCTGCTGAATATAGCTTTAGGGGGTGATTACATGGAGAATTTCAGCTCGGTGCAGGTGGCAAAAATTTCATCCCGCCTTTGACTGAAAATTCACTCACATTAGGAATTGTGATTACATGAAAAAATTTCAACCCGGGCTGAGATTTCGCCCCGGGGCGAAATTTCAGCTCGGGGTAGAACAACCGAGCTAGGATTTTCGCCCCGGGGCGAAATGTCACGTAATCGCAAATATTTTTTCAACCCGGGGTGAAAACAACCATACGCATGCGTACATGAAAAATTGTAACATATTTTCACCAAACATGTTTTGTCACCATTGCTCAGTTCTCCCCCGTTGAAACCCGATAGATTTGGGTTTTCTTGCATACGTTGTAAATGCGATCGTCTCTTTTTTTGCAACAAGTAATTCTTTTTAGCTTTTTAGCAGATAATTTAGCAGATAATATGGCACTAAAAGACATGTTCCTCTTTGCCTGTAACAACTTGTAAATAATTACCAAACCCTGCAATTGAATAGTCAATGCTGCAAGCAGTCCAAATTGTTTTACCAGAAGCAATAATATCTTGCGCATTTGTGTGATCGATAACATTTTTCTATATAGCCAACTTCTCTTCTGTACAACACAACTTTCAATTTTGTTTGGATGATTGTTGTTTACAAAATTTCGCGCGTTTCCAACGAGCTACCATCTTTTCTATGGTTGTTCTTGATTGGTTAAAACTTAACTTACATCCATATTTGGAAAAAGATGTTCAACCCGGCCGAGTTGAAAAATGTTCAGCCCGGGCTGAGATCATGCTCACATCTCCATGTAATAGCAAAACATTTTTCAGCCCTGCCTCGAGTTGAAATTTCAGCCCGGGCTGAAATTCTCCATGTAATCACCCCCTTAGTCTACGTGCTTGAAAAATTGTACAGAAAGAAATGACGTAACATCAAAGATGGCGCATTATAAGACGATCTTCATTATATGCTACACTGCACGAGCTTTAACTTTCGATAGCATATAAACTTTAAAATAAAGTATTGTTCATTGGATAATAAAACAATCTGTTGCACTGTTAGGATTCTTATTGACTTAAAACTCATTTTAGCCTCGTTCTCACAAAAAAATCTTTAGCCTGGATAAGTTTCGGGCGTCCAGCCTAGCCGCGCTGTCTCTATCTATCTATCTCTCTATCTCTCTATCTCCTCAGGCGATTTTAAAGATTCCGCCTTCGCTGGCGGAAATAAAAAATGACAAGCAAGCAATTATATCGAATAACCAGTGCCTATTCTACCAAAAATAATTTTAATAAGCGAATTTTAGTTTCGTAAACACCTGCAGTAAAAAAACATTTTTGGAAACATTTTTGCGTTATGAAATAAGAAACATTCTAAACTGTCTGTCTTTTTTAAAAGGGGAGGTGAGTCACCTCATGAGGAGACGATTAAAAAAAATAGCAATCATTCACCACAAAAACTCTTCCTTCTTTTCTGCAATGTTTTTGATAACAAAATTATCAATTTTCATTCTGTTTGTACAGTTCAAACAAAGTGCAAAGAGAAGAACAATATAAGTTTCAAAGTGTATACATTCGTATCAGTCGTGATCGCTTTCTCAGATTCACTTAAACTAACAAAGTTCCTAACATTTCGTGCTCCAGTTTTGAAAACAATGTGGTCATGTTTTTGTGCTATTATCTTGTTAAGAATGACTTTAATGCTTTATCTAACTTTATAAATGATTTAAATGGCACGCATGCGCAGAAATACTTAGTAAACAATGCCATACAATAATATGGGTATACTAAAAGCATTTATTGTATCCTAATGTGTGACATCGTAAAGTTAACTTTGCTAATTTTCCCACCAATGTCCTACTTCGAAATAGAAGAAAATGCTACGAGTCTGGTCCCAATGTCACAAATGATTGCCCTGGGGACAAGTTGGCCTAACAAGCTTTAGAGAGTTTTCGGTCTTGAAAGGTTTGGTTTAAAATTGCGTTGAAGTAACAAGCAAATGATTTCATCAAGGACGGGCGTACGCGTTTGACATATGTGTTCAGAAGTAGTTCATTGACTGAATAAAACAGAGAGTAAATAATATTCTCATGCGCATGCGTAATTAATATCTTGACGAACAAGCTGTTAAAAAAGATTTTTAGTCACAAAGTATATAATTAATAAAATTGCCCGCTAATGTCCTGATTTCACAGGGTCACATATGTTATCCGTCTGATGGGTAGTGTCCTCTTTATGGAGATGGCCACTTTATGGAGATGGCCGCTTCAAAGAAATATGGTCGCGTTATGGAGATGTCCTCTTTATGGAGATGGCTGCTTTATGGAGATGGCGCTATAGCGACTGTACCTTTAAACGTAAACGAGAGTTTTGCGTGCGACCTACATTCATGAAATGTAAGATACAAGAAGAGTTTAATCAACATGTACAGAAACATACGTGAATGTTTTTTTAGATTCTTCCCTCTTTTCCGCGTAGTGTTCATTTTTGCTTTTGGGCACTACTTTTTGGGGACAAAGGAAAATTTATATTAGCTTGTATTCATATGTTGATGATGTATCTCTTACGGTATTTTTTGATATCCTACGGAAACAAAAGAATTATGTCAATTATCGTTTAAAATTTTTTTTTTCAATCTAAAAGATAGTTTTAACGTTTAATTTTGCTGTATTTCGTTTGTTTTTAATCAACAATGATTCAAAAGTTTTACTTCATCCTATTTGTGCTATTATCGGCAGCAGGTGTAAACCCAGCTTAACCTAATAATTTTCGGGTCTGTGATATTAAGGCCGGTTTCCAATCATTCGCTTTGGTAGCGCGAATGAGTCGCGCGAATAGCGCGACCAAGCGAATGCAGTTTCCACTTGACAACAAACATAAACAAAAATGGCTGAATATCGGAACAAGCATGTCAAACACTAAAAAAACACTGAAAGACCACTTACCATCTTTTTTGAATATATGAGCCAATTCAGCCCAAGCTTGCTTCTTTTTCGTTAGATCTTTATATGCTCTGTCCCACACACACACACACGTTTCCTTAATTCTTCTATGAACACTTCTTCATCCACAACACCATCATTATCTTGTCCTTTACAACTTCCAAATTCCTCAGAACTTTCAAGAACTTCCTCTTGTATATTTTGCGTACTTTGTTGTTGCGAATTATTTGGTTGTAATTGCGTCAGGAGAACTTGGATTTGTTCTTGAGTAAGTTGCTGAAATTCCATCTCGTTTCTGTGTCAAAGACCCACATCTGCCATTATGATTTCAATGTTTTGAATTCTTGATAAATAGCGTCTTCTGATTGGTTAAATTATTTTTTATTGGTAGTTCAAAAAGTTTGAACTTCTGGCGACCATTCGCGCGACCAACAGAAGGTTGCGTAAATGTTCAAAAATAGATTTTGCGCATGCTCAGATATCTATTTGCTAGAGTCGCGCGACTAAAGCGAATGAGTGGAAACCGGCCTTTACGGCGCAACATTTTATTCTGCACGGAGTATCAAACATGGCGGCGATGTTGCGGGAAGGACTAACATTTGTTTTGTTTTGTAGCGTTTTGTTTTACACTTCTGTAGCTCAACCCAAAAAAGAACTAGAACCTTGTAAACCCCAAGATTTTGTTCCTCATGTATTACCATGCGATGTAAACAGGGAGAAGAAGGTTGTTTATTACTTAAAAAAAACCTGGTTAGTGCATTTTTTTCTGTTTTTTATTGATTTTGTTGTTGTATTCTCGGATCCGGGTTAACATGCTTGAAATTTTCTGATCGTTTTCAACAAAAATGACCAACATATTTAAATTCAGCACCAAAATTTATGGAATCATGCAAATTTTCAAATTTATACACTAAGTACAACTGCCTCTATTAGTAGCCAAACTTTTGATGTTTTGTGAAGAAATGACCACACAAATTAACTGCAGTGAAAATTTTTCACTGCAGTTAGATATTATGGTCAAACTCTTATAAAATTTAAAAACTTTAAATTACAATAAATCCTGTTCTAATAATCTTTTGGTATTCTAAATTTCCTATGTTATATATTTTTTGCTGATAAATCCAAATATATATGCTTCTCATTTTTCTCAAAAGTTCCGTGTTTTCTTTTTCAAAATTTGATAATCTTAACCCGGATCCGAGAATTGTCAACACTGTATATATATGCTGTAGCTAACTACCACTTATTAGCTAGCTTATTACAGACTTTAGTTGGGTGTTATGTTATTATAATTATGGTTACTTGCAGAAAAAAATTCTAGAGTAACACCAGGAAATAGGGTTTCAGGATCTGGCCAAAACTTATCATCATCAACGTTTTTGTGATTTGCCTCAACAAGAATTAGAAAGTGCTGAAACAGTGATAAGAGAAAATGTAGAAGTTGAATTTTTTTTATCTGTGACAGTATTAGTCATACTTTTAACTGTGTATATATGTTTTTGCTTTAGCTTCAGCTGTAACAACAATGAAAACGAAACAATACACAATTTCACCAGTGTGTTACAGTTTAAATGTCCTTTCTATGTTTAGGGTAGCTGTCATATCTTTTTATGCCATGAAATTAATTATTAGAACTAGAACTAAGGAATATTATCGTTCAGGATCAAATGCCTGTTAAATTTATATATATACTCTGTTCACTTCCTTTTTTCATACAGAAAATGAGTGAACAACTTAAATATTGAAGAAGTGTATATTCAGGAAAAAAGCAACATTCAGCATGATGCTTCCAGAGTTGCTACTGTACAATCATTTTATTAGCTATATATATATTAATGACTGTTATACCAATACCAATTTTATATATTATATATATGTAAAATATTGATTTGCAAGTTTTAAAAGATCAGCAAGCCTGGAAAATGTGTAGAGATGTGCATATTTTACATGGCTATAGCCTCACGAATATCGAAGGATATAAGTTCTTTAATGTTTTTACTTTACGAATCTCCATACAACATTTTTGTATTGCATGGGTATGGGGGTGTCTTTCAAACACCAAACAGCATTGATAGTTAGAATTAATAAGAAAGAAAAATTGATGTTTATTTATCAAGATATAAAATACTTTGAGTTGACCAGATGTTTTGAAATTGCAGGTTGCATAATATGTACCAAATTTTTATTGACAAGCTTTTGGATTTATCTATTTACTAAAGTTTTTCCTTTTAGAAATCTGTTTATGTTTTTTTAATCTTGTGTTTACAATTGTTTCTTTCATTGAGATGTTTGATAACATAATAGACATTTTTTGTTTGCGAATCCTGTATTAAATCTGTTTTAATAGATAAAATCAAATTAATGATGGTATATATAAATAATGCATGTAAATATTAATTTATTATTTTATTCTTTTTATTTCGTAGAAGATATAATTGTTAACTACTTTTCAGCAATTTAAATGAATAATTGTAACCCTTCAAAATATTGTTAAAGGATTTTTTCTGTTAAGTTTTATAAAATATTTTGAATTTTTTCTTTAATTAAACATGCTTTTTAACTGCTAATTAGATAATCCACAGTTATTACTATCATGTAATGAGGTTTTGTAATGAGGTTTTGATATACTTTGACATACTTAATAGGTTTATAATGTTTAACACAAGCTGTTTGGGTCTACCATCAGTTATTAATGTTAATTAAATACTTAACCACCTTATCATATAGACATGCCTTCATGCAATCAAACGGACTAAAGCTTTGTTAAATTGCAATTATTAATTAAAAGGATTATTTTTCTTACTAATCAATAAGTTTTATTAAGTTTGTACAAAAAACCATATGTAAACCATGAATTTACCAAATAAATTAATTGTGTGATACAAAATTTTTTTTACAGCTGGTAAGGCCACAGTTATATAATTAATTTTTCGTTTAGCATTCATTTTAAGTTTTACGAAGGCCATGCGGAATGCGGCGTTATTAAATTATTCCAATTAAAATAAAAGAAATCACCTTGTTTCCTGTCAAAGCTTTAAATCATTTACATCAATCTGCCCCTATACTCAATAAGTTTGCAGTCACCAAGTTATGGGGTTATCAGCAAAAATCAAGAGGCCTGGGATGAGCAACATTTTGGCAAAAAAATTATGTTAATCAATTCACCTTTATAACATCTGTGCATTGATAAAATTTGAATGCACATTCCTTAACAGGTCTAAAATTACCGATGACAGAAAATGTCAAAATTTGCTGTTCTTTAAATATGACAACATAATAAATCTGAAATTCTTTAAATGGGAATATATCTTGAGAACGAAAAAAAAGCTTTTTAAAAAATTTGAAAGACTTGTTAACCAACTTTTTAACCTCTCTATAGATCAATATAATATAAGCCAACATCATTTTATACCCCAGGTTCCCTTTAATACTTAATTCATGAAAATAGGTCAACACAGGAAACAAAACTTTTGAAAATCATGATCTTTTTTAAACCGAAATTTTGCGACTTTTGTATATATGAACAAATATTTTATGTATATATACTATTATATTGGCCCTTGAAAAATCTACATTCAGAAAAAATAATGGTAACAGAAATAAAATTTTGATGACGAACAATAATCCTATCCGTAGTAAAGGAAATTTCTTATGAGAAAACAGCTTATAACGCTGATTAAAATAATGTATAGGATCAACGATTTTAATTAGCTATTAAGGAGATCAGGGTTAAAAAAATTAGGTGATGTCAGAAATTACCCATCTATATACCAAAAAAAGTTCTAGTGTAGAGCTTCGAATGCTGTCACAGAAAATGTATAGGATAATGTGCTTTGATGAACAAGTGATTTATTTATTTATTTTTTATGATGTCTTTTCTTAAACAGATATAGGTTGATGCTGCTTTAAAAATTGTTCCCATTTTAATCTCAGGTCATACCTGCCTGGCCTAATTATTATGCAAGGGTGTAAATGTGAATATAATATATAATTGTTTTGAAAGTTACATAAAGAATAACTTGTTATTTTAAAAAAAAAATTCTCACATTAATAATTTACTTTTAAAAAACGATTTTTGTGACCTTGACCTAATAACACTTTAACAATAATATTCATGCCTGAAATGATCATTTTTGTATAATGGGTGTCAAGGATGTGAAAATAAAAATACTTATAACTTCACAAACATGTCTGAACTTTCTATAGACCACTTAACTGTCTAAACATTCATACTCAAGACAAAAATAAAAAGTCATTAGGCCTTTTTTACATCACACTTTCTTTCTGTGCCTGCTATCTAAATTACTCTGTGGCATTTTCTGTTTATTTTACTTAAGTTTCCTTTTATTTAAGCTTTGTACATAACCCCTTATTCTCTTAAACCAAAATTGAAATATATATTTTTAACTATGTATCAATTATAAACTTGTGATACCACACACTCTTTTTGTTAAAGTGTTTGATGATTATGAATAATTTTACCACTAATGAACAGCGTATTGATCAATCTACTACCCTACTATTAAATCTAAAACCTTTCCTCATCATGTCAATTTAAGACCTGTAATACATGCCATACTTCTCTTTTAACCAAATAGTTCTTATGTTTATCCAAATCTAATAAATATGCAACAATTTTATCCATGTTTTGATGTATGAAAGCCAGAGAAAATTTACTTTTTTTTAAACTAAATTATAATGCTAAATTATAATATTTCCCCTGAGATTAGGAACAGAAGGTTTGACAAACATGTGTAGAATTACGGAAATTACTTATGCAGAATTACGGAATTAAATACTAGTTGAATGTCCATTTGATTGGAATGACAATCCTCTTGTGTAGAGATTACAGTCAAAATAATGTATAGAATCATAGCATTCTATGAACTGTTGTGATCCCAAGTTACATACATTGGAGTTGACACCTGTTTTTCTACCATTCCAAACTATGTCTCTGCAATGCAATGGCTTGGCTAATCTTATTTGCTGTATGTCAGTCTAATCTCTATAATAATAATACGGAGTGTATGTGACGGTCATAGTGGATATCGTCATTTTTCTTTCATGTCGCCGAAATTTTCTTTGAAGTCGCCGAAAAAATTATGTCTTAAATGTTAAATTTTATGACGTTACGGCGTGACGTCAATAACACTACTTTAGCGTCAATATCCTATATTAAATTAATGAAGCCATTACAGTGCACTTAAAATTTTGAGGCCAAATAACTTGGAAACGAGGTGGTGACGTCAATGATTTTTCACCGCGTGGGTAACTAGGGACCACCTAGGACCAATTTGGGTAATTTTCCCAATCCTGGGTCCCCAAATCCGTTTCGGAATGGGCGGGTTGATGACATCATCAAAAAACCTTCAAACCCTAATATCTCTGCAACCATTTGTCAAAGATGCATGATCCTATACATTTTCTTGATCAGCGTTTCAAGATCTATACGATGAAGGCAACAGGTATACAAATTCCTAAAAAAAATTTTTAAGGTTTTGACGGGTCTTTGCTGACGTCAGCAAAATTTTTAATCCCTGATATCTCCTTAGGCGTTCGTCAAGAACATATGATCCTGTACATTATTTTAACCAGCATTTCAACCTCTACACATTACAGACAAAGAATAAACAAATTTCGCGAATTTTTTTATCTGCATTGCACTGCTGACGTCAGCAAAACATCTAAAACAACTTTCTTTTTATTGACCTTTTGCCTAAGTGGATTTCTCCACCGGCTTTATAGACTAGTATATAATAATACAGAGACTATGTCTGTCCGTAACAGGCAAAGTGGATGTGTTCATTTTCCTTTGATGTTACCGAAAAATGCATGTCTAATATGGTAAATTTTCTGACGTTACGGCGCAACAGCAATAATACTACTTTAACGTCAATATCCTATATTAAATTAATGAAGCCATTACAGTGCACCTAAAACTTTGAGGCTAAATAACTTGGAAACGAGGTGGTGACGTCAATGATTTTTCACCGCGTGGGTAACTAGGGACCACCTGGGACCAATTTGGGTAAGTTTCCCAAACCTTGGTCCCCAAATCCGTTTCGGAATGGACTGGTTGATGACGTCATCAAAAAACATTCAAACCTTAATATCTCTGCAACCGTTTGTCAAAAGTACATGATCCTATACATTTTCTTGATCAGCGTTTCAAGATCTATACGATAAAGGCAACGGGTTCATGAATATTGAAAGAAAGTTTTTTGGTACTTTTATTAGGTACTTTGCTGACGTCAGCAAACTTTTTAAACCTTTATATCTTCTTAACCGTTCGTCAATAGCACATGATAATATACATTTTTCTGATCAGCGTTACAATCTCCACACATTACAGGAAAGGAATAAACTAAATTTCACCAATTTTTTTTTGGGTATGCACTGCTGTTGTCAGTAAAAATCTAAAACAACCTATTTTCCCATTGTCCTTCTGCCTAAGTGGATTTCTCCACGGGCCTTATCGACTAGTCTCTATAATAATAGCCGTATTTTGTCTGTTCAAAAGGGTTACCGATTTTCCTTTGATCTTTCCGCGAGTTTTTAGAAACCAGGGGGTTGTTTAATCGAAAACTTATAATTAATTGAACTAAACTCAATAAATTAATTTATTTCCTGAATTAATTTAGTGACTTTGATTTATTACCATCATCAAGAAAAATAAATTAAGTGAACAAAATGAATGAATTATTTTAATACGCCATTTTTGAAAATAATTACCCCCGTGATCTCATTTGCCGATTTCGCTCAGGAGCCACAGAAAACAAATATTACAGTTTTACTGACTTTGTTTTGACCGCTCGCACATAATACACCAATCAAAACGCTTGATTGTTTGAAAAACCAATCCAAGACTTTCGCGGCCTGGGCATGCCAACGAAGAAACATGAGGACCGAAACATGATGGCTATTTTTGTTTTTAAAGTAATGGTGGTCAGTTGTCAGTGCTGTTTGTAAGTCTGTTTCACCTTTTTGTCTTCTATAAACTTTTTTGTATGTTCTAAAATGTTAAGATAAATATATTGTCACGTTTTTAGTCACGTACAGATCTTAAACGCACTAGTTTTAGGATTTTTGGCTAGGAACGAAGACTGTAGCCATTTAGCTAGCTCCTATCTTTGGCTAAAAAGTGAGAGTATAAAAATGCAGTTTGGCTACAACGATATTCTTAAACTAATTGTTATGCTAAATGCAGTTTTAGCTAGGTAGCTAGCTACATATTTTATTATTTTTTCCTGAACACTTTTTGTGCAAATAAAATGGCTGACAGATTATTTTAGCTGAACGGGTAACGACAGCCTGTTCCATGTGTTTTCATTAAAATCGAAGTTGCAATGAAGTTTTTTTGGAAAGGGGTATTACGCCTATACGCCTGTTCAACTCTGTTTAACTATACTAAGCGGTTAGACTGTTTTTTGTAAAAGGATGTTATGCCTATGTGCATGTGCAACATGGTTTACCTGTACTAAGGGCAGGGATCATCCCACTGACAATTAATTTTTAAACTTTCTCAGGAATCACACCTGTACGGATGTGCAATGCTGTTTAGCTGGACTAACCGCACAGCCCTGCTTTAGCAATGGACTGTTTCTTGTGTTTTTATTTAAGCAGAGTCTGCAAGAAAGTTTTTTTCAAAAGGGTACTATCCCTATACGCATGTGCAGCACCGTTTAACTGTATATACTAAGCGCTTAGCCCGATGCCATGATTATTTTTTTAACTTTAACAAAATCTTATTCCGCAAAATAAAATAATATTAACCGATTATTTTTGCTATATATATATATATATATATATATATATATATATATATATATATATATATATATATATATATATATATATATATATATATATATATATATATATATATATATATATATATATATATATATATATATATATATATATATATATATATATATATATATATATATTGAGTAACAATGGTTTGTAAGCTATTTTTTATTTCAGCTATCGTTGCGGGAAAGTTATTTTTTGAAAAGTATGTGACAGTTGCAACACTATAATGGTGTAGGCGCTTCACTTAATTTACGACATACTGTTTCCCTGTACTAAAGCGCTCCACCTGATCCTGTGGCACAGTTTACGGCTCTTATTAAGCGCTCCACAGAGTGTTCAACGCTGGATCACACCTTGACCTGTGGCTTACCCCGGCGTTTCGACGCCGGGTTTCCCGGCTAGTTCATATATAATATCTAAAAACGTCAAAAAAATAACAAATAGGACATTTTAGTTACATCCACTTTACACAGCCAAGTTGAACACCCTGTAGAAAAATCCACTTTATAAGGAAGACAAACAGTTATGTGCACTGCACATGCACACTTCTTGAGGCATGCGATTCATTGCACGCTTACCTAAAATCTTACAAAATGGCCTGCTCTATTAACCCAGCAATTTCAAAATTGACAGGTTGATCTAGCTTTGAAGAATTTTACCAATTTTGGTGTCAAGTGGCCATAACAGCATCTCCCACGCAGGGGATGCTGCAAGTTATTAGGGTATTTGGCCTCAAACTCATAAGTACAAAAGAAAACCCAAAATTATTTTCTTTGGTCTCACCATGTACAGACAGAGAAGGTGAATAGCCCAGATTAATTTACTACAAAGCGGTATATACCAATAAATGCAGTTGTGAAATGCTTGCTGCTTTATCTCATATAAAAAGACACCTTTATATAATTAAATATTAATAACATTTAAAGGGGAACTAAACGCAAAAATTATTTTTTGATATATTGTTACTACTACCATAAGAAAACGAATTCAACTAGTTTTACTGTTTCATATGACTTCCAAGTGCCAAGAATACGAACCTTATCACCCCAAAATACAGTTAGAAATCCCAACCCCCAATTCCGTAAAAACAGACTGGGACGAACGTGATGTGTGACGTTGCAAAGTGCGGAAAGCGCAATTCCATGCAGGGGCTGGTTTATTAAAGCAACAAATTTTTAAATCTTTTAAAGTTTTGATGAAATATATCTTATCTAGCTACTAGTAATTCCTTCTTATTTTATGCTAAATATGCCAAGTTGCTCAGCTTTTGGTTGTACAAGTCGCTCCGCGTTTAACAAAGAGCTTAGTTTTCATAAGATACCTTCAGAAAAATCAAACAACAAACTTCGTAAAAAATGATTGCAAGCGATTAAAAGAGAAGGGTCTTTACCAAAATATTTTGATTTTTACATCTGCTCAAAACACTTCACTGACAATTGTTTCCAGAGGGATATGATGGTAAGACAAAGTTCATCTGGATTTCTTGAATGCAAAAAATAAAGTTTTCTTTGTATTTGCATATATTCACTGGTCATCAAATCCATGCCATTGTATAATTTACGTTCACTTTTATTTTACTAATATTATTTCACTCGTTTGTTCCCCTTTTCCATTTTTAAATTTATAAATTTAAAATTTTACAGTTAAATTTTCGTCCTGCCCTCCACTTATGATTATCTTTTCTCACAACTAAGCAGAGATTTGTATTTCAATTTTGCGCGAATAAAAATCTAATTTCTGACAGAGGGTAAACATTTACTTTACTAGAGTGAGCTAATGGGTGAACCGATGACATCAACATCTCGAACATCAAACAAAAGTAAAGCACGTTCTCGAAAAAGACTCCTTGTTCCTGAATTCCACATTTTCTGTGATACACTTTTTTCCTAGCGAGAAAAATTGTCCATTTTACCCCCTTAATTGTTTCTCATTTAATATGCAAACTTTCCAAGGTGAGGTCACACAAAAGAATTAAAAAAAGACGGGCTACTGTTCTCCTTCGTCGATACAACTTCATCTTTTTAGCCTTTTTGAAAATTATAACCTGTTATCAACGGGAGAGGGACAATGCATCAAAAGTGTTTGAAAACGTCAAAGTTTTTTTATGAAGACTGTTTGTTCATTTGAGAAATATTGTTGGTTGTCGTTGTTTTTGACGAATAAGAAAGATTTATTTTTGGTATATACTTTTAGGATGTACTTTGTACATTTGGTTTTATTAATGTGTTCATAAATTTACTTTCAAATATTTCTTCTGGGTCTTTGCAGTGTAGAAAACTCTGGCAAACATTCGCTATCGCATAAATGATTGGTTCATGTTTATTAAAAAATAAGTTCAACAAATCGTAATGTCTCCTCTTCTTTTCAATGTCTTTTCTTGGAGGCCTCTAGCTGCGGTTTGCTACGTGTTGCACTTTGCAATGTCATTTTTGTTAATAATTCCAGTCTTCTTGTTTTTACGCGGCCTGTTGAAAAAACAGACATAAAATTAAGTTGCACTTTTTTATTTTTTGAAATATACCACCCATTTTTGACAATGTATCAAAAAATAATTTTTGCGTGTAGTTCCCCTTTAAATTTAAAGTAAATTTACAAGCTGTAAGCAAACATGAAATCCATCTAATATCAAAGTACAAAATAGTGTTCTACGGTGAAACATGATAACATAATATACAACCCCATTACGTAAAAATTTTATATATTTCTTTAGGGGATGTATAATTTTCCTACTTCATCTATAGAAATTCAAGAAAAATTATGAAAACTTGTGTTGTTTAGTTATTTATGAACTAGTTCTATGGGTTGTGGAAAAATCCACCAACACATCCCCAAAAAAGTCCAGAAGCTGTCACTAAATATATTTATGAACAAAAATTAAACTTAAAGGTACACCTGGGTCAAAGTTGGGCCAATTCTCTTACGCTAGATGATGATTTCTAAACTGATGTATTAATGATGTAATCAGGAAACATAACCCCAAGAAACTTGGTAATCGTTAGTCATAGCGTTAGTTAGTCAAGATCCCATACATTTTCTTAATTCTTAATCAGCGTTTCTGAAAGAAAATTACCTTATATGGACAGGCCATTGATGAAATCATCAGTAAATGTCAGTCTTCTGAAATCACAAATATTTTTCTTTAATTTTTTGTATACAAACAAAATCCAAATGCACAACTAAGCTAATACACTCTTCTTCAGACACAAAACTTCCAGCTGAATCAGCTGGTTTATGAGAATAAAAAAGACAACAGTTGTTTTACAGTAAGATTTACTATTTAGACAATGTGGTAAGAGCCTTTTAAAAGACCATTCTTAAGTAGAGTTTTAACTGTATAAACCTTCATGTTTTTAGTGACCTGAATTCTAATACCAGCACAAAATACCCACCAGTTGTAGAAGGTGTGCCATGCGATTGTCTGCCAGGTGAAGGAGAAGTTGAAGAGTTTCCTAACATCACTTGTAAAAAATGTCAGCCTGGTTTATACAGCCATGGTGGTGAAATGCTTGATGACTGGACAAATTGGAACAAAACTGGCATACCAGGACACGCCTTAGATGTTTTTCCGTATTGCAGTGATTTTCTGACAGCAAAACGCTGCAGCACATGGCAGTCAAGAGGTACGGTAGATCTAAATTCTTGTTACGCCTAAAATTTAATAAATCATGGTTCGAAAATTCTCAAAAATATACCTCCTCTTACTATTAGTAAAGTTAAAGTCAAGGCTTGTGTAATGAAATATAAGTAATAGTCGTTAGCCATGGAAAAATCCACGGGCTCGCCCGTCCTTTTTATACCGCATTGCGTGTGTCTCGCTACTTGCGCAGCTAAGCTACCATTTTGCGTGACAGACAGACGGACAGACGTATACGGGTATTATAATATAGATTTTATATTTAGTTTGAATGTTTGTTTGTTTCAATTAGAGTCAGTAATTGCAACAGTTATTGTGCAACATTTGTTATGCATGTTGCACAACTTGTATTTGCGATAAAGTTGTGTGACCGTTGTACAACTGTTGCTCAGCACTTTATATTAATAAAAACCAACCTTTAAAACTTAACAGTACTAAGAAACAACAACAACATTTATTAAAAGTGTACAGAGCTTTGGTTGTTTGTTATAAAAAATTTAATTTGTCTTTTAGGAAATGGAGCTTATCTGATATCTGGCACCCCAAAAAATTCATCAGACCTTCATTGTTTTGAGCAATCTATTTTGGCCTTAAGTCGGAATTTTGTAGGGAAGTCATGGCATAATCAAATTTCATTCAGATATAAGGTGGATGGTTCGCCCTGCAGAAGAGGAGCTACAGTATGTTCTAATGGCCTTCACTTCTACATAAACAATGCACTAAGATTGAGAGTGGATTCTCAGTTTCAATGGACGACATTCAATTACAATATCTCAGCAGTAAGTCATTTTCATATTGCCTGATGGATAGTGGGACTAAAGGTGGGTCTTAGGTATTTTTGGATAGACATTATTCTCTAAGTGTCTTAAATTTACAGTCCTTTTTAAAATGCTAGGATTGAATTAACAGTACACTATTTACAATTTGTAAATCAGTATGCTATTTTTTTAACAAATATAATTATTTAATATAAACGAAAGATGTTAAATTTGCAAATTCCATATTTGTATATATTGCTTAGTATCTTTATCTTTTTTTTGTATATAACTAACTATAGCTTTTTGGCTCACAGTTGCTCCTATACCACTCGTCCCTAACCCTAACCTAATAAAGTGTCTTTCTAGCTAGGGAGGCCCTATAGCTAGAAAGAGATTTTATTCACTATTGTATAGTCAACAAACTTACAGATACATTTGTAATTGCAAGCCTGCTATTTTGGTGTACTTAAAAACCTTTTTATAAGCAAGTTTCGAAGTCTTGTGATATTAAGCTTTTAAAGGGTTGTTTTAGGATTTTTTACGCATCCAATCACAAGCTATCTGGCTTTCTTTTCTATTCATGGTATCCTTTCTTTAGAGTAAACCACTAAAAAGTAAGGGTGATCGTCTCAAATGGTGAAAATTTTTAAAATTTTTAGAAATTTCCATTCACTAAAGAACTTAATTTTAAGAAGGAAACAAATACCAACCAACAGGAACATTAGAATGATTTTTATTTTACTAAAGCTTAAATTAAAGCAGTAAACTGTTTAATTAAATTAAGGCAGTGTTTCCAATATGTTTGCCGTAAATACTACTACGTAATTTATTCACAAAAAGATTTGATTTTTTTTTTTCTTAATTGTATTTTTTATCATCTTTATGCCACAATTTAGGGATTTAATCAATTCAAGTTTGTTTATCAGAAAAGTTGTACAAGAGATCAAATTGAAGATGTTGCCTACCTGCAATACATCTCTATGGTATTGAGTTTTTTCTTAGATTTGTTTATGTTGCAATAGCTTAGTAATGTACTTGCAGTGTAATACACAGTTTGCATAAAAAATTGTTATTTTTGTTCAGTAGCAGTTTTATATTACCCTTCCTGTATATTTATTGAAAAAGCTTGGCCTGCTCAGAGACTTTTTACGGTCAGACTTTTTCTTGTCAATCGTGATGATAGGGTTGATAGCAGATTTTCTCCACTTTTTAAACTAAATTTTTAATTAATAAAATTATTATTTTTAATTTTGCTTTAGGTTGGTACTGAGACTCCAAACACAAAATGTATAAAGTGTCCTCCCGGGACATTCTCTTATACACAAGGTGCAAACAATTGTAAGAAATGTTCACAGAATTTTTACCAGGACCAACCAGGGCAAAAGGAATGTAAGCCCTGTAAAGCTAATTTTTTTTCTCGCCTTGGAGGAACGAAATGTGAGCCTCTACCACCGTGCACACTACAGGACTACTATTTTGCTATTGAAGATATTAAGCAATGCAGAAAGAAAGATGGGAAATGGATTTTAACACAAACCGCAAATTTGCCGTTGCTTCCAGGTATGCTACAATTGTCTTTGCAGATTTGTCTAAAATATTAAAAAGAATTCTTACATTTCAACCTATTTCAGGAAAGATTTATTATTAAGTGAATTATTCAAGAAATAATTACTTAAATTCTTGACCTTAGGGAACACTCACAATTCATGCATAAACAAAACGTCACCTCCTGAAGATAGGGATGTGCCGTGTGCGTGTCAACCAGGCTATGCTCTTAGCACAAGTGGAACACCAAAATGTATTGAATGCAAAACTGGAACAACATCAGATGGAACATTGCCAGAGTGCAAAACATGTCCAAAGGGTAGTGCTGCGATTCCTGGCTTTTACTTAGATTTCTTCCCTGGGGAAAAGCTCACTAGTGCCATAACGCAAAGATGCAGTGGTGATTGTCCAGTAAGATATATTTATTCTTCTGTTGGAAAAGTATAGGTGTCTAAAAATTAAAACATGTCTATTGCTTATTTATTGGGTAAAGTTAAATGTTGTTTAGAGTACATAATCAAGTTTCTCTCTTTCTTTTTGTTTTTAGAAAACTTTCAAAAAGAATGTTAATATTTGGGAACCCAGGGGACAGTATCTAGCTACGCATAGATTTGCGGGTAACTTTGACTCCGTTTTGGAATTTCCAGATGTGCATGTGGATTACATAAATGCAAAGGTTTCCTTTAACTGTTCTGTGGATTGCAGAATGACCTACACAAAGAAACCCAAGCTTGCCAAACACAATCATTGCTATTTGAAAATGACAGTGAAGAAAGGCAACAAAACCATGTACACCACAGACTGTGTCAGTCGATATTATCATTATTTGCGGAATGGAACTGTAAGGCATCACGAGTATCGACTGAGAGAACCAGGAAACTACTCTTTTTCGTAAGATTTTTTTAATGAACTTACTGATCAAACACTGTTTCAGTTGCTCGAGGGTTTGGTTAATCTTAATGTTTCTAACATTTTACTTCTTATAGGCACAAAATTTCTAATTTATTCTCAAAATAAAGGAGTCATCCTAAGTTTTCACAATTTCCTTAACTACAGAAGGCAAATTAGCCAATAAGATTTATTTAAATCAATTATATTTTATATATAGCGTCAGTATGAGTGTTATTGCACTTTGTTAACCGTCTGGAATTTTCAAGTGGGTATTACAAGTTTTTAGACATTCTGATTGGCTTATCGCTCTTAAGGATGGGTGCATATAGACTGGTATTGCTCATCGTCAAGGAAAATGGTAGATCAAAATGTAAATAAGCAGAAATAAAACAAAACAAATTTAAAGAATCTTTTCAACTAATTACTAATGTGAAAGTTATGATGAATAACACAAAACATCAATTCATGCCTTATCTGCATAAAGTTTTTTCTCTATATCCAAAAACATTTTCTGCAACTTGTTGACATTTTGCCATCATTCAGCGTATTGGTATTATCAATAAAAACGTCAATAGCAGGCCTTTAAATTGATTGAAGGAATGGCTGCCGTGTGTTTTTTTTGGGTATATTTCGTATGTTCTTATTGAATTTAAAGTAGCTCTCAAACACACCTACAATTTTACTGTTCATCCCATCTGATTCCCACCTTAATGTTTGGCTATCACTTGTCTGTCCATTGAACGATTTTTTATTCACATTTTATATTTACTTCTTTCCATATGAGCATGATATCATGTTCACACTAGGTGTTGATAAAACAGGTCGTGTAGATTTGTTTTTTGAACAAAGAATGTTAGTCAAGTTGGCAAGGTTTTAACAATTACTTTTCTGAATGCTCTTCAGAGTTTTTCGCTTATCCATAGTATCCATAGTAGTGAAGCGTGAACATCGGACGTTATCATTGTGTTAATCGGAATTTTTGTTTTTATCTTGCTAAATTTGACTGGGTGGTTTGTAAGTCGAAATTATTGTTTGGAGGGAATGTTGTTCGTAACTATTCTGTAAAGATATTTTTAAGGGAGTTCGATGATGGTGGTTAAGTATTAATTACTTGTTATGCCCACCTCCATTCAATTTATCTTTAAACCTGAAAAGAGATGACAAATTTACAAGAAGTTTGGAATATGACATCTAGTTTACAGCAGTTAAGCCACTCTTTAAAAATCTTTCTCAATTTTGTTCTAGTTTTAATGAATACCCTAACCCTAATGGATAGTTGACCAAGAAACCGGAGAACTATGATAACATTATTATTATTATTGAAATTTGTTTACCCAGGATAGCCTCTTCAGTTCCTATTGGTGCTGCTATCAATAAGGGTCCTGCAAAGGGGGTCCTAGTGCATTTAAAGCGCCCATTTAAGCTACGAAAGTTGTGCAAGCACAGCAATCACTCAACTGGACAACTGCCTAATATATCAATTCTATACTCATGCTGAACGTTAAGCAGAAAGAAACGATTTACACTTTTATAGTCTTTGGCATGACTCAGCCGGGGTTTGGACCCAAGACCTCCCGCACTTGAAGCGAACACTCTACCACTTACCTTCTTCTTTTTCACAGTATTAGTAATAATAATAATGTATTTCTTTATTTTTAGAGCTTTGTTCCATCATGAAGACGAGGCCAACATTTCATTTGTCAGCTATGAAGCAAGAATACATTACGTTCACATTTTGGGTGCTGTACAGGGTTCATCAAAAGCTTGTGTTGAATGTCCTGCTGGAACCAAAGCAGAGAAGAATCTTTGTGTGGAATGTCCTGTTGGCACATACAGTAGAATTGGATCAATTGCTTGTACGCCTTGCCCGAATGGCTCATTTAGTGACGTGGTAATGTGTAGCAGATTTCATTTTAGTTTGCTTTTTATTTTGTGGTACTTTTCCCAGGTTTTCTCTGGTTATAACGTTTTATGGAACTGCGAGAGAAAACTAACAGTAACGATGTATTAATATTGTTGTTGTTATTACTATGTCAATACTGGTTTTTCTTTTTTTTTTTAAACTGTCGTGCTTACGTTTTTTGTATGGATAGAGCACAGAAGCTCAAATTGGAAAAAAATCCTCAAAATAAGTACCCCTTCGAAATGAGTAAGCATGCTAAAAAAATCAAGTTTGTGCAAAAATGGTAAGGTCAAGATTCCCATCTGTGCTTAAAACTTCAATCTAGTACTAATAGAAAAACTTATAAACTTCAATTCTCCAAAAGCAACAACAACGACAATGACAACGACAACGACAACGAAACATACTGTTTATCTCTTTTTTTATTATGCCCGTACTCTGTGTGTCTTTGCTACGGAAACACGGAATGCAATTTATAAAAGACGGGCGAACTTGTGGATTTATCCACGGGCTACACTAAATAGCAATCCTACGACGGGCGAAAATCTGAGGACCGGTGGACTCGTGAGTCACAACTATATTATGTTTCATATTAAAGAAATCGAAAACGTCGTCACACCTATAATTATGGTAATAACCCCCGTCCAAGTGAATTTCGTTACTTCATGCTAACAGGCGGGCAAGGCGATAAAAATTTAAGGTGCGGGAAATATGTGCGACAGACAGGATTTAGCGTGGGATTTTCCACACAGGCTATCAACTAAGTTGAAGTAATTTATTGTATAGTTGTTTCCACTTGTTTTAGAATATTTTATGTTTAGAATATTTTATGTTTATATGCATATCTTCATGCAAAAAAAGCACGACAAATGTCAACTGTGTGTATAGTATTATATATCTCATTGTTTACATCACAATCTCTGACGAAACTGTTCGACCTCTGAAATATTTTGGGACCTTTGTTTTTAATTTTCTTAGACCAGTACACAAAATAAATATCTCGTCCAAATTAGTATCTAGCCTGAAAGATTTAATAAAAACCCGTGAGGATGCGTGATTGAAGACGTGTATTGATGATTGAAATGTCACAGAAATAAAACCTTTTGTTTCAGGAAGGGAGCAAGAAATGTATACCTTGTGGATCAGGCACGACTTCAAATGCAATGAGAGATGGATGCGACTATGGCAATTGTACTTTCTCACCAGCAGAGGGGATCGTGTACGACCTATCTCCTCTAAAAGTTGTTAACGGTTCAATGTACAGAGTTCGAAATTATAATAAGAAGGCGCATCATTACTTCCCGTTGATATATCACATCAATATATGCTCATTGTCGCATGACAATTCGTCGTGTCTTGTAAAGAAGAGAAGGATTAATCGAAACACCCCACAAAAAAGGCTAGAAGTTTACAAAGAGGTTGGTTATTGGTCTGAAATCTTTATTTCTTTGTATCTAAAATATTAGCCATGTCCTGTAAAAATGGTTGTCCTGTATTTGGAGTAATTTCTCTAATTCGTGTTAACAGGCGCATAAAAACGCACGAAATACTGATTCGGAAGTATGTACGACCTGTGTTAAATCGTGGATCTTTCCACGGGCTAACGACTAGTCTGGATATTACCCATATTTTGTCTGTCTCTGCGCAAAATGGTACCACAGTTGCGAAGTGCTTTAAAATCTTTTAGGTGAAAATATCGTCACTTTTGTACAATTTTAAAATTTCTTGTTTGTGTCTTATTATTTCATTGTCTTTGTATGGCAGTAAAAAAACTACGACTCTAAACTCTAGACTCATTCATGCAAATTTTTCGTTCTTTCAGTTGGTTCAAGTTATAACTACCCCTAGTGGTGCGAAAAACGTACGATGAGAGTGCAAAAAACTCTATATTCTATTCCCTTGAAGTCTAAATTTCAACTGAAAAAAATTAAGCAAAGTAAATAGGTGCATGAAAGTTGCACTTTTTGATTTTCCACTTGTAGCATAATTTGTAACATAGTCTGCTGGGGTGGGTGGTGAATTCCCTGCTTGATTTATATTTCTGAAATTTCCTTGCTTGTAAGGAAGAAAAAAATATCTCTAGTTAAAGGGTGGAATTAATTGTGCGTAATGAATTGTTATACTAACTTTTAGTATTGGAGATTTTATATCCAAGGGAAGGATATGTAAATTTTTTTTGCTCGAGGGGGAAATGCTACAATCGGTGAAAGGCTTTGCTTGGAGTACCAAGTTGAAAGGGGGTTGATGGAGGTGGTTGAGGACATTGTGCAGAAGTACCAATGGTAGCTGTCTTCTGTGAACCAATTCTAAATATGACTGTTAGGCTTGACGGCGAAAACAGAGAGCCGTAGAGTGCACTTGTTGTTTCTAATCAAAACAATTTTATTGCAGATATATTTGAAAACAATGGCCTGCAAACGCTGGTCGTTTGATAAATACCAAAGTTATCCTATTGGACGCGTGTTGAACTTCCTGCCGTTAAAGAATATTTCGTCCGGCCTTATGATTAATTTGACGCATGGATATCAATGTTGGCACAAACCAACCAGTCAACACGTGGCTGCATCTACGAGCATCATTATGCAGTGTGATCCAAACGCAGGGGTTGGTAAACCAGAAGCTCGAAGCAATGATACATGTATGTAAAACGTTTTTTTAATGTTATTATCATCGTTGTTTTTATTGTTGTCGTTGTCGTCTTGGTGGTTGTCGTTGCTGTTATCGTTTTGGTTTTCGTCGTGGTTGTCATTATCGTCATTGTAATTGTTGTTGTTGTCGTCTTTGTGGTTATCGTCTTTGTGGTTAACGTTGTTATCGCTGTCGTTATCGTCGTCGTGGTTGTCATTGTCGTAGTTTTTGTTGTCGTGTCGTAGTTGTGGTCGTGGTTATCGTTGTAATTTTCGTAATTGCTCACGTTGTTGTTGTCGATTTTGCCGTCTCACTTCTAGTTTTTGTTGTTGTTGGTTTCGTTTAAGTTGTTGTCCTTGTGCTTGTCTTTGTCGTCGTAACTGTCGTGTCTGTCGTTGTTTGCGTTGTCGTCATCCTGGCTGTCATGATCGTTGTTGATGTCCTTCCTACCCCTACCCAACTTTATTAACACCTCCTTTTAGCTATTGATAAATATTGCCATTACGAATTACTTTGGCGAACAGTATACGCATGTCCGTTATGTCGCGACAAAGATTATTCTAAAGTCTATTCAAAATGCATCAATGGTAAACGATATGTCACAAACTCGCGGTTAACTGATTGTCGGTTAACTGATAATTATAAGGATTTAATGGTGGAAATTCAAAACTGCTCAACAGATGATCAAGAGGTAGAAAAATAATTTAATTCTTTCATGTTTCGTTTTAATCAGCGGGAGTATTTCGTGCTGTGCAGAAATGTCAAACCTTCTGTGCTCGACAGGTCGAACATCTGTGCCGTCACTTTTGATCGTCAAAAAGTATTTTGTCCTGTACGGGATAATGTTATCAAGCTAAAGAAAACCTTCTGATCTATTATAAGACACAAAACCCCTTTAATGCAGTTATTTTAATTTGTACGGTATAGCCAATCATATTTCGTTCGAGTTTAAAATTTGTGTACCCAAATCTAATCTTTAGTCTCTGTTGACAATCCTCGTATATTAAACCCTAATAATATAAATCTGGTTTTGCCTTGCCCAACTCAAACTAAGTTTGCAGGGAGTTACACCAGGGAATCTGGTTCGGATAGAAATTGCTATTTGGTGTGTCGATATATTTTAAATGTTTACATTTTGTTCTGTTTCCAATACAGTCCGGTTCAAGCAGCAATAAAACGCTCGTGATTGTGCTGATCGTATTGGCTTTGATTATTACCATCCTTATCGTGTTTGTCGTGTACTATGCGAGGAGGAATCGATATCTACGGGACACCATATTTCTACCAGGAAAGTCGTTCTCTAAAGTGCAGGACGATGAAGACGAACTCGTCGATAATATGCACATGTAGAGGTAACTATTTTTTTTGTCAGTCTTTAGAAAGATTCAGTTCACGATGCTAGGGATGTCTCGTTCATTTTACAGCATACGTAAAGGCTGTTTTCCACTTCAAGAAAATTTGCGGCGGAATAGAACGGAAAGGAACAGAAAAGGTTATAAGCATTCGTATTTAATTTTTTTACACAATGTGAGTGGAAAATTATCCTTTCCGTTCCGTTCCGGAGAAAGTAGAATCGAGTTCAACTTTTTCTTTGCGTACTATGAGGAAACGACAGGTAGAGAGTTAGTTAGCCAATTAGATTACTTTATTTCGTGAGAGTGCGCAAAGTGCTTTTCATTCTGTATTGACATGTGCGCAATTTATATGAGGTGGAAATTACCAGCAGGAAATTGTCAGTCCTATTCGGTTCTGTCCTTGTCCGTTTCTTTTCGCGAAATTTTTTTTGATGTGGAACACAGCCTATTGGGTGTGGCTTTTTTTCATGAGTTGCGGGAATGTAAAACGTGTGAGGGTGTATTTATTTTTTAAGATGTGCATGTTTTCAGCATCGAATTATTTTCATTGCACGTAGCAATTTTTTGTTATATTTCTTTGCAAGAAATAGGAATTTTCAGAAGTTTTCAAAATGTTGTCAAAATAGAACAATATCAAAATTTTTGTTCATTTGTTAGAAATTTTAGTTTTTAATGGTCAACCCAAACTATGGTTTTCAATATTGTCAATGATTAAATTTGAGGGGTGTTTCGAAAATGCAAGGTTGCAAGGTGTGAGGAAAGTAAGAACTTGATATTGAGTGAACACTTTCTAAGAATAAGATGTTGTTCCCTCGTTCCATACTCAACGTTTTTTTTTGCTTTTTTTTTTGCAGAGATGAAGATTCATTTCGACAAGGTGTATGTATTGTTGTGATGTGACGGCGAAATGTAAATATTAGTTAGAACATGGAGATTAAAACCATTATAAAGACAGCAGGGTAGCTATTAAGGTGTTCATTTTGTAAAATACTTCGGTTACATATTCTTGGTCGGTTAGTTTTCGCAGAGACGTTTTTAAGCGCCATTTTTCCATTGTTTCATCATAACAATAATGATAAAGCCGTTTACCTATAAATTTTTGTTGTGGTTTATCTTATCTAACTTATTTGAACTAACTTTTCGATGAAGAACAAATCATTTACTGTCTAGACTCTTGATTTAATAATTAAAACTTATAAAAGGGTACCATAATATTTATATATATTATTACTACTTTTCTATCAAATGTGTCCACTATCCACATTCATTGTTCCGTTAGACAAAAATAATTTACTTTTATATTACTTTTTACGGTCAGCTTGTACATTTATTTACTACTGAAACATTCGTGATGATCGCGCTCTAACCACTGCCCTCTGATAACCGCCCTCTTATTACCGCCCTCTTATTACCGGTCTGTGATACTAACCATGTTTTTTTGTTTATGTAAGTTTAAAATATTTATTTATGTCTATTCTGAATCTTTGCATCTATTTTGTAAGAACTTTAACAGGATAAAAAGTCTTTTAATTTTTGTCAAAAGAGAATTCAAATAACTTTATTATATAGCTTAAATCTATACTTTTTAAACTTATACTCATTTTTCTTTGGTATATACATTGTATTAAGACATCTAAGCCATATATTTTTACACTACAATCAAACTTGGACAATTAATGCGACAATATGCACAAACTGGCATTTCGTCGAAGGCTCCATTAATCTATGCGAGTGCCCGCTTTTTAGTTTTTGTGTATATTAGATGTATTTTTATGTAATGCATACTTATACGGTTTTGATTTTAAAGTAATGTAGTTAATAGTGTCATTTAAAAGGAGAATGATGAAGTGAAATAGGGACTGCATTTGAGCTTTGAATTGTATTAAGGATTGGGTAATACAACCCCAATTCGCAGTCTAGTTAACCTCGTCATTCTCCTTTAAATTGTTTTTGGTTTTATGTATTTTTTATCAAGTGTATATATTTGAGCAGATTTTAAATGATTTCACTTGATTTGTAGCGAAATATTATTCAAACTTCTCTGTAAATAAATATACCAACGAGAAAACCAATGATGTTTATTGATATACGAGGTTTGTGTTAGTGATTTTGTACTGTTATTTTTCTCCTCTTTCCAACAACATAAAAAACATATCGACTTATTTAAAGGCACTGAACAATGCTGATTTTTTAGAATTCTATTTGTTAAAATATTTAATGATATCACTTAAAATGTAGCTGGCCACAATGTTTCTGGAAGTAGATGAAAGTCAACTTTTTTTTATAACAGACGTCAGATGAGGATAGGATATTCCAAATTTTTTCTAATGGTGTATAAACAAAATAAGAGATCATAGAAAAAGTGCATAGAAAAAGGTTGTAAAACTTTCTCACCAAATCAGAAAACAAGTTAATTATTTTTTCTGTTGTATTAAACGAAGTAACTTGAAAAAATCCGAAAACATTCTAGTCATGCCAGCCTTGCAAAAATAATTTTCTTTTTCTTTTTGGCACATTAAAACTTGTGGCAAATCGTATAGCATATTTGTTTTATAATTTTAGGACGAACTTATTGCTGTATTCTACTTGTTAGCTTTCATAAATCATAGCTTTCTTTGATGCTGTAAATACCAAGTTGTTAATAAACGCTCACACTTCTCTGTTGGTAAAAAATTGTTGTCGTGTTGTTATTTTGTTGTTGTAATTATAGTGTCTTAGAAATACTGATAGGAATATAATATAAAAAGCTATAATCATGCAGAAACTGAGTGCATTTTTGGTTGTACTATCAATACATTTGTCACTTGCTGATTGGGAGGGAAGTTTGTATGGTGTGAACATCACTGTCAAGCAAACGTCAGGAAGCCTCCGCATAACAAATGGTATAAATAACCTCCGCATAGATTTTAAAGAAATGATCGAGCTAAACGAAGCAGGTAGGCCTATGGATACGTCAAATGGTGTCGAGCGCAACTTCAGAGGATTCGAACTACAAAAATTTGACTCGTCGGCGACAGAATACATAGATGTAATTGGAACACCAATAAACATTACAGCTGCGAGGTAAAGGTTGTACTCTTTGTAAGATTCCTCTATAAGATTCGCTAAAGCAAACCTGGAATATTTTTACTCTTTGAAGTCTGTTAACCTGTTCTTCATAAAGACCAGTTTGTTGTAACCAACTGGTAAACAAACCCTCAACCACAGTTTTTCACTTCTACATTTTTTATGGTTTTGTTTTTTTGAATAAATTAAATCTCAAATTTCTCGGTAAATCCAGGGGAGTTGTCAGTAGGGCAAGTGCGGGCTACCCAACCTCTTCCCTAAGATATCAACCACGAAAAATGTCCACATCAGACTAAGTATATGGTTGTTTGATACGCAATTTATTGATAAATTTCTGTTTGTTTTTTCAAGGCAAATTTACACTGTAGTGCCAGGTATCCCACGACTCCTCAAAAATTCTAAAACATCTCTGAAAGTATATTTTATTATTCTATTACTAATATATTTTATTATTCTATATTCTCCTCAAATCTCCTCACTTTTAATTTTACAAGCTGTCGCATGTTTTTATTTTCAACTTGCGTCGAAATGCGGATACGGGTTCGGCAATAATTTTTTCTTTACCCGTTGCATCATCACCTTAATCTCAAATACTCCTCAATTTGTTTTATGATGTCTGTTTAGAGAAGATGACCGTATTTTCATACCAACAAAAAAGATCCTTCATTTAAATTTTGATGTCGTCAGCAAGATTTCAAACCCTTATTTTCTTTACTCGGTGATCAAAAGTACACGATCGTATACATTATCCTAATCAGCATTTCAAGCTCTACGCATTGGAAGCAAAAGTCAAATAAATTTTTGTGTATGGACGGATCATTGCTTACGTCATCAAAATTCAAATGACGGATTCTTTTAATTTTTATTGTTCTTCTGCCCAGGTGGATTTTTCCGACTGAGTTTTTATCGACTCATATAAAAATACGGTCATCTTCTCTAAACAGGTCGAAAATTCTTTGCGTTCGAATCAATGGGTACTAACCCTGGTGCGGTCGATGTAGTTACTTAATACGAAGAAAAGAGGAAAGGATCCATCAATTTACAATCTTGCTTTGCATGTGAGAACCTGTGGCTACATTTCTGAAATCCCTCTGTTGTTACAAAAAAAAATTAGATTTAGTTCTCTCTCATGTAACTCTATTACGCTCACTAATTATGTAGATTTATGTCATACCTAAAAATGCCCCACTATGAAATTTAAAATCGATTAAAAAGTTTTAGGAGAGCCTGAACTTTACAAGTGTTTGTTGAATCCGAAGGTGACTCCATGTGATATGTTGCGTATCCTCTTTTTGCACATGTAGGGCGAATTTCAGTACAACTTTGGTTGGTCCCGCTGCTAAATTAACGCTTCATATTTCTGTACTGGATAACGAAACCTTAATACCGGATGGTGATCTAAACAATACGTTTGTTGTCCATCATGGTACCGTTAAGTTTGGCTTCACCATCAGTGACTGGCCGTTCTGTGGTGTACATAAACTACCGTGTGACAATGGGGAAATTGGAAAGTATCTCGATGTAACCATTGCACTAAACAGTTGGAATGTTGATGTCAGCAGTTTTAGTTTCGATAGATCGAGAGGTGCACCAGGTTTTAAAGCTAAAACGTATGATTATGGTGGAGCTGATGTAACATTCTCAAACATGGTGAGTATACAGGTGACAGGGGACTGTATTGTTTCCTTGCCCTGAAACTTATGGGGGGGTCAGTTTCTTTTTAGTCTTAGGGACCTGCAATTGCGATTCCTACCTTAGGTGAAAAGTTATTTTCAGGCGAGACTGGGGTATATATGACCATGTCAGCAAATGATCAATGATGAGCAGAATCTAAGAGACCGTTTATATGAGATCGAAGGTTGTTCGTATAAAGCCGTATAGGGCTCAGTCTTTTGTGTTTGTCACAAGCAAACGCACAGTTGAAAAACTGCATTTTAATACTGGGTGAATTGTTTACATTGAAATCTTGCACCGGTTTGAAATGTTATTTCGTCTGCGTTTCACTTTGCCTGAACTGGTTAAATTCGTGCAAACAGTCCTACATCGTGTGTCGAAGCAAGGCAATTGGGTTAAGTCCACTTCGGGGGTCTCATGTTAATGGCCTCTAAGAGACGATTCGTGTGCCCCAAGTGAAGGCCTTCGGGGTTAGCAATCATGGAATTTAGCAAAAACAATCTTTTCTCCGATGTTAAGATTAAATGAGAGCGTTTTGAGACAGTAGACTGATGTTTCTTGTACTATCTGTTTGTTTGTTAAATTCTTCGTTTGTTTATTTTAAATCACAGTACTTGAAGAACAATTCCTGGAATTTCTTACCGACGGGTTATCCGAAAATTACTACGAAAGACAACGCAAACGTGGCAGTTATTCGGTTTCCGGTGTTTCAGATGCCAGTTTATTATGAATCCACTGTGAACATCAGGAGAACGAACGCGACAAGCTCTTCATCAGTAGTAGTTACCAGTCCCTCGTCTTTATTTCTTCTTATGATGTGGAATGCATGTGTAATTTTACTCATGTGAAAGTTGTTTGTCCATAGTCAGTTGTCACGTGGTTCTTACTGCGCTGGGCGTGGCACAAAGCTGCTACAGTTTCAATTTCTGAAACGATAGACTTTTGTAGAAGGTCTGCTGTCTTTACGTGCCTTTTTATTTGAGGTCTAATTTTGCATAGATATGAAGTTTGCAATGAATAGACTTGTATGCTTTATGTATATATATTTTATTTTTATATAAGTATCATATAAATCTTGATAATATAAAATGCTGAACACAGCGATAAAATATAAAGTTTACGTAGGTAGAACTTGCTGTGGGCTTCAAGTAAATAAAGATAAACATAAATATGAAGGTTGAAGTTTGCAAATTTATATCCCCTTTTGAAGGGATGAAGAATGTTTGAAATCTTGAGGACATTAAAAACATTTTTATGCTGTGAGCGGATGAAAGAAGGCGTACGTGACGTCCAGTATTGTAGAAAAGGGTTTGAATTCACAAGACGTTATTTTTCGCACTAAGGGCGTTTGAGTTTGGAGATTTTATTAATGACATTATTTAAGGGGCGTTATTTAGACCGCCATGAAAATCAGCCAGTGAGATTCTCTTTTTGATTGGACCACACGATAAAAAGGCTATAAAGTATCCAAAATTCAGAGAAAGATAAAAAGATTACAAGCTCTATGTCGAAAATTAAAACCTTGCTTGAATCTGTTGAATGGCTGCAACATGCAATAAGATGTAAGATAAAAAGATCTTTCAAGAATTTTTCTAGAAAAAGTGTGTAATTTGAGTGTAGGTAATATAGGTTTTCTGGTCAGTTTATTGTACACACTCTGACCTAAATATAAATCTGGCGGAATTTAAAGTTTGATATGTTTTTTTTGTGCTTGATAAATATAAAATAGGTATATTTTTGTAAAGAGTGATTTATAATTTATAGTTTATGTAAATTTTATTTATATTTTTTTTTTAAATGTAATTTGTACAAATTCTTAATCAGTGAAAATTTTGGGATTGAAAATTATAGGATTTTGTGACATTTTTGGAGATGTCTTATTTTTCAAAAAATTGTAGAATTCGTGAATTTAATATTTGGATTGTGAAATTAAATATTACGTATATATTATCTAATGCTGTTTTTTTAGGTGAAGTTAAATATATGGGCTTTCCTAAAAAAATAAAATTTAGCCAAAATTTTTTTATAGAATAAACGCTTCATGCACGCCATTTTATAAAAGGAAAATGCTTTGTAAGAAATAAGGCTGGAATTTGTTTCAGACAATTTTTTAAGCCTTTTTCCCAAAACTGAAAATATAAGGGTTTGCGGAAGAAATTTTCGCAGTTTAAAATTAGTAAACTTTTGCGGTTCACGAACTTTTTTGCGGGAATGAAATATTTCAAAAACCCAAAGTTTCTTCCTAGAAAAAGTCAATAACTATCTCTAGAAATGTCTTTTGTTTTTATCATTGGCATTTTAAATCATGTCAGTTAACACAATAAAGTTGCATTATTTATTTATGACAAGAGGGTAAAACGAAAAATTAAGTCTATCCTATTCGTTTCAAACATGAAATTTTTTCTCGGCGAACAGTTAAAAATTCACAAATGACAGAAATTTAACCTGTGTAAATTCTTAGATTTTAGATATCGCGGAAAGCTGTCATTTTGTGTATTCGCGAAAGTTTATTCAAAAGTTTTTTCGATTAAAGTATTTTGTACTTTTAAATGCAACCAATCTCGTCCCCAGGACTTGTCAGGCTTTTTACATTAGCACGGCCGTCAAAATATAAAAAGCCTAACAAGTGCCGGGGACGAGGCTGACATGCAGCACAGAAATATTCGTCAGGGATTTCGAAAATAAAAAAATCGGCAATGTATCCCTTGGGTAAAAAAAGAAAGAAAAAATTAAAAATTGTGAAAAAATAGAGGAAATTCAACTTTTTTAAACAAATTCACTTGATCTTTATTTAGAAAAGCTGGATGTTTGGTGAAATAATATTTTAGTGTGCTCGGAAAGTTTTTTTTGTGTTTGGATCTTCTTCAAGAAGACTTAAGAAGAAGAATGTGAGATAAAAGATTTTTCTTTCAGTCTACCACACAAAAAGCAACCGATGAAAATACACCTCTGGAATAATTTTTTTAAGCGGGCTCGTTTTTTTATAACTCAACGATCAACCAATCAAATTTGTTGCTATATGAACACTTTTTTCAACGTCTTCAGATCTCTTGCAACGTCGCCACAAACAAATTGTTTCGTGTGTGAAATCCAACTCCTATTTTGTTTACAATTTAGATGAGCCATGGCCCAAATTAGATGAATTGTATTCCGATTTCGATGAAGTGTGATCCGATTTAGAAGAATGACTCGTCCAACTTTCAAAGTGTTGGAAGTCTTTTGTAAAAGCTGTCAATTTTTGTTGCTGACATACAAAAAAGGAGGAAAGGGACAATTGATAAAATGTCATTTTCATAAGATAATAAAGGACAATACTACTATCAAAGGGATGTGTCCAAGTTGTGGAATAGTTTGGGGAAGACAAACGCTTATAAAGCAGAAGCCAGCGCTCAAGATTATTGGTGATAAAGTTTATTGGAAATGAGGATGTTATAATTCAGTGAAATGTGGTCCAACACGTTATTTGCATCCAGTGAACTGTGGAAAAATGTTTTATCCAATACAGTGTAGACAAATACGTTGATTTATCGAATATGAACAAATGTTTTATTTCCATCCAGTGAACTGTGGACACTTTCATCCAGTGAAATGTGGACAAATGTTTTATTTCCATCCAGTGAACTGTGGACAAATGTTTTATTTCCATCCAACGAACTGTAAAGAAATGTTTCCTAATAAACGATTGAACTGTCAATAAGATGTTATTTCTGCTCAGTAAATTGTAACCAGATGTGTTATTTCCATCCAGTGAACTGTGGACTATTGTGTTATTTCAATCCAGTGAACTGTGGTTAATTGTTTTCCTTTTGTTTAGCAGGTGATGTGTACCTAGTCATGGTAAGAAATCAAGACAGGATTCTCGATTTTTTTTAAAAAAAATTGTATCTCGTCACGTAGAGCCGTCAAAAAAATTGGACCGACGAGTAAGAATCCAGTGAAATGTGGACAAATGTTTTATTTCCATCCAGTGAACTGTGGACAAATGTTTTATTTCCATCCAACGAACTGTAAAGAAATGTTTCCTAATAAACGATTGAACTGTCAATAAGATGTTATTTCTGCTCAGTAAATTGTAACCAGATGTGTTATTTCCATCCAGTGAACTGTGGACTATTGTGTTATTTCAATCCAGTGAACTGTAGTTAATTGCTATAAACTTAAATAAAATAAATTGTACATGGGAGAATGTCAAAGATTTTTCTACAAGGAAAACACTTTCGATGTATAACAAAATTTTCTCTAAGTGACGAGTAATTTGCTCCACCTTTTTCTGTAAAATATTTGAAATGCTTTTGACGTGCTCTGTACTTTGTAGGAAAGGAAATTTTAAAGCTTGTGAAATATATAATCTGTACCATACGCACGATTTGTATTAGACAGTCTCAGTCACTTTATTTTGATTTTGGAAGAGTTCTTTCACGGCCACCCCTAGTTTTCTTATCAGACAGAAACTTCGTCAACTCTAATTTTTTGTTGACGCTTTTCCTCACCTCTTCTCGTCACGTAGAGCCGTCAAAAAAATTGGACCGACGAGTAATTTGGACCATTTTCAAATTTTGGTTATTAATTTAAAAAATGCCGAAAAAACGTTTTTTTTTGCAAATTTTGCAGTATCCTGAGAAAAATAAACTTTTGAAGTTTAAATTTTTGTCGGCTCTAAATGTCATCACTTTTTTCAAAATTCCGTCACGTGAGTTCAAAACAATTTGAACCGATAAATTTTATCTAGTTTTTTTAAGAAACAATTTAACCTTCCAATTTTCATCATTTTTACCCCTTTTTACGAGGACACAAATTGTGATATTTTCGAAGTTGAGTATAGCTTCTCAGTAAAGAAGGAAAAACTTCCCTATACGAAAAGAACTACTAAGAACTATCTATTTATTTCTAACAAAATGACTTGCATTATTGGTGTTGTTGTTGTTGTGTATTTTTTTCTTGAAGAGGTAGTTACGAGTTCTTCTATATATGTACATGTTCGGATCGTTTAAAAGTAAATAAAAATACACATATACGTCAGTTAATTTATTAAGGATCTTGAACCAAACGAAGTTTTGTAGCTCGTATTAAATCGTTTACATATATGAAAAAAAGAATCTGCCGAAAGTTTTTTTGGCCGAAAATTTTGGTTTTTCTAATTTTTTTAAAAAAAGGACCAGTGCATAGAAATGATATATAGGGTAATCGGAAAATCAATAAAAACTGCATTTGGCTGAGGCTCTATCTATAAAGTTGGATCCTGAAGACCCTTTTTTTCAGATCTTGATTGAACATATGTACACTATAAATGCTTCCAGCCTTCTTTTTGTGTCATTTCCCGTAATCATTACTTTGGAAATTCGGTTAAAATTCGTTCAAAAGACTTACCCACACATTTTTTGACTTTATAAATCTTGTCCGAAAATTTTTCCGCAGAAAAAAAAATTGTGTCCGAACGTTTTTCCGCCGAAAATTTTAGTTCTTAATGTGCTCCACAAAGTATGTGTTCATAGTCAGTTTTACCTTTTTTCATAGTTTGTAAACTGTTGCCTTTGAGAGGGATAACTACGAAACCAGTTGAGGGATATGTTTCTGATACCATAAGATTCGAGATTTTTAATAGAATTTCGTCATCTACGTCGATGAATACACCTATGGTATATTTATTTTCATAAAATGACTGAAGTAGTTGGTCAACAACAATTGCAGGTTCTGTAGCATGTGCATGTTGAAATCCAAACTGTTTCTCGTATACAATGTTATGTTTTAAAATACATTTATATTATCTATTGTACATGATTCGTTCAAGTATTTTAGAGAAACAAGGCAGTACGGATATTGGTCTTAACTTTGCGAGTAACGAGTCGTCTCCAGTTTTAAAGATTGGAGATACTCATGCTATTTCAGAATTTATCGTATAATTTTTGTTTTCGCTTTGACGACTTTATAAGCCCTCAAGCTATGTTTGCAGCACTTATGCTTTTGATATATGACCAATCTATGTTACTTAGTTGTTCCTTGAAAATTGCAATTGTATTTTTTGACTTCCGCAAGAATTTCTTCCAATAAGGTAATGCTGGATATTTTTGCGATCCAATGTCAAAATATTTAGTGGACTTATTTTCGCAAATCCGATATGTGCGTAATGAGTCCCGAATAATTTCTTGTGGGATTTATTTTTGCGAATATAAGCAAAAATCGCAAAAAATAACTCCCTTAAAATTTAATCCAGCCGTAATTGATCTTAAAAAGTAACGCAATATTTTTTATTGACTTTAAAAATTAGTCTGTATTGCGGACTTTTGTCACAGATCAGGAACTGGATTTACACCGCAGAAGGCAAATCGTACAATTAAAGGAATTAACTTGTACGTAATAAAAATTCCCTTAATTTTCAAACAAATAATTTGGGTCGACAGTTTTTTTTTTGTTCTTCAAGAATAAACTAGTTTAGAAAAATCATGGCTTTTACATTATGGGTGGGCCATACTATGCTTTATTTGACGCAAACCGCCCAATTAAACATCGTTGAGCCTTCAAATTAAGGTGTTTGATACACGATGCTTACACCTGTGGGTTTCCTTGCATACTTTGATACTCAAAAAAAGCTTTCTTTATACATATTATATTCACATTTTAAAACATAAATATTATGTTATGAATACAAATATGGAAATAAATAAGCATAAATGGAGAGAAAATATAGTGTATTAAAACTAGAAACAGAAGTAGTAAAGTTGAGGAATATGTCATATACGTTAAGCGCGCCTAAAAACTTTAAGTGAAAATTATTGTGGCAATTCAAAGATCAAACAAAGAGTTTTACGGACTTTTTAATTTCGCGACTTCGGCAAATTTTTACGCATATAATCCTTAATACATTCCATAAATAATATTATAACAAGATATTTCAAGAAGCATCAGAGCTGAAACTTTGAAAGAAAATTAAAAGATAATATATACAAAGAAAAACACAATCTGAAAGTGCACACCAAAAAAAAAGAAGAATGAAGAAGTGGCAAGAACTTATACAAATATATATATATACGAGATAATATATTAAACACTAGCAGCTTCGTTACCAGTTCGTAGCAAACGGTGCATCTCTACGTTGTTGTTCGAAACGTTTTTTACCAGTTCTAGGCTGTTGCTCTTCTCCTCCAGGAAGAGCTCCAAATTGACTAGCTCTAAAAAAACATCAGAATCCCTCACTTATAATAATTTTCATGTGCACAAAGAAAAAAAGTTGAATAGAGCGCCAATCTTAAATACAAAAGAAACTTGGTCTCTACAACACTAAGTTTTACAATTTTATTCTTTCACTTGTGCGGTAATTCCAACTTGCGAGGAAAATTGTAACACATAAGGTGGTAGACCATTTTAGATGTACTTTAAAGGTATTTTATTTCGCGAGCGCAAAATTTCGTGATTTTAGATGAAATTCGCGAAATTATTTACCAGTAAGTAAAGTTGAATACAGTAAGTAAAGTAAATTTCGAAGGAACAGTAAAACTTAAATTAATAATTTTGTACGAATTAAAAGCTTTTTTTAACAGCCTCTTTTGCGAAATCAAATACCCCAAATTGATTCCAAAATAATGTTTTTAGTAAAATATTTGAGGAGATTTTCAAGGCAATTTCATGGATAAAGAATATATTTATAAAATATACGATATTTTAAGTGGAAATTTATACGATAAGCAGCTGGTAAAACAAAGAAAGGTTTCTTTATTATGATTTTGTCGTCATTAATTTTCTGCACAATTCGATAGTTTTTTGCTTGAAAAAAATATTATTCGCGTTAATTTTTTGCTCCTAGTTTTCTGGGTTGTTTAAACACCTCAAACTTAATTGTTTTGCAGATTTCGCGTAATCGTTGCTTGAATTGTTACCACCTTTATATTTAAAAAAAATTTGCTGAATCACTTTGAGAGCATTATACAAAAACAAATACCGTATTTCCTCATAAGCTTCGCGGTTTGCAGGTGCGGCGCTTATTAGAGGGTAGCGCTGATTAGAAGGCAGCGTTGGTTTAGAGGGCGGCGCGTATTGGAAGAAAAAAAAGTACTGGTAAAATGTACTCACGGTTTTGGCACAGGTTTAGTAGGTGCTAGAAAAAGAAAAGAAAGAAAATTTATATGTATTTATTGTACAAGTCAGCAGTATATCCCAGAAAATTATTTTAACAAGACGCAAACATGTCAACAAACTGCAATGCACGTAGAATAACCAGCAAAATCACATAAAAACTTAAAGACCAATTTTACAAGTGTCAGCTTTAATGGACACTAAAATAAAAACTAACAAGAAATTATCGAAGAAAAAATGAAATCAAACATGATTTCAAAGCAATCGACGTTAATTACCTAAAAACACATTAAAAAAATATTAAAAATGAATGGCTTTAATATTTTAGAACTTTGTGTAAATTGACCTTTTTTCCAAAATAATATTTTAGAAAATTCTGCTGGTGTTAGGGTTCCTGGCACAGACCACCATGTTACGTATTATATTAATTGTTACCGTTCTTTTCTTCATTATCTTTCTTGTTCTCCTCCTCCTCCTCTTCATCACTACTATTGTCTCCTGTTAATTATTAGTTAATTAGTGAGAGGTTAGTAATTAGTGATATTACAGTAGTCTGATCAATACACAGTGTCTTAGTGTAGTTAAATTCTTAATTCGTGCATTTTTTTTCTTTTCGCAGCGCTATGTCTTCATTTTCGCATACAATTTAAAAACACGTAATTTCAGAGAAATAATATGAACTAGAGTTTTGAATTCGATTCAAACTTAACATTGCGTCTCAACCGCATGAGAGAACACGGTATATCAGAGTTTACCCGATATGTGGTATTTCGAGGAACCAACGGCTATGAAACTGAGCATACATTCTGATCCGTTAAATAGTAATAAAAATAGTAATAAAAACGTTTTACACAAAAAAATTACTTTTTTTTAAGATGGCAGCTTAAAAATAAAACAGAAAAATAATTCTCCGATGAAGTTTTGGCTCTTTCAAAACAAAAAAACATGAACATGTGAAGCCAAACAACAATAAAAACAACAACAGAAACAATAACAACAAACAACAACAAAATCACAAAACAACAACAACACAACAACAACAAACAAACACAAAAACAACAACACTAAAAACAATAAAATACCTGTTTGTATGGGTGGAGGTTTCTGAGAAACCTTCTGCGGTGGTGAATCGTTGTTATTATGTGCGAACCAATCGCCACCATCGCGCGCGTAAGTTACTTTGTTTGATGGACGTTTATTCTCTGCAATAACAAGTAAATCTAAAAAAAGAAACGAAAAGTTAAAAATTAAACGATTTCTTATGTCTCGATTTAACACGCTAGAAAAATCAGTTAGTTCAAAATAAAGCATCACGACAAACAGGTCAGAGAAAGAACAGAGGCGTCGCTACACTTTATCAAAGATGTCTTTATTTGAATGTAGTGTAGAAGGCTAGTATGTAAGATGATATGGTTAACGTGCGGTCATTTTTTCTCGTGGGTCAAACCCAAAAAACGTAAATTCTTTTTCTTCTTCTTTCTTTGTTTACAAACAAAAAAGTACAACCTTTATCTCGATAGGATTTTTTTTGCCAAAACCTCGACTCGGTAAACTTGAAAACTTTAGTAGGAACTCTTGGTTTCTCATCGGACGCCATAATTTGAACCAGCAAAGAGATATTTTTTCAAACAGATAACTTTCAAAATGAAAAAAAATGATTCTTTTTCAAATCGATAAGATAATTTTGAAAATGATAAATAATTAACAAACGTCTGCCGTATGTCTAACAAAACAACAACAGCAGAAAACAGACGGATATAACCTATTTATGAAGTTTAAGAAGAAAATCACATAAATGAACAAGCAGATGCAACGACTTAATTCACACACTTGTATTAAAGAGAGAGACAGAGACGACAACTGGAAAAGGGCGTGCGATAATTTTTTTAGGTCTTCACAGTTCATTATTTTATGACAACATTAACACTACTCTATAGAAAATTTATCTAGATTTCAGAAAAAATTTATACTGGGCTTTTATTTATTTTTACTTTAGCATTTTTGGCATTCCATAACAATGGTTCTTTTCCCTAAACTCAAAATATCCAAAATATTAAAATATACATATAAAATTTCTAAAACATAGTAAAAAAACAACGTTCAAATAACAAGACCAAGAGAAAGGCCAATAGGCAAAATAAAGGATAGACACATACACTAAAAAAGAATAAAACAATAGAAAAGCTGTAAACGCAGATATGGTTGGTGGGACACGCAAGCAACATAAGTGTGCTAGACAGTAAAGGCTAGAAGGGCCACAAAAATATACAAATATTTAACGCATTGATTAGAAAAGTGTTTTTTTAATATTATAAAGAAACGGATAAGGCTATAGATAGGGCATTATCCTCATAAAACAATCTTAATTTCCGTTCAAAAATAATTTCATCCGAACGTTACTAAATCATGTAGCTTGTTGCTGATACTTATTTGCTTTTTCTCTTCTACCCTTCATCACATAATCTGGTCGTAAATTTCTTATGGTGGTATCCAAATATGCGGGGTGGGGGAAGAAACTACATTAAATAACTTTTGGGTTTATTAGGCAATTTGCAGACGCCATTTTTTATTAGTAAACATCCTGTTTTTACCACTATTATTACTGTTCAGCAACATGATTGTCAATTCCCAAAATGAAAATTCAAGAATCATTTTCATTGAAAGTTGGCAAAAAGAAAACGATCAACAGTCACCAAGTCTTTGACCAGTTAGAGCAGTACTTTAGGAGTTGTAATAAAAAAAAAGGTTGGTGGTGAAATTCACCCGTCCAGTGTTTTTTTTTTGGACTATTCCAGTCCAGGGTGCTGATTACTCCATAATTAAAACATTGCAGAATGAACAGCTAGTCTATTTTCGACATTTTATATTCGGCCTACACACCTGCAAATGTAAAACTTTTGCAGTCTGATGTTTAGCCGCTTCTAGAAAAAGCCAAGTCAAGTTTCAGGTCAGGTCAGATTTTTGCGAAAATTTAAACAACGAGCTGAACTTTTCACATTCTTCACCACTTTCTTATCTGACATTCTAAACAGGAAGTAATCTATCAGTGTTTAACAATCACCCGACTCATATGTTAATCAGCCTACCTTGTATCTTCCCAAAGGTTGTGTTGCCAACCACATGTCCATTGCCTTTTCAAACTCAAGTAATCTCTCACCTCCTCCATTTCTGCTCTAAAACCCATAGCCTCCATGCACATCTGTTTAACCTTCAGATGACTTCCCAACAAGACCATTAAAGTTGCAGTCTACCATAACAAGTTCACTGTCTCCAAAACTCGATGTTAATGCTATTAACTTATCATAAACCTTATCCATGTCCTCCTCACTGAGTCCGCACTGTGGAACATAAACTGACAACAGTGATGATTCTAGTACATCATCAAAACTTTTTCACGATAATACGACTATTTACACGCATACCGTCTATTACTTTGTCTAACTACTTCTCTGCGACAAATATGTGAACTACAGTTTAGAGGTAAATGCTTTTCTTGACACCAACCCGTCACAGATCAGACTAGTCACTATGTGGCTTTTCACTGGACTTCCACAACCGCCCCTCTAAACTAAGATATGTCACTCCAGAAAACCCCTTAAGAGATCACTTAACAGCAGAAATTGGGAATTTCAATTTCAATTTCCAGACTGTTCCTCCTTTGCTTTTTTTTCAGCAAAATATGAGGCTTGTGTAAATAAAATTGTTACACGCCACATGGTTTGCCATTAACTATAAATAATCAAAGTTTACTAACTATAAGCTATGTATGATGCTGTCCCTGATGTTTCGAATTACTGAAAAATTGTTTATTTGATAAATTGTATGTATTGCAAGCCTTTCTAGTTGTAGCTTTGCAGATTCAATTGAAAGAATAATTCCGATTTACCTACTTTCTGTTTAAGTGAGAGTCTGTACCAGAGTTTAAAATGTGTTATTATCACATTATCATATATATATATTTGAGCAAAGTTTTGATTTTGTACAAATTTAATTCCGCACAATATACTTAACCAACGTACTTTCAAACTACAAGACGATTTATTTACCTCTATGTCCACCTTGCAGAGCTATTCTGTTGTATTCTGATACATTTTCACAACCTTTTTGTTTTCTCGAAGACTCCTGTTTCTCGTCTGAATCATTCATACTGAGAAGACCTAACACAAAAGAAATGGCTATTAAAATTTTTGTTTAATATTTCAAATTTTCAGACTTCCTTGCTTCACACTTTTTTTTACAGTGTTCCATTTAAAGGTTCAAAAGCAGCAAAATAAAGACAAAAATTAAAACAATTCAACACAGGGTAAGTTTTGGCTCCTGATTCATATCTTCCCTAAGCTTTCTAAACACCTTTAGTTAGAAGTCAAAAAGAAAGAATGGAGCAATTTATACACATAATTGTCCATTCGATTTCGCTGTGAAACTGCAACATGGGATTATGTTGCACAACATATAGGCACAGGCTACTCATTAGCTAACAAGAAATTCCAGGCTAGATTATTGAACAATATTAGTATAGAACGGAATCTTGGTAACATGCTTTGCTTGTAAAAGAAGGGTGTGTTCATGGCATTCTTCTGCCAATCATTTAAAAACCCTACCAGCAATAAAAGTTCACTACAAATAACATGTATCATTACAACAGAAATTGGTCATCTATAATAATATCCGTATTTTTTCTGTCTGTCCGCAAGAAAAGTGTCGTGCAACGGGCACACGAAATAGCGTGTAATTTAAAGACGGACGACCCCGTGGACTTCTCAATGGGTTAACAACTAGTTGTTATATAATTTACAACTTTTACCTTTGTGCCCTCCCTGTCTGGCTAGTCTGTTGTATTCAGAAAGATTTTCTTCACAACCTCTGTGTTTTATTCCATTATCTAAGTCATCATCATGATTGTCCATATGCAAAAGACCTAGTAATAAAACACAAATGTAATTATAAAAAATAATCTTGTAGTCTGTGTATGAATTAATGACATTCACTCTGGAAATATTGCACGAAAAATTTTAAGGTAGTAGGGATAGGAAGAAATAACGTAAGTTAGAAGTATTCAGGTTCATGTTTGTCAACAAAAAGTAGCTGAAAACAAATGTGTAATAAAGTAACCTACAAATTTGGGTACACCACCTCATGATTTTTAAAAGTACTAAAAAAGTGCATTAACAGGGCATTACCAAACGATGTTTACCTTTGTGCCCCCCTTGCATTGCAAGCTTTGCATACTCTGACTCATAATCACGATGACTTTTTAAATGTGGATCAACGTAATCTCCACTTAAACCAGGAGCAGCGCCAGATTCACTGTAAGGTGTGGTAACTCGATGCCTTTCGTCAGACATGTCTGTATCAGCAGTACCAAACAAATCTAAAGAGAAGTTTTGAAGAGTTTTGTGAAAGGTCTTGAACATACATTTGTCTTAAAAACCCTTTATAAATCAAACACACAACAATTTAAACAAAATCCAAATATTTTATCTCCATTATTGTTACACTATCACATTTCCATATTGAAATAACTTCAAGGATATAAGCATTTTGTATATAAAAAGTATCAAGATTATATCTAAATCATATGTCACCTAAATATAATATGTTATTTAAATTTTTCCCCCCAGTTATTAACCTGTGAATTCAATGTTTTGTAAAAATACTTTCAACATTATGTGAAGTTGTTACTTTAAACAATAACACATAATGAAAGTTAAGAAATCAAAACATTTTGCTAGGCAACCTTTTTGAAGCTGGTGACATAATAACTTTTATTTTTACATTTTAACCCTATGAATAAAAAAAGCTCTGCACCAAGAATTATTATTATTACTTTCTATTATTATCGATTAAGTATAAGTATACATATACATGAGCCTTTTTAACTGTCAAATAAAAATGAAACTAAATAAAAAATATGCAGGATATACAAAAAAATAAAGAAATAAAACATACAGAAATCAAATTATTCAATTATTCAACAAACAGAAATAAAAATAGATTTTTATTTTTACAAAAAGATAAAGTTTGTTTATCTCTTAAGTAATCTAAAATAGTGGTTGCAGGGTTCGAGGACTTCTGAGAACGATTTTTAAACTTTCATAAAAAGATAACAGTGTTTTCATCTGAGGAGATTGTAAAGAAGATGATGAGGAAAAACAAATTATTACTGTACAAATTTAGCATTTCCACGCATTTTAAAAATTAAACAATGCAAAACAATGCAAATTAACAGTGCAGAAAGTTTGTATCTACCTAAGACTGTTTCGTATGTAATGTTGATTTTCATCTCTAATATATTTCAAAGTTTAATGGAGATCCCTTTTTAATGTGGAAAAATCCACTTAAGGCATAAGAACAATGGAAAAAATAGGTTGTTTTAGGTGCTTTGCTGACATCAGCAGTGTATATACAAAAAAATGTCTTTAGAAATTCGTATACCCGTTGAAAATATATAGGATCGGATCATGCACTTTTGACAAACGGTCATAAACCTGTCCATTCCAAAACGGATTTGGGTACCCAAGTTTGGGAAACTTACCCAATTTGGTCTCAGGTGGTCCCTAGTTACCCATGCGGTGAAAAAATGACTGACGACATCACCACCTCTTTTCCAAGCTATTTGGCCTCAAAGTTATAACTACAATGCAATGGCTTTTCTTTACCAATCTTATTAAATGCATTGATGTCAGTCTAAATGCATTGACGTCGTGCTGTAACGTCAGAAAGATTAACAAATGAGACATAACTTTTTCGGTGAGATCAAAGGAAAATAAAGATATCTACTTTGCCTGTTACAGACACACACAGACACAGTCTTCATATTATTATAAGAGATTGTATATGTTTGATTGAGCTGAGGCAGAGGTTTATAATTTTTTGTTTTAGTGGCTCCAGTGGAAATAATGCACCAACTATAAGTTTTTGTGATTTCCTGGACTAACCACTTTAAATATTTATTCATTTATTTTTATTATATAATATTTTTATTTGATACATGTTGTTTGTGTAATGTTTGTTCTGCATTGTATAAATTTAAATTGTTTAACACTTCTACAAAAAACATTTAGGGTGCAATACAGCATTTGTTACTGTGAATGTTAGGTAAAGTTGATCTTCTGGTAGGGTGTTGTGTCAAAAAGAAGATGTGTCAAAAAGTAGAGTAGTGTCAGAGAAAATTTCACAGCATCATTGACACAGAATAGTCTATAAAAAATCTGAGGCCCTCATAATTAATGAAGCTAACAGCACATAAGAATCAGTGAAGGAAACATTTTTATACATACAGTACCGATCGCGAGTAACTATGCACGAGTATACGAGTACGGGTACATTAAATGCCGAGTATGGGTACATTAAATGCCGAGTACAGTGCAAGATGAGTACGAGTAATCGGCGAGTATACTACTCCATACCCTCGAGTATAGGCTCTTGCGCATGCGAGTACAATAAGTGAATGATTTGTGAGTACAAGTGCGAGTATAAAATTAAAAAACGGGAATTCCTCGTAACATAATTTTTTATCGATAGCTCACATTTGTCTGCTACCTTAGACATCGTGAAAACTTTTACTTCGTATTCGCGTCGTAAGAAATAACATTTTATTTTACTTTAATTTTTTTTTTATGTTGCAACAAATTCTCTTTAGTTCACATAAGAATGTATACTTTTCTATAATGGCTTTTTATAACTTTACATTCAATTTCTCACCGACGAGGAAACCCTTTGCTAATTAACTACATCTGCTATCTAAATGCTTTTTTCTCCTAGCTAAATGTTTTTTGCTTTATTCAAACTTCATGCTTTTTTTCTTCGCAAGCTAGAATTAAACAATGAACCCTGGAGACTAAATTAAGCCAATCGCATTTAATTCTATTGTTTTCTAAGTAACCAAATGTAAAAACGTGCCTGACAGGGAGTCTTAGATCCAGTGATAATGATGTGCACCAAATTTTGAGTAACAGGCCCTCCTTATTACTTTAAAACGGGTTGTCACGAAATTCACCTATCAGCATTTCGCCATTTTCAAAGTTTGAAGGAGCATTTCAGCACTAAATTTTTTCTATGAAGCTTGTCGATACGGAGTTCCCCCTAACTTAAGAAATCATTGTTCTTTGTTTTAAAAATATAACAACGAGACATCGTCCAAATTCATTCTAAAAAATATTGAAACAAAGAATAACGTAAACACCGAAACACATTTTTAGAAAATATCGGAAAATTTCTCGTTTAATTATACCGTTTGCCTATCGTGCACGCTAGCGAGTACTGTGTGAGTACAGTAGAAAAAGTGTGCAAGTATTTTCGGCGTACTCGTACGCGCAGGGACTGTATTAATTTTAACATTTTTATAATGCAATAAAAATTATTCCTCAATTTGAAATCATGAATTTTTGTGTATGTGCGTGGGGGCATGTGTGTAGGGACATGTACGGGTGCGCAATCACTGTTATAACACACCAATTACAGCAAACATAATTCTTACCATTTCCTTTCCAATCTCTTTCTCTACTAGGAGAAACAACCAAATCTTTTCTTGGTGGAGGGCCCCTATAGCCTTTTGGAGTCTCCATGATTTATTACAATAATATTGCACGAAAATTTGTCTTTTAAAAAACAAAATTTTAAAGTTGTAAGAACTTTAAAATTTTGTTTTTTAAAAGTATGTATGTAAAACATGCATATGAATTAAAAATTACAATTTTAATTGATTCAAATATATATTGCATCCATTTAGTAGTCAAGAACCACCTTAATTGACACACTAAACCAATATAATAGCTTTTATTAGGGTTATTAGTTATCTCCTTGGTAACAAAAGAGGTATATACTAATCCAATAACATAACAAAACTGACACACAAAAGTAATTTTAAGCTACTAAGGAAACATAACAGCTGATTTATCTTTGGTGGCATATTGATTCTTGTTTGATATACATTCTAATTATCACATTTTCATAAGAACTATTTCTTAAATTCTTTGAGGAATAAATACATAAAATCTTTGGGTAATTCCATCTCAAATCAGCAAACCACCCTTCAAAAATGCCTTTCCTACAAAGTTACATTTTTAGCTCTGCTGCGCTTGTAGGTTACCAATCAAATTTTAAATGTTTAATATTTTGGACTTCGCTTCGTTTGGAATTTCGTACACATGTTTCTACCAAGTTGAACGTACATACCAAATTTTAGACATTTTTTAACAGATTGGTTATATATATATATATCAGTCTTAAAAACCTGATTTGATATGGAATCACAGAGGAAAAATATTGATAGATAGATAGATAGATAGATAGATAGATGTGCATATTTTACATGGCTCGCCTTACAAATATTGAGGGATATACCATGTCTATTATTTCCAGGAGGGGCCATGGCTTTGATGGGGAGTCCTGGAGTATTTAATGCTCTCTTTGAGCTATGCAAACTCAATTAGGGTCAGCGCTCTGCCAGGCAACTCCCTGCAACATCCAACAGCCCACAGAGTGCGCCATCTCCCCAATTTCGCTCACATGGCTTGGGTTAACCCGGGGCTATGGTAATATTCAATTGCCCATATTGAATCGCCACCAAGGGGAATCGAACCCCGGTCTCCCGCACAAAGTACGAGAGTGATAATGCACATTTTAAGCTACGTAAACACAGTCTGGGTCTGAGCTCTACCAGACAACTCTCTGCAACATCGAACGGCTTACACAGTGTACCATCTCCCCCATTTTCCTCGCATGGTTGGGATTAGTCCAGGGCTATGGTAACATTCACTTGCCCATATTGAAACACCACCAAGGGGAATTGAACCCAGTTTCATGTACAAAATGTAAGTAAATCCTAGGTTGAGTGTTTTTTTAACAGGTTGAATTGTAAAGTTTAGTTGGCCTCAGTGAACCTGCTATCAAGCTTGCTAGCTATGTTGTGTTTACATTTTTACACCACACACACTATCAGTTCGGGAGTTGAGACGAAAAGGGAAACCACTACCCATCTGGGAAACGGTTTCCCATTTGGGAAACTTCACGGTTTCCCATTTGGGTAACCGTTACCCTAAACGGGCGAGAAATACGGCAATGGTTTCCCAATCGGGAAACCACCAAAATAGAAAGGAATCTGCGCACGAGCTGGTTAAAAAGCGCACTAAAAATTTTTAACCATCGTAGCCTCTTTCCGTAATTCCGTTAAATGGTCTTGAGAATGGGTAACGGTTTCCCAAAAAGGAAACCCAAATTAAAATCAAAAAAATTAGTTTAGGAAACGGTTTCCCATATGGGAAACCATTTCCTTATATGACATGGGAATTTCCCTATACAACATGGGAAACCGTTTCCCTTTTAGTGTCATCTCCCGAACTGACTATGGTATATAGTTATGTAGTTTAGCTAGCTAGCTACTGCAAGTGTTTAAACAAGAAACGTTTCAATTATATATAACGACTGAAAAACAACAACAAAATGCATGTTGTGTTTTATTTGTGGTTGTTGATCAGCTATAGCTAGCAAGACCTATAGTGGCCTTTAGTGGCTAATCCTTCCACGAAGCCTCTTTGGCTAAAACACCACCTGACCTAAACGGCTAGCAGCTACCATCACTACGTGTTTTAAACTATGCTCGACACATACGCAACCTCACAGTTTCTGTTGTGTAGGGAATTATATGAGATCAATAAAATAATTCTTACTTCTATAGAAATAACAGAATAAATTGTTTATCTTTTGTACCCAATCCGAACCAATGCAATGTTGTGTTGATTTGATTTCGCGCCCTGGTAAGAATATAATTTGCACGGCCCGGTCAACCTAGTCCCCAGGGGAATAGTTGGCGTTTAGAGAAGGGCGAGAGTAAATATAAAAAGTTTCATTTCATTTCTGCTTTTTTAGTCGAATAAAACCTTCGCTTCTTTATCAATGTTTTTGTTGTATGGAACACTGTTTTTTTCTAAAAGTGCAATTTTTCCACATTTTTATGCTTCTTGAGGGTTATCAGTGCAGGAGATGAAATGTTTTCAACTGTTTTTACACAGGTAATCGACAAGGGAACTAACGAGGAGAGCACGACATTCAACATATTGCACGACTACACAGGGAATAAAAAAGGCGGGAGAATTACCTTTTTTATTCCAAAAAAATTAACGAGACACCACACGATTCACGCGAATTTTGAAAATTTGTGTTAATTAATGGCGCTTATTAAAAGTTGTAACGTAAAAACCCAGGACGCTAGAAGTTACTCGTTAATTTAAAACCAGTAATTAAAGTTTATAAATACACTTTTCTCTGACAATTGCAATACAAAGCTGCATGCATACTTCGTTCTCCCTGTTTGATGGACGCAAAAAAAATTAGTATCGTCCTGATACGGTTTACTCACCTGTGATTAAGGCTAATATTATAAAAGTTTTAAAGAAAACAATAAAAATCTTTTTAATTTTCACGATCAACAAAAAACATTTGAAATATCGAATGTAAACATTTTTAAGCATTAAAAATTTAAGAGTCATTTTAATTCTTTAAAGTGAAGAGTTTTTTCCAACAACAAACACTTTACTAATGAGTGCGTTGATTTGTTAAAAGATTACAGCGATATATTTTGCCGCTAAAAAGACTGCAATATCGCATATCTTAAACAACGAAAAATTAACAAAATTCATAAACGTCAATTGAGTTAAGCCTGATAACATGGATATTTTGACGATGTTCCCGAGATCGAAACCGATGACGTTACATTTTTCTCCATATTTTTATACGGACCTTTCTATACATGCAGGTGGACAGACTCTTTTTACTCTTTACTATTCACAATTAGACGAATCATTTCTTTGCGTATCGAAAAAAGTTAAGTATAGTTCAGTTGGGTTTGATGACAGCCACAAGGCTACGCTTCCTTTGACTAGCGCGTGCTATTCTTAAACCCAACTTTGTCCCCTCTTACAGCCCAAGCTATAGAAAAAACAACAACCAACCAAAACAAACGCGACTTTTAGTGTCACAATGTTGTAAATTTGTTGATATGATTCGAAAATAAACACTTTTAATTACTACCGCAGTGGCGGGTAGTTGGAAGTGACAATAAGTATTTTCTTCTCTTTTTCCATATTTTTTGCTATTTGCTTGAGGAAAAAATTGTTAAACCTCGAAATAAAAAATATTTGCGAATTTTCAATAAAAACCTACCAAAAAAAGTATTTGACCCAGGTGGGGTTCGAACCTACGTCAAACACGAGAGGCGGTCAAAATCAGTGAAAAATCCCATTGTGGGACCAAACACCTCAGCTCTTTTTATCAATATCAAGTCCCTACGAGCTAGAATAAAGGGACGGGGTTGGGGGATTAAAAAAACCGCTGGAATAAAAAAATAAAAATTGGGAAAAACCGGATAATTATTTAGAACTGGAGTTATAGTAAAGTGCGCACACAAATCCAATCAAACCTGTTCATCAAGCGCATTTTTTCTCTTTCCGACACAATTCTCTTTTCTCGCCGTCTGATATTATCAGAAAGAAGAAATATATCCATGGTAGAATCCCTTTCTTCTTCAAAATTTCTAAAAACCTTTTTTGCTCTTTTTACACACGTATTTTTTTAGAAATTACAATAAAGAAGAGATTTGTTGATCAGACTGAGTTTGGATGTCGTGTTTAGGATATTACTGCGCTGCGACCAACTACTAAATAAATTTCACAACAACGTCCATGACAATCGCCTTCACCTTTTTCTAGTAACACTTTAACCACTGTTGTATCATGTATAAAGTAATCGGCTACCGTATCTTTAGATATATTTTAGTTGCGCGTTGTATGCTCTGTAGAATTTGAGAAGAAAGTTATATTTTGTTTATAACCGTGGTATTTGTGTCAATCAATCCTACTCCACACTCACTTTAACTTTTCTTCATAGCATAGTAGTTTTTTATTAAAGCTTACAGAACTTGAGAAAGGTGTGTCTTATCACTATCAGGTTTATTCAGGACTATTAGGTTGTATGGCTATCTAAACTCTATAAATTTTTAGCTTTAAATTTGATGCACTCTCAGACTAAAAACGATTGCTCTAATTTAAACACGCATAGCTACTTTAAACCACAGCCAACTCAACCACAACCACGTGAAGAATTACTACAATTGCAAATTATTTTTATCAATTTTGAGATATTATGCCTAGAATATTACCCTTTTTCACGTATCACCCTCTATTTAACAGTTTTCTCTTATTTCTTGAAATGCTACGAAAATCAGTCAAAAAATACATATTTGGACTGATTTTGCGAATTTAGGAGTTTCTATCTTAATCAGATTGTGGTTCCTTTTTTAAGCAAAAAAAGTAATGGTGAATTTTTCTATACTGGTAAGCCTGAATTTAGAAAGAAGCAAAACATATTCACATGTATTCTTCAGATTAACGTTGCGGTCAGTCTACCTTATCGGTAAAAAAAAAGTCGGCAACAAAATTCGTCGGCAAAAATAAAAAGTTGGCAAAAATATTAGTCACTTGGACAAAATTTAGTCACTTTTTGCCGACTTTTTTTTTACCGATAAGGTAGGTTTAGGATTTGATGCAAAGAGTTTTTATGGTGGAAAAAGTTATAGGCGTTTTTATGTTGTATTCTTTAAGTTATTAATAGTCTTAGCAAGCCGTTCCATTGTAGGTTCTCTTCTCTTCGCGCCATCTTCTTTGTATTTTGTACAACTTATAATTTGTACCTTAACCTCGTTCCAAGAGCTTCTATTTGCTTGTGTGACTGTCACAAACTTGTTTCCAGCATTTGAGATTAAGTACTTGCTAGGAAATGACTTTGTGCTAGATTTGAAGTAAGAGTGGTTTTAACTAAAAGCATGGAGGTAGAATCTCTCAATGCTAGAAGGATAGGAAATATTTTCTTTATTATACAGCCATTAGCTTGTTTTTCTTTTTAGGTGTGTTTTATTAAGTTTTTATGTATGTGTATTATACTGTCATCTCTCCAGAGGTGTAAACCTCCTTGCTACATCGAGGTCAATATGTTTTGAAGCTTGTAACCTGTGTAAAAGCCCACATTTTTTCAAATTGCAAATTTTTTTTTCGCGAAAATCTCTGAACATAAAGTACAAGCAAGGTCTTAACATAGCGCTAATGCTTGTAGCAAGATTAACAACTAAAAATAGCAAATCCTCAAGAAGTTGATAATACTGTTAGATCATTGGGGTGATATGAATTATGGAACTAAAGCAAACGATGAAATGTTGTGTATGCAGGTGTTAGATGCTCGCAAACACGAAAGGATGTCTTTTAAAATTCCTAATAAGGTATTCGACGATCTCTTCATAGCGATGAAACATCAGATTGGAATGTTTTAACAACTTTCCTTAACCTCATCCCCAGGGCTTTTTGCTTGTTTCCTTAGTTGCTATAAAACAAGTGATTGGAGGTTTCTGAAGATAAGGTTGTTAAAAGAGTGCGTATTACTCATGAAAAAAAGAGAGCTGAGGTTGCATTTTTGATGCATTTTGTAAAAAAATAAAATAAATGAACATATAAAAAAATTAGTGCAGTTATTTTTAACTTTTTATTTGCACACATGTTGTAGCATTTCTTTCAAAGGAGGTATAGAGTATCATGCACTCCATATATGGTAAAAAAATGAACATTATAAAATTCATATAACAAATGAACATATGAATGCAATATATATAAATACAAATGATGTAATAGCTTTAAATATGCATTTTTATTGTTTTTTTCTATATTCTTATAATTTTTATTTTTGAAAATTATTTTTGAAAAAAACTAGTAGGTGCCATTATGGAGATAAAACTTATGACAAAAAAATCTCCTTTTAATATAAACCCTTTCTCTCCCAAGCCTTCTGCCAATAAAACGTCCCCACCGACTTCCTTAATATTCAGAAACATCTCCCCCCCATGTGTATTTCTGGCTTGAAATCAGTGGTAATAAAATCTTAGCGACAACTAAGTTGATTATTCACGGTCAAAATTTTGACAGCGTAAAGGAGTGCTATTAAAACATGGGTCGGAAAATATTTTTAGGGCCTTCTGTTATGAAAACTTTTAGGTTCAAATTAATGGAGTCATTTGTTACATACAGTTTGAAAATTAATGACAGGGATTGAAAATAAGATATATGCAAGTGAGATTTTAAAACAGTGTAAGATAAAATTTAATTAAACGTCTCAACTTGACCCCTTTCTAATCTTCCTGCACTTCATAGACTATACTTTCAATGTAATACAACGGGCGTTTAATCAAAGGTTAGGACTGGTGTGATTATTAAAATATGGTTTTGGTGATTATATGAGACAGGGGGTGGGTTGGTCGTTTAAAATGAACATTTTTTCAAACGATGGGCACCCACACGAGAAAAAGGAAAAAATATGTTTTTGTTTACAGTGGGTTGTTAGCACGATTGTGAATCTGTTCATCCCACGCACGTACAACTTGATAAAAACTCATTCAATTTTTATTGATTGATTGATCTTTATTTTTTAACTATATAAACACGGATGTTTTTTCAAGTTATAACACGGAGTCAACAAAAAATAACAATAGCTTCTTAGAGAAGATGTTAAAAATAATAAATACGTTCATGTTTGCTTTCATAAACAATACCATTCAAGTTTTATTCAGCTAAATGACATGTCATTGCATGTCGTTAATTCTCTTTGTCAGAATTCTTTTTGCATTTCTGATATGCTGTTTTGATTTGACTGCGGGCAAAAGTGAATTTTGTTGAGTTCTCTGCTTATCCCATCAAATTAATAAATGAGGTCGGGGAAATTGGGGTTGGGGGTTGGGGAACGGGAGGGGGCAGGTTGTAATAAGGACGAATTTTTGTTTTTATTGCTTTAAAGAGTCATTATTATAAATTGCAGTTTAAGTTATGACTTCGTCAACATTTGCTCAAACATGTCAAATTGTGTTCAGAGATGACTCATTTTCTTTATGTCAAATTGATAAACAAAACAAAAAATAATAATAATTCACATATTATATTGGAATGGTTTACTGTCCCTGGAGCTAAATTCGTGTCCTTCACAAGTTGTATGTGAACTTACTAGATCGGGAAATTCATAATTAGCGGCTTTTTTAGTCGTTCCTAAAATAATTTATTTTTCCAGACTGTTGCGGTCATTTATTTTGTTTGGGCGAGGCTGTTGATAAAGCAATTTGTGCCTAATTGCCTTCTTTTTGCTCTGGCCATTTTTGTATATAATGAAAGAAATTTTAACACGGCGAATGGACGAATATATATATATAGATATATATGTGTGTGTTTATGTTGCATATGAAACGACTTTTGAGCGATAAAACACGAACGCAGGGAATAACCAATCCGTTACGGAACTCCAACGCAAGCATTTTTCTGTGAACTGGGTGAAAATGCATTAACGAAAGGGGAAAGTTTATTAGCTTGGGGATTCGCCACCTTCGTTCATTAATAAAAAAAATGTTTTAGTTGCTTCGTGTCAAAGGGGCGGCAAGTCAAGATTTCAGCGAAAAATAAATTTTTGATCATCTACGGTGAAGTACATATTAAAATTTAAAAGCTATTCGTTTATTCTAATTGGTGTTACCATGTCAACGTAACAGCTGAACCATATAAAAAGCTCTTTGAAATGATATATTTACTATTATTGGAGATCTGTAATCGAGGCTAGGGGTAAATTAAACACAATGGCATGCTCAAGCAAAAACACTAATAGGTCTCAAGGGAAACTTTATCGAGGATCTTATTAAAAGGAAACTACTCGAAAATAAATACAAAATATCAGAAACTCTAGAACACCACGCATCTCTTTCGTGTTCAGTTTTTTTGTCTATCATAACTTCATATGAGAAATCGACAAAGTGAAAACGTCGTTGGAGTGGCAGTGAAATATATTCGAAGGTTTATTCGCATGAAATATATTTTGAATCGTTCGATCAAAAAACAAATCCAAGTTCGATTTAGCAACAAAGAGATGCATGATAATTTAAAATACACTCGCATTTTAGCTGCACAGAAGCTGCGCTTTTATGGAGACAAACTACAGAAGAAATATGAACGCCGTGGGATTTTAAATCGCGTGCTTTTAAACCTTGGAAACACTGAGCAAGTTCTTAATGATATCGTACTTGCTACACATTGTACGCTAACGGTGTATGTTGGATTAATCGTTCTGAAGTATTTTATTTAAACCAGATTGAAATTTATGTAATTTTTAAGACTGCGTGTTGCTGGCAAACAACGGATTTATAAGTTCTACTTTTTGTTATTAAAGTTCTCTTAAATTTTCTCGTAATTATTTTCTTAAGAACCTTCGTTTTAGAAGAAGGATAAAATGTATGATATTGTATATTTTTTTGTTTTCGTAAATTAAGTAATTTTGACAAATAATATAGTTATAAGATAGTTCTAGATATTGTAAAATTTGTTCAGAAGAATTAACACTGCGAGAGACTATATTTATTATTTTTTCGCAAGTTTTATTTCGAATTCTCGCTACTTTTTTTTTAAGATTAAATTATTTCGAAACGACTGTTTTTTAAAAACTGTTTTGTAACACTTCGAACGTAAATATTTTTCGAACGATAATATTTCGAATGTTGTAATGATATTTTTACCGAAACACTTCGAGCAAGATGCTTGAGGTCAAGACGATTTTTTAGGCATAGGTGAATATTTGCAAGAATAAATTAAAATTTCGACATATTTCAAACATAATTGTTGTTATTTTAAACCACGCAAGGACGTCGAAAAAACATTCCCATGGGTTGCCTCATAAAATGGATCGTTAAAAATTACTTAGGGTAATACTTAATTGTAAAGGCAAACCCCGTTTGTATCTCCAGTGAATCAAGAAATAATAGGACCATCCTCGTGCCCAGGATATTTTGCCCGAACACCACATTTACAAAAAAGAGGCAAAATGCCCTGCAAACCAGGTTGTGTTTTTCATAGTAATATATGTGCGTGTTTTTTTTCCGGAATTGGTTAAAAGTGACTACTTAGGGTTACTTACTTTTTAATGCCGATTAATCATTTTGGTTTAACGTGGTTTCTCTTTTGATGGAGAAGGATTGATATTTCCTATTGCTTTTGTAAAAAATCCTTTAGTGATTGTGAAACTACCAGGAACCTCCAATGGATGAACTGTACCCTTTTTTTGAAAAGTTAAGACTTATAGTTTGAAATAATGCTTTCCATATGTTATGAAATATGCAATCCTTAGCTGCTCTTTTTTAGCTCTCTAAAGTGTAAACTGGGTGTTCTACAATCTTCGGATTTTCTGGATGAAATGCTTCCATATAAATCATTTGTGAAACGAATACACGTCATTAAAGAAAAAGAGGCAGGGAAATGGATACTTCATATAGACCAATATAGGCGTAATTCATCCTGGAATTGCTCTTAGTACCTGTAAGAAACAGAATTTAGTTTTAGGATAAAGATACATTTTATATTTAAACATTTACTGTTTGAGTATGTTTACCTGTGAACTTTATTAAAACATTTTATAGTTTGCTTACATAGTAATATGATTTCAACGGAATATTTAATCGAAAGTTCTAGTTATTATGGAATTATGTTTTCAACAAATAGTTTGTCACCATAGAATTAAGTTCTTTCAATGAATACTGGTCTTATAACGGATTTACAGCTCTGAATAACATTTTTCTACTTTCTGGATCAGATTTATAAATGAATATTTCATACGAAAGTGCTCTTCCAAGCAGATTTACAATTGGACTATTTGGACAATTTATTGACAGATAATCTTTTTAATTCATTCTTTAATTTAAAATTGAAAAATTCATCTATTCTGGAATATTCTTTCCTTGTATGCTCCTGAAAATCGTATAGTTATTTGTAGGGTCTTGTTTTAATTTTGAAAAAATTAATCATTTTAAAGGAATAAAGCCATTTTTGGAATTTTCGAAGAATCACTTTTTGCCAAGTCAAAAAAAAAATATTGACATATAAATATATTGTGTACAGCAAGCCTGAGATCAAGTTTTACTGGTTTTTCATAAAGGCTTGTATTAAAAATCGCACCTTTGGTATAAACCTCTGACAATACTTCGTTTCTAGGGCTAGCTAGCTGAAAATTCCATCCGATGAAAAAATCTAACAAACTTTATAAAGAAGGTTAATTTATGACGCAAATCTTTATACTTTTATGTTTCTTCCTAGACGTGATGAAAAATCTGTGCAAAATGTTGAAGGAAATTGAACTTCGTTTCCAGGGCATTTTGCTTTTAGAATGTGGTTATATGACAACGACTTTGGAGGTAAGAGAACTATAGTGGCGAGGATGCTGGGTATTGACACTTGTCTGACATCCACTATCCAATGAAAGGGCCTGAGTAGTAGGTTAGCTGCAACACTTGGAGAGTGACGTATTTTCTATAAAAATAGAATGATGTCATCTATTATAGTCTAGACGTTTCAATTGTAAAAGTTCATATCTTTGTTTTGAGCTGTTCATAAAATAACACAATAGAATAATAAATGGCTAAAAAAAAACTAAATGTATTGTTGCTGCGATTACACGTTTTTATATAGGAAATTAATTTGTTAGGAACGGACTAATCGCCTTACTAGTTACAAAAATGTTTTAATTTTTTTATTTTAAATTTTAAATTAAATTAAAATCTCTTTTAATTTGAGGTCAAAGGATTTATTCCCGTAATATACTAGCTATACATACCCTTTCTTCGTTTTCTTGAAAATGCCCTTCCGTCCATTGCGACCAACAAGCCAATATACGCAATTTTCGTTTCAAGCGCTATGTATCTGAGGAAATGTCACGTGATATTAGTAAGAGTGACCGTGGCTAAAGCTGTATGCCGACCTGATCTCAACTGGAAACGGCATGGTCTCGACCAACCAGATTTTCACGGAACATTTTGAAGAAATGACCTTAAAAAAAAGTTGGGCAAGTGGGTCAAAAACGCCCACGTTTTTAAGAAAATTTGATGTATTAGGAGAAAATCACGGAATACGTCACGCTCTAATATATTTATGGGAACGAGGAAAATAGCTTCGCTCCGCTCCGCAAAAATTAGCTACTTTTGCTGGCATAAAATCAACAAAATAGCTAGCACAGAAAAATTCTTTGAGACAGATTTTCTAGCTATAGCTATAGCTTTAGCTACATATATACTACACAGTGAGTGAGATAATTCTACTCTGTAGGAATGTCCCATCACATAGCTTGTTCTAGCTACAATCGTCCACAAAATTTATTGGTTCTGGCAAGTTTATATGTATGTGTACTAACAATTAAACATTCAACCTGACGTCCAATATCAGGTCACCCAGCTAGCTGTAGTTTGTCTGTCTGTTAAAAATGGCTGCCCCACAGCTTTATTTCTAACTCCTGTGTGAGTAATTCTAGTATTTTGTGTTAACAGGCTGACAAAATGCACGAAATGACGATGCGGAAAATATGTACGACAGTTGAAAATCTGACGAAGGACGAACCCGACTAACGATAATATATTTTAATACTTTAATAATCTTATTTACATTTATACATTATTCTCAAAGTTTAGTTAGGTCTTTTTTGCCCACATACATATTTTAAATACATTTGAATTATCCTAGTTAACATACTACATTACTTATAATTTTAGGTATCTACATTCCACAGTGTAAATTTTAGTTGAAAGGGAAATATTTTGTTATCTAGCAAGCCACGAAATAGATGGTTTTGTGATTCTTTGGAATCATATACGTGACGGTAGCGCCTGTAAAACTCACATTGCTCTGCCGTGTCATACATATAGCGCTTTAATGATCAACGCCAAAATCGGATTTTTCCGAAATAATTTTGAATAATCTGGCCAATATGGCGGAGGAGAGTTGATTGGATTGGGGGGAAACACAATTTTAATGCTAACTTTTCGTAGAATAGCGAAACAAATGCTTTTCTTTAAGAAGGATATGAACGTTCCGACATTAACTTATTTGAAGTGCGAAGCAAGCTTTAAAAATGCAAGAACTATTGAGCAATAAGATACTTGTTTAGGAGATAGGATGTTCCATCTTTTCTGCAGTTTCTGTGTTCTATAACTTCCATAAAAATCGTTTAAATATTATGGCCCTGCAGATCTGCAGGAAAAACCTTGTTTGGTAGATGACCGGTAATCGCCAGGAACAAAGCTTTGTTTACAACCTCGTCCCAAGGAGTTGTTAAGCTTATTATATTTGGTCAGTCCGAAAATATTAAATATAAGAGCCTAACAAATACTGGGGACGAGGTTGCTTTATACAAGCCTTGGGAACGAGGTTGGAGAACCAAGCTGCAAATCTAAAATATCCAAATAATTCTGAAGTAGAAAAAGATTGTTGATGTTTTATGATAGAGAGTATAAGCTGTCAAGTTTTTAATAACTAATACATAGTGCATAATTTTTTATAATGAGACTCATATTCAGTTAAAAATTTGCCCCTTTAACCTGCATTATTTGGCATCAAAACGCGCGTATTGGCACGCTCATGACGCACGACAGAGACCTAATTGTCAGGAAAGCCATTAAAACTACGTGATAAAATGTATTATTGGAATATATTTACAAAACATAAATTACAAGGAAATAATAGACGTGTACCCCACCCTACCTTTATCATAAAAAAGACCTCAGAAAAACCCAATTAACAAAATAAGAATTTAAGACTAGAATTATTGAAAGCATAATAAGACGTCGCCGGGTATTTGCCGCCTTTCCACGACGATATCTTATGGCTGCCTTCATATAAATTCAAGTTCTTTTTGAGAAAAAAGTGGCCGGTAAAACCTCACAAGAAACGAAAGAAGATTTAAAAGCAAAGGAAAAATAGAAGGGCTGCATTTTTAGGACAAGTATACTATCTGGACTCGACTTTAGTTTAGCAAGATAAATTAAGCTTCTGTGGCCGCCAATTCACAGATAACTTAAAAGTTATCACACCAAGAAATAAAGCGCGTCTATGTAAATTACTTGTTGAAGATTTTTTTTTAATGCCCTGGTCATTTGTGCCTGACCATAGCGTAGCCAATAACTTTTGTGAAAGGGATTGGCTAAAAAACTCAGACAAAATCGAAAAAGGTTGAGAAAAAAAATTTAGAAAGAAATTCAAAAAAAAAAATCAAAAAAAATCCAGGAAGAAAAAGTCAAAAAACAAAACAAAAAAAAACTAGAAAAAAAATCAGAAAAAAATGGATAAAGGTAGGACGGGGTAAGGGAATTAGAATTTTTGTATTGCTGCAGCATGCAACTGAATCAGTTCTTCAACTTCCTCAATTGCACCCACAACTTTCAGTTTCTTTTTGGAAACCTTCCTTGGAAAGATTTTGCAAATAAAATTGCAACGCAAAATATTTGTAATGCCAGCACACTTGTTGCGAAGCATGGTGACGAAGCTTTTTGTTTGTTGTCTAAATTGAATGTTTTTCTTATCCATCTCAGCAACTTTTCTTTTTATTTCTTCAATTGCATCCTGTTGATATGCGTTGATTACTTCTAATTCTTTGATTTTGCATTCCATATTGAATGCACATCGTTTCAAGCCATCATTTTCCTTCATCAAAGCATTGCGTTCACCTTCGACCTTCTCCAGTACCCTTTCAACTTCCATTCTTTTTACCTTTTCTTTTTCACATTCTTCAGCAGCTTTTGCAGCCAGCTTCATCACAGGTCTCATTGCGTCTTCAATGATTTCTGGTATGGCATTAACTTTAGCGCTTAACTGATCCAATTCTTTATCACATTCCTTTATGTTACCATTAAGGATTTCTTCCAGAAGTTTTATCTTCGCTAGATGCGTTTTACTGACCTCTTCGCTCTGTTGTCGAAGTGTCTTTTCATTTACAATAGCTTGAGATATAGATGTCAACTTATCTTCGTAAGCTTCCTTTATTTCCTGAAAAGTAAGAGTGAATTTATCTTAACGAATTGTGCACTAAGACACAAAAACTTCTTTTGTGTGTGTTTTTTCCCTCTCTATTAGTTTATATTATAGTATGGATTGCACGAGCTGACGAAAAGGTCAGAAAAATGGTTACAACTTTTGTTGAACTGCTTTACCTTTTTCACAGAATCCATATCATCAATATCATAACTAATTTGGATTTCCATTCTAACGAGTTCCTTCTGTCACCAAGTATTTGTGCAAAGTATGATAAGAACAATATTTGACGTCAGATTTGTTTATATTGTCTTGACGTCATAGTTCAAAATGGCTACCAGGAGCTTAAGGAGGAGTTGGCCAGCTAAATGTGTTCAAGGCACCCTTGTACAAAGAGAAGCCAAAGGCGATATACAACTTGACATGCGAAATGCTTTTTAAGAATTTAAATAGTAAAAACCCTTCTCGTTTTCCCGTTTGTCAATCAAGAAACTCGCGAGGTAACCTACAATAATATATCGCAGAAAAAAAGAAGATGCTTCATTGTTTTGTTTCACTGTCTGGCTAACTAATGCAGAATCGTGCATTGTAAGAACCTTCTCCTTAAAATGGTACACTTCTTTAGGACGGACAAAATTTTTTATCCCTATCCAAAAATCAAAATCTTAAGCGCACATCTTAAAGCGCTTGCTAAAATATGCAAATCATCTCCAAGGCAGGCATTTCTTCAAAGCTGACAAAAACTCTGATCCCACTGTTTCATATTTTATTAAGATTATTTGCGCAGAATAGCAACTTCAGTTCTTGTTAGTACTGTTATCGATGAGAGTTCTGCAAAGGAGACTCAACATTTGAGTTTTGTAAGCGGTGTAAGCAAAGCAACCGATCAAATAGATAACCACGATCAATCCTCCTTTTATGCTAGACGCTATGTAAAAAAAATAGATTCACACTTTTATAGTCTCTGGTATGATTTGACTGGAGATACATCCACGATCTTTTACACCGAAAAAAAAGCTGATGTTATTGTGACGTTTTCCCAGCAAAAAAAGAGTGCGGAATAAGTTGAAGTTCAAAAATTAAACCTCAACTTCGTTTTTAGTTAAAACACATGGTTTTCCGTAGAGTAACAGAGGGCTTGCAACAATACAGTATTCCGAGTGTAAATCTTTTACAAAATATAACCTTCCCGCAACATTAGAATAAATAAAAGCACAGGCTACAACAACCTGTTGTTACCTTGACGTAGAAAAAACATTACCCATCATTCTTATGAAGTAGATAAAAAAGGAAAGAACGTGCAAATAACACGGTTACACTCTAATGTTCAAAACTCGTTCAAAAAGTCATGTAATTTATACGACGTAAAGCGTGACTAAAACAGTTTAATTTCAATTAGCGCTCCCGCCTAGGGAAAAAAACAAACACGTGAATTTAGCTTTCCCTAGTAGCGGAGCCCATTTCCTCATTAAATAAGGCAAATATAAGAGAAAAGTAGGTACGGTGGAGAGTATATAGGATTTCTATACGATTTCGTCCCTATAAATCTGAAATATTAAAATTTCCAACAAAAAATCACAGTAATCCAGCAATTTAATATGGTCATTCTTTAGTACAGTTTTTAGTAAGCGAGACAACATGTTTTTAGCACGGCGATGGAGTTTTTGTTGTTTTTTAAAGATGGTGCCGAGCGTAAAATGGTGCCGTTTCAAGTTGAGGATAAATATGCCTTCACTTTTTAGCCACGTGATACATTAATCACTTTTACTAATATCACGTGACCTTTCTCGGACATATAACGCCTCAAACTCAAACTTTCGTCAATCTAAGCTATTTCGCAACTGACGGAAGAAAACGAAGAAAGGGTATATTAAGCTAGCTAGTATATCGCTACCATTTTACATGTGATGAACCCTTTCTTACAAAAAAAGTTAAGTAGTCTACGTGTGCTGTAAATCCACAAGCATATATAATATGCACCCGTAAAGTTTTTCATATATATTTATGCCCTGTTGGTCCAATGGCTATGACGCTCATGCAAATGAGAGATTCAGGTTCAAATCCTGGACAGGGCAAGGAAAAGCATAATTATCTTGCACCTACAACAACAGCAACACCAACAACATATTTTATTGGCACATAATTCTGCTGATGGATTCACCGTATATTGACGTCTTATATATTTAATATCTTTTTTTTGGGTAATGAATTTGAAGTATTTGCACCTCAATATTTTCTATACTGCTGGACTAATATGATACATAGCTTATTGTATTGTACATTATTATATTGAGTATACGTAATCTTTGAGTTGTAGGGGGGAGAGTTTTTATTAACGTGCCTGCCCCTGCCTTGCTGTCCCCTTGCCTTTGCCTACCATTCCTACGTCTTTTCTTGTGCATGCCTAACTATGCCCTTGCCTGTGCCTCCCATGCCTTGCCTACCCATGCCTTGCCTACCCATGTCTTGCCTACCCATGCCTTGCCTACCCATGCCTTGCCTACCCATGCCTTGCCTACCCATGCCTTGCCGATTCCTCTTCCAGTTTCCTTGCCTTTCTTTGTCGTGCCTTTCCTTTCCTTGCCGTGCTTAATGCCTTTGCCTTGGCAACCTCTCCGCAACCTTTTCTATATTGATTTCTTGTATGCGACTATGGTTCTCCGCATCTCCATATTATATGTTCACCCAAAATGTTTGATAAAAATTGAACTGAAAAAACGTTCGAAAATGATCCGCGAAAAGGAGAAAATAAAACCGCCAAAAACGAAAGTTGCTGCCTGCGACAGTTTCTGCTCTAAAAGCAATCTTAAATTGAAGTCCCGTAACGCCAGTACACATAGAAATACTGACTTAAAACTTGGTATGGTACTGTAGATGATATATATCACAGAAGGAATACCCAGGCATGTAATTTCGTGTGCGCTACAATACCTTTTTCTTTTATAAGCAGAGGGGAATTTGGCTTTAAGGTGGTGTTTTTATTTTTTTTCGCTTTTTTTTCCGATTTTGTTCTTATGTGTTTTCATTTATTTTACAGTACATTTCAAATATTTCAAAATCTTAGTATATGTTTCGCCAAATTGAAACAATTGATTAAATTGAAAATTTCTGCCTTGAAAGATGTTGTTTTTCTTTTTAGAGAAAGAAAAAATACCAGTATAAATTGTTCTTATAACAAAATATGGAAAAGATGCCGGTAATTTTTTTTCACCATTTCACAAGTTAGCTGTTGAAACCTTTCAGCCTCGTGTTTCGTATACATGTTTAATTAAAAAAGTATTTTTATTCTTATATGGACCTGAATTAATTTTGTAAGCACTTATGTGCACAGCTATTTCATACACATTTTCTTTTGATAACTACGTCCAAATTTCAGCTGAGCCTAGATGTGTTTGTTTTTTCAAAATCTTTTAGCCTCAAATGTTCTTATATGTTTTATAATCAATACTGTGTTATAATGTGTTATGATCAATATTGATCAATATTTTTAGATTGGAAGAAATATATGATGCCAAAAGAATATATATATGTTGTTAAAGTAATTTCATTATAAAAATATAGACTTTTACGGAATTGAAAAACAAAATGTATTATTTCGTTTTGTCTGTACAGTATTCATAGGCGAAATTTCGGGAGATCCTTCTCCTGAAACGTCGCCTACTAAACTATCATGTTCAACAAATGATAAACTTCTCACAGTAACAAAATGTACTTTCTTTTTAGTAAATTTGATCGTTCTGTACCGCCATTGAGGTAGAAATAGACCCATAGTTTCACACGGTTCGTTGAATTTGAAGAAGAAACTTTGCATTTTCAGTTCTTTGTCACCGTACAGGGTGTTTTTATCTTCCAAAACATGTTTATAAAAAAAATTCAATTAAAACGTTTTATATTCTATTTTGTAGTGTAGAAGAACCCTAAGAGAAAAAGTTCAAGGTAAAGTAAAAGTGACCACGGACCAAAATCGAAATAACGAGAGTTCAAGACAAGACAAAGAGAAGATATTGGATTGAGAGACACATAAATCCAAGGGGCACGGGTTTTCATTTGAGATAAAGTCGAGATTAATTCAAGTCCACTGTATGCAGATGTTCTTATAACTAGATTGTTATAAAAACGTGTACTTATTTTAGCATGATAGCTATTATTGTTGACGAATTTACATAAGCTCTCTGTTTACTAAACCCATGCTTTTTCAACGGATACTTTGTTGCTGTCAAAGTGCAAACCGTAGCTATAATGTGTGCAGCCAACCGTATCGTAATGCGCATGTGCATAGCTGTGGTCATTTTTCCGCTTGAAACTTTCTAAGATTTTCTTTGCACGCAATTTTACCATCAATTTATTTAATTATAAAAACACAAGTTGACCAAAATATTAAAGTGAAATTTTTTCTTTCTTTAACCTTCAGAATTAATATGGGAATATAAATTTATTATTATTTAACTTCTTATGTGCACTTTTGTGCGAAGAAAGAAAAGAAATATGGAGCATTTAAGTTTTGAAATAAATAGCTCAACTCCCAGAAGCTTTTTCCTTCTATAAAATTTTTAAATTCTGTTTTTCAAATCAAACACGCCGCCTCTAAATTGCGTTTTAAAAAGTCAATACATGCTTTTTAGTTAAGAATGTCCAATTTCTGACAAGCTGGTCATTATTCTTAGTTCTCTATTGTTTCAAACAACATACCTATCGTTTTTAACGTGGTAATAATCTTGTAAAGCATATTCTTATAAAAATGCGTTTAGTTTACAACAACGAAGTTAAACTAACTTGTATATTTGGACAAATATTTCGCTTGAGTACCGACTACCATAAATTTTGATTTTCTTTATGTAACGGTTAAAGGACATGGTATACCTTATTTGGATCGGAAATCGATTTTTTTCATTAGCCAATTATATCTGTTCCGTTGCAATTGTCAGTTTTTAAGTTGCTTTAAAAAGGGGATACAGTGAAACCTCTCTATAGCGGACACTATCGGGACTTAAAAAAAGTGTCCGCTATAGAGCGGTGTCCGCTACATAGAGGTTCTTCCCAAAATTAGCTCAAATTTCTTCAAAAACCATCCCGGGGCTATTAGGGCGTATTGAAATCGACCGTAAGGTGTATCAAGAGACTGATTTTGGGAGAAGAAAGATAGTGAAGACAATATATTGAAGTTAAGCTACCTTTCTTTCAAAACTAAAACAAGTTCAAGACTTGACAAAAAACATTGAGATATTGCTTTGTCTTTGCGAAGACAATTTAATATCTTCCACTTTGTCAATGACTTCTGAAATTAGGCCAGTTAGAGTTTCATTTTGATTCATTGAAAAAATTAGCAATTCGTCCAAATGTTGCAACGCTTTTGATGGAGAAAGTTGCTGAGGAATGTTTTCTTCTTCATCGTCTTCTGAAGCAACTTCTTCGTTTAGTATGACTGCTGTCAGATGGATCTGGTAAAACTTGTTGAATAGCTTCCTCTCGAGCTTGTTGTCGCCAGTCTATCAAGTCAGTATTTATTTGGAAATCCCTGCAAATTTTAGTTTTTATGGCCCTGAAAAAGCCATAAACTGGCTGAAAGATAACATACGAAAGATTGAAGAATTATTAAATAATAATGTAAAACATTGTCTTAAGTAAATATAAACAAATTCTTTACAAAAATTTGTTTTGTATGACCCATTCTTAAGCCTGTCCGCTGTAGAGAAGTCAGTTCCAGGGGGTAATGTCAATCGGGACCTTAAAATGATGTCCGTTATATAGAGGTGTCCGCTATAAAGTGTCCGCTACATGGAGGTCCTTAAGGATATCAATGTTAGACCATAGTACAGTACTTGGTTTGTGATTGGTGCCTCCTCGAAAAGTTATGCACCATGCGCGACATTCTCGTGTAACCCCCATTAATTTATCGTAACGCATTCCTCTTGTTAGAGATCTAGATTTTCTTAAGCTTGTGACATGTGCTGCCTACGCTTGCGCCGTCCTAATATCAATATCCTATTCAGAACTACTAACCCATGCACCTTGATATTTAAAATCACTGGCGTTTTTTACCTGTTGGAGATTTCTGTGGAGCAGGCTCACAGGTCGGTCTTGATTAAAGGTCATAAAGTCGGTGTTACTTGCATTTATTGTCAGATCTACCAATGTAGCAGCATCCTCAACACTTCTTGCTGCTTTGTGCATGTCGTTTGAGAGCAAGCCAAGTATCGTCAGCAAAAACTAATTCACTCACCATATTAACTGCGTGTTTACTCTTTCGTCATTCAAGTGATCATTTTAGGTTGTCATTACATTTTAATAGCAACTATCATAAAAACAATTATGAACAGATTTAGGTGCTACCTTGTCGATGTCTATCAGCTCGATTTCTCCATCGAGAAAAATAAATAATGCGTGCTTAGGTATTCTCCTATATCTCGAATATGGCTGTAACAAGGTCTTCTGGTACTCATAGGCTCTTAATATTTTGATTTAAGAGCATTCTATTTGCAAATTAAAGTATTATTTCGTCCAAATCACATGATTTTAGTACTTCAGGTAAGATGGAATCTGAACCATTGGGAAAAAAAAACAGGTACATCCCTGTGGAATCACTACTTAAGGCGATTGGAGCGCATCTAGCATATCTACCGACCTTTCCTATGAAACGCTTTTTTAAGTGAAAGGACAAAAACTATAATTTCACTCAATTCTTTTGAAGCTAAGAGCAACTGTGTCACCTTGGAGGACCATTGACAAAACGAGCTATTTTTGAGTAATATCATTATGACTCTTTGTTTTATAAAATAATGATTCACGTCGCATCACACCATTTTGCGAAAGCAAAAAATATAACAATTCATCAAAAAATGTTAATATTGACGAAGCGTTTCAGACACGATGAAGTAATAGTACAATGACATTAGTTGTTGAAAAAAAGCTCAATGCTTTGATGATGATTTTCTATTACTTTATGACGTCTAAAGTTCATTTGCGACACTTTACGCACTCGTTAACCCTATTAGCTAAAGGCTGTTTTTGACACATGTAGCTAGGGGGAGGAGGCATTGAGGACCCCAAAAATATTTCGGGTTTCGTAAATAGTTGTCACATGAAATGTAGAACGAAACTTCAATTCAATATGAGTTTGGAGGAAAAAATTAATATTTTGGTCACGTGACTGATCTATGACGCCATTTTATTAGAATGGGTGTATCATTTTCTTATAATACATGAGAATTGTGTTTCAAAGTGGGTGAAATTAATAAGGATAGCCAATAGTAGTACACATTTTTAGATTTTATGGCTGGAAGAAAATGATCATTAGACACTAAACCAATATATTAAAAGTATTACCCCAAAGCAGCGTTTAAATTATAAGATTTTGTCTGAAGAATTTTCTCATTAATTATTCATATCAGATTCTTGCGTTTACATTTGTATCAGATGTCGAAAATTTTTATTCTTTTCAACATGTTTCCTTACGTGAGAAGGCATGCTGCTGCAGCGATCGAGATAGCTGTTCCACTGAAAACAAAACGAAGAAAACTGGAAGAAAATATTTTGATTCTAATTTCATCCCTGTCTTTGTATAGATGACTTTTTACATTTCATAGAGCCTCTTCCCCTTTCAAAGGTTCAATAAAAGTTTCTGTTTTTGACATTTTGATTTCTTCAAAGATGTTTCTTTCCTCTCGTACTTTCGAAATCATACGAGTTTTCAAATCATTAATATTTAATAAAACAAACTTCATTGGTTTATTCTCTACAAACAAAATCTAAAAAAGTTGAAATTTTTTAACTTTTCAGATTGTACCTGACGATAAATTTGCGACAAAAAAGCTTCCATTTTTTCTGTTTACATTATCAGATTTTGTCAGACTCTATTGCAAATGACCATGCCTCTTTCTAAAAGTTGTGAAAAAGAAAATACAAAAATATTTAGGTCAGGAGAATTTAATAGTGATCAGTATTTATATAATCTAAAAAATCTGGTCTGTAAATTACACATATTCGGGTCTGCGAAATAGACGTGTTAAGAGTAAGTCTAAATATTAAATAAATAATAATTACAACAAATACAGTGTAGAAAGTGAAGATTTTAGTTATTTTTTTATTAGAAAAATTTTCTGATTATACCCCCCCCCCCCCCCCTCTGAATGAGTTAGCCACCCCGAAAAACTAAGAACTTTTTCACCGTGCTAAGTCATTAAATTTTATGAAAAGTCACAAAAAATCAAGACCCTTTAAATGATGTGGAAAGTTATTAAAAAAAAACAAAAAAAGAGGAGGCCGGTATGCACTTCCCCCCCCATTGATTATAAGGTTATAGACTTCCCAAATATTTTCCCTAAAGCATTTTAACAGCTACCTTTCGCCAGTGCCCTCTACGGTCTTCTTCAAAAATGCAACAAAACTCTAATTACCTTACCATCAGGTAAAAGCAATTATTAAAAGAAAGCAAAAAAAAAAGAGATAGTTGGAGATTGCAATGTAATATGAATAATATTCATTATGCAAAGATTTGATACCTTTAACGGCGAAAAATTTAAAGTTGCTTAACCAAACACGTGTAAACAACATGTTCATGATGATGATAACGATGACGATGAAAAATGATGAAAAGTTAAAGACTGTTTAAAAATCATTACCAACAGTGTACTTCAATGTTTATTAGAGTTTTCTGGATACGACTTATTGCTCTCAAAAATACGTCGCTCTTGGTCGACAACTGTGGAATTTTTTGTTTTAATTATTTCTATAATTTTTTTTTTTGTAATTTTAATGGTTCAATTGCAAAAAATCACTAAGTTAAGGTGATTAACACTTTCTAACTCTTAAAATTCAAATCAAATAATAATAAACAATAAAAACAAATTATTCACTTTCTAACTGAACTGAGTGAAAATCAATTTCGTGCAGTTTGTTATTTATAAAAAGTACCCGAATACCTCAACTTCACACAAATGAAGGGGTTCTGTATTCTGTTGTACAATTCGAAAAATACGTCCAACCACAAGTTGATCGCATTTTTGATCAAATGGTGTCGCACCCAGTTGTTCGATAAACGCACACAAATTCCAGGAATCCTGATTAGCAGACCTCACCAGCAATTTCAATTTATTTGCTCTGAAATGACAACAGTCATGAGTACGAGGATATAGAACTACATTCGTTATAACAGCATTCTGAAGAAGGTCGACTTCCCACCAAGCGTTTGATTCATTAGCCGCTGTGTGAAAACACGATCTGGCTTCGTATTTACCATTAGTATTTCCATCCACTCCAAGTGATGCGTCTGGACTGAAACTGTCACGGTGAACGCTTGAAGTACAGAAATAATGATCTACCTGGTTGATGTTTGTTGTCGGAATAAGTCAAAGGCTAAAAAAAAATCGATAAAATAGAAAGAAGATAGAGGACAAGGAGCATTGTTTTAAAAAGGTTACTTAACTTCTAAATTACCTCCCGAAAGCATCAAAATATTACCTCCACAACGTTTTAAAATAATTCAGTAACAATAACCCTTATATAGGGAACGAGGATGCCGCCGGGGTTGGGATGGGAAACAAAAATATCCTACCCCATAACTTCTCTTGTGGTGGGTTGTACGGCATACAATTCGGTACAAATGCTTTCTCTCACATGATAATTAAAAATCAGGCCTTATTAGATCATTGACTGTTAGCCATAATTTGGCTGTCATCAGCATTTATTAATTAAATTCCAGTTTTTGAAAATCTATTCTTTGGCATATATTTGCAGTTATACTTGCTTGAAAACATTTAAATTAAGTATTATGTTAACTATATAGTCAGAATACAGAACTAGATAAGGCACCAATTAGACAAAAAGTCCGAATGCCAAATTGAGGCGCCAGTTAGGCACAAAGTCCGTAAAAAAGGTCCGTGCATTTTTAGTTAGAAAGACGTTTTTACTGTTTCGGATCAAAAAAATAATTTCACAGGCCGCCCAAAAGTCTCAAAGAACAAAAACCATCCGAAAAATTTTTTTGGCCTTTCCATCCCAAAATTATAAAAATCAGCTATGAAAAGTTTCCGGGTTAACCATTATAGGGTACAAGCATCTCTTCTTTAGCTACCCCGTTCTGAACACGACTTGTTTTGTAGGCAGGTGGAATCGGAAACGAGAACAATTTTAAACTTCTATTTCAGGTTGAAGTAAAATGATGGAAACAGAGTGTATATTTGATACACATTATGATGTAAATGAAGTTAGTCAATATTTTGTAAATAGACTATAAGTCTATAACCAGCAGTTTAGCAATTGAGTTCTTTTTGCTTCAATGTCAAATTGCAAGTTATTAATAGAGGGTAAACACCTTCTTTGTTGAAATAAAAGTTGGTGGAGGGAAAGTGAAGGACGGTTATAGGGATTTGAGAAAATATTTACCTCCAAACTTTCTGTAAAGAGCGTGCCATGATTAGCTATAGACTGATGGTAGAAATATAAGTTTAACACGTCTATCACGTGTTCTGACCAAAAAATAGCGATTTCATTTTTATTTTTTTGCCATATCTGCCATTGTTTGATCAAGGTCGATAAAAAAAGAATAATACATGTACATGCGAAAAAATTGCGAGATTTAGACCAAGGTGAACAAGAAGGACGGGGAATTAAGGAACAAAGTTGCGTGAAGAACATATACCATTATAATTTCCCTCTAACCAATCAGGAGATATATAAATTCACAAATAATAAGAATTTTAATGGATACTTTAAAGTAAAAACTAGCAATGTCCATTGTTCTGCAATGTGACTGTGGGAAGGTGTAAAATGAATCTAAATTGACAGTCAAATCCAGTAAAGGTTAAATAGTAAGCATGTGAAATATTCTAACATGACATAACAAGAGATAAAAACAAAGATGAGCACGAGAGGGTTGACACAGAAGTATTTATATATTGAGTTGAGACTGATGCTGCTGCTTTAAGGGGGAAATATTACTTTGCTACTTACATCTTTTAATGCCAAATAAAGTTCTGTTGCTTCTTTTTTATTCTCGCTTTCTTCGTCATCTTTATTTCCACCAATAATAACACAGTAACATTTTCCATCCTCATAAACAGCATCAAACTTTCTAAAACTGCATTTTTGAACGCATGTTAACAGAGAACCACAAGAGAAAATCTCTGTTATTATTTGATATTTCGTAAATGTGTACAATTATACCATTTTGCCATGTTAATCGCAACCAAGAAAATTGACCCAAAGTTTAGGTTCGTCATGTTCAAATAACAAACCGTTTGTGAGAAGATGTAGATTAATTTGAAAGGTGTGACAATAAGAATTAATAATGGATTTGCTGCTAACGAAATAAAAATTATTTGTAAAATCGGTATGCATGCAACTTATTCTCTAATTTATGAGATTCAAACAAATAATTTTGTTATAATACAATTTTTAGGGTGAGGTACCTTGTCACATAGGGATAAAAAATAAAGACACAACGGTTATTCAATCTTTGTTCTGCGATGTTTATTTAAAAAAAAATCAATATTTGGAAAATCTATTTTTACATTTATCCAATCACGTTTAAAAGAATGTGATTGGACAATGTGTAAGGACAGGTCATAGCTAACGTCATCAAAATTTTATGTCCTTAAATGCATGCTTCATAGAATTAAGTCGATTTTTCCACAGGCTAATTAACTAGTTTCCAAGTATTATGTAGTTCCTCATTTCACGGTCACACAACCACAACATTAAGGAGGTTCTACCAAGATAATAGTTCTATGTGCTCTTTCGATCTGTACCCCTTGTACATCCATTTTGTGGCAGAAAAGACTTTGCACTTTTTCCACGTTCTTCCAAAGCTCATTTGTACTCTCTTGAAGCCCGTCAATACGCAAATTTTCCTTCTGTTCCTATCTTCAAATGTTCCTAAAGGGGCTACGAAACGATTCATTAAGCTCAATTCCCGCATATTCCGAAGAATGGCGTGTAATAAACGGACCACTTAAACGGTCAAGGTGCAAGAAATTATACACACTTTCGAACCACATAGACGTCTAGACAACCTGTTTATGAATAATTACTTTTTATGATGAATTTGCAATTTTTTTCTTTTTCTTTTTCTTTTTTTCAAAGATAAGTCAGCTGAATCAGTTATCGAAAATGTTTTGTTTGCTCATTAGGTGAGTATACATTCCTCAACAAAGTATTCACCAGTCACCAATCGAAAACCTACCCTTCCTATTGATGTTAAGTACAGTTTAAGTTCTGCTCATGATGCTGATGTGAAGGAAAGTCCTTTTAACACGGAAGCATTCAATGCCATTATCTCCACGACACTATCCTTACGAAAAGTAACACACCCAGTTAGTGATAACATTACCTAAGCACAAGAAAAGCAGCGAAAATATTATAATCGCCGCGACACACTGCCGTCTTCGGTTACAGTCCAAGACGAGGTTTTATTAAAAAATCAAAAGAGAATAGACAGAAAAGGTGGGAAATTTCATACAAATAGGCAGGACCATATGTTATAGAAAGCATTTCAAAAAAGATCTTTGTGCATTGAGAAAAGAACGTGGTGTTGTACTGAAAAAGAAATACAATGTTAGCCTACTAAAACCATACCTTAGTCCTGTCAGTCATCCAGATGAAACCGATGTTCCAACTGATGCAAAACCTCCAGATAAACTTTGACCATGATACAGATAAAAAATGAAAATTATGATCCACCACCTGATGAAAATTCTTTAAACGTTGATCACGATGGTAACACTTCAGTTGAGATCAGACCACACAAAGTTAACTTGCAAGAACAATGCGTTACTGACGCCGCATTTCCCTTACACCTTCGTACAATAGCTGCTGTTGCTCTCGTACCATGTTAAAATACATATACGCAAGTGGCCACGTTAATAAGGAATAGGTATCCTGGAGATGCTGGTGAAGGTCCTGACTATTTCGAGGATACATACATTAGTCGCTACCGTATCAATGCACCCCGTCAACCTCCATTGCTTGTCATAGGATTATGGAACATGTTTCACAGAGCAGACTATGAGTTACCTCGCACGAACAATCGCATTGAATGATAGCATAACAGCTTCTAAGTCACTGTTACACGCACTCATCCCACCTTTTGAAAGTTTTTAGATGTTCTTAAAGCTGAAGAAAGAATTGTACGGGTCAGAATATTACAAAATTAAGGAGGTTCGTCCCAGCTGCTCAACGACTCACGTATACAAATTGTAATAGGCCTGTTTTAAGAACACTGGACGATTAACCAAACAACAGATGGAATGTTTGCTACACATTGGATATAACTCATCGTTGAAAGATTATTTAATGAACTTTTATAAAACATATTAGTTGCTTATGTGACTTGATGTTCTGTTTGTGTTCCCTTACTAAACCTTTTGTTACTAAAACTCAATCGAAGCAAGTGTACTTACAAACAGAGGGCCTTTCAAATCGATTACATAAAACGGAAAAAAGGTAGGGAAAAGTGTTTCTGTCATTTTTTAAGAAATGCTGGTTTTAATTTGATCTGGAACCCCTGATTTTATAACATACTTTTGTTATAACACTGCACTACTTTATCGGCCACTCGCTTGGTTAAATTTATAAGTGTTTTTCATAAGTTGATTGGAATATGCGAATATAAGAACTTCACCGTTTGTTTTATCAAAGTCATAAAAAAAGAAAAAGAAATGTTAGTGTTATACACTGCGTACCTTTTAGACAATGGTTCTTACACAGCATGACAAAATTGAAGAAATGTAAGCATTGACAAAGCGCGAGGCTGCGATTATTGAAATTTAAAAATCTACAAGCTGTACCCAAAACGTATGTTTTCTATATAAAAAGCGTGTTGGTGCTAGTTTACGGTTTTTGCGTAAAGTTTTAAATGATTTTTTTTCTTGCAAAACATGCAAAACCTTTAAACTGTATTCTTACACATTTGCCAAACGGGTGGCTAAATTCAAAAACAATGGGATATACATTGGACTATCTTTATAACGAACCCCCGATATAGTGAACATCTCAATATAACGAACAAAGTCCATTCCCCTTGGATTTAACCTGAAGAAACTCTTATAAATCCTTTCCATATAACAAACCCTTGACATAGTAAACTCTCCATTTAACGAACCAAATTTCTCGTCCCCGAACTCAAAACACCTCGATATAACGAACTCAAGGCACTAAATGTTACAAAAACTCGGCAATATTTTCAAAGTTTTGTGCATCATCGGTATCAATACTATGTTTCACAAACCAAACAGTGCAATCTTATTTAAATCAAAAAGTTCGTAGAACATACAGTAGAACAAAAACAAAAACAACTTTTGTACTTTTAGATATTATTGTAGGGTCAAAAAAAAAAAAAAGACAAGTTTTGCTCGCACTCAATGTCAAGAAAAGTTTTAAATAATCTTTTAAGAACTTCAATTTTTTCAACAAGTCTATTCAACAATTCTAATCAAGTTTATTTTTCAAAGCTCTCATACTTGGCAAGCTGGTAAGCAGTATATAGTTTATAAATATTTGTTATATTTCACTTACTCATTTTTGAATTTTTCACTACATACATTTTTTTTATATATTATAGTTTGAACATCGTTACAAGCATCAAGAGTGTGAGTAAAACTTGTCTTTTTTTTGGTTGACCCTACATTCAAAGAGCAGGCAGATGTTTGTCAATGAGGCGTAGTGGAAGGATTGCCGATAAAATTCGCATTGACTACAAATTATTGCATGGAGCTATAAATCAAAATTTTTCTCAAGTTCAAGATACGCCAGTAGATGGAAAAATTGTAGTGTTGGCATCCGAAGACACCAGTATCAGTAAAAACGATGCATCAATACTACCTGATGATATTGACGATTTTCTGGATGAAAACCAGTCAGAAGGTTATTGCGAATCAATTGCAGACATAGATTCAAATATTAATAAAATGGAAAATTTCCGCACCCAGTAGAGGCGAAAACATAGGAAGCTATCGGGAAACATTAAAGAGTTCTACGAAGGAACGTATGGCAAATCATATACTCGCAAAATTGAAAGCATGAAGAACTTTATTACGATGAAGAAAGAGCGTCGACAGAGATTACGAGAAAGACAAAATCTTGGCGACATAGAATTATCAGAATGGAAAGAAAGAAAAATGAAGTTCCTCGCCAATGAAATCATTCAGTTAATTTCGTATTTACAAGAATCGTTTACATCACCCCTGTCCATCTCGGATGATAAGGAGATCAAAAGAAGAAAAGAGGATTTACCTGAGCAGTTAAGCCAAATGGAAACATTAAGAAAATCCTTCAAAGAAATGATAGAAACCGCAACAGGAAAGCATGAAGGTAATTTAGATGATCTAAATAAAAAGTACGACAAACTTGTTGATCTTAAAAACTGTTACATCAAAACCCTTGATCAGGAATATCATCAGGATAGAGAACTTTCAAAAGTAGAGAAGTTTAACTCATCAACTTTGAATATAAAATTACCTATATTTAAAGGTTATGACAGTGTTTGTGATATTTACACATTTCAAACTGACTTTAAAAAATTGTACCTAAGATCTACACCTAATGCCGTTCTACGAGATCTTCTGAAGAATAATTTTTTAGATCACCCGGCTTTGACACTGGTGAGAAATGTACCTCATATCAATGAGATTTGGAGGAGACTAAAGATGCATATGGAGATCAGAATCGCTACTATCAAAGAAATTGGCCGAGTTGAATAAAACTGAATTGAAGCACAAGGATCCAGAAAGGGTGGCTGAAGGACTTAGTTACATTGTCCAAATCATGAAGGATCTGATATACTTAGCGAAGTGTCACAGAATTGAAAACGAGTTATTTATACTAGTTATAATGATGATTCAGTAGGAGAAAGTAAGTGGAATTAACTCATCACATTCTTGGAGAAAGAAATCAAAGTTTATCAACAGAAAGCCCTACTTCAAAATACCACACTAGAACCAAGAAAAGTTCCATCAAAAAATGGTAGCTGACAGTGGCACTATACTGGAAAGAATGATTAAAATCTCACCGATTCTAATGAGGTATCAAATTCTTGTTTTATCTGTAATCAATCTGATCATGTGATGACCAATGGTCCTGGAGGCACAAAAATTGTAGAGTACTTTGCATGTGAACGTTTGTCAATATGTCACCAGCTGAACGATTTTCAGTACTGAGATCTAAAGGCCTATGTTTTCAGTGTCTGTTTCCAGGTGCAAAAATGAATAGAGGCAAACACAAAGAAGGTCATTGTCAAAGGGATTTTATTTGCAAACATCCTTCGCATGATAAGTACCCAAGAAAGAAACATATTTTTGTGTGTGAAGAACACAAGGACAACGAAGAAAATCAAGATGTACTCAACATCTACAAAACCAGATGTATTTTGAGACGATAAGTTAAATTACCATCTTATGCAAAAGATATCAAATTGTAACACCATGTTGAAACAACCAAAAACTCCAGCTACAAATCAAAGTTAATTAACAAAAAGGAAGACAATAAAGCAATATACATGCTACAAACAATCGAGATTGATAATCACCAATAATCAATGTTCTACAATACAGGATGTGGTGATTTTATAAGCAGATTCAATGCTGTTCATAAGCTTGGACAACGTGCAGTTCAGGAATGTACTGGACCAATCACCCTTGGTGGAGTTGGAGGTATCACGACAAAAACAACTCATGGAATATATAGTGTCAGACTGCCACTTGCTAATGGAGGAGATGCTGTTTGCATGTAGGGTCAACCAAAAAAAAAGAAAAGTTTTGCTCACACTCTTGATGCTTGTAACGATGTTCAATAACATTTTCATCAGCCATATTTTCTTATAGGAAATGCTTACGCAATGAAACAAGTCTTAGAATCATCTCTAAGAGATAATTTGCTAGGTTTATACATAGTTAACAGAAAAAACACTATGGTTTATAGAGACGTTGCATTGTGTAATGTAAACACAAATTCAGGCAATGTGTTGCACTGAACGCTATAAACCTTTGTATGGTAAAAAAATACAGGATTTCAATTAACTGAGGCAAAATTCCTTTTTTTTTTTATTTCTTGATATAACTAACTTTTTTTCGGTTCACTTCGCAGTTCGTTATACCGAGAGTCTACTAATTTCTACTCATTTTTATTATTTTATACTGTTTACTGGTAATTACATCCAAAACCTACTTATATCTCTATGACCCCATACAGCCATAAGAATTCTGTAAAAATGTTGCTAGGAAGATATATAGATATTTAGTTGGGAAATACAGTTATTTATTTGTTATTATAGTAGTTATCTTAGTAGATTTTAGGATTTAGAAATCTATATATTTTTCTCTCTTACTTAAAAAATATGTTTGCCTGCCACAAAATAATTGTTTGTTCGCCTCTTCTTAAAGATTTTTGAAAAATTGGCTGGGTAAACTTAATAAGCATCTTTTTATTCTGCTATATAAATTATAACAAGAAGACATTCGGCTCGAACCATCTATGTGGGGCATTATGCTCTGTTTCTTCATACAACTGTTGAACGTATTTTAACTTTTAGTGCAGTAGGCAGTTTTTACTTAGCCAGTGGTAATATATTTATCATATTCTCATAGAGCTATGTGATGAGCAGCTATCATAAGAAATACAAAGGGGTGAAACGTTAAGGTGTAGTAAGTGCTTCAAAGAAAATGAGAAAAGATTGGGAAAAGAATAAGTGTGTAAAAGCAATATAAAACCAATCCGTCCTCGTGGCCTCGTGGTTGCTTATGTATAATCTGGTGATCTCGTGGACGCCTAAAATTAAACGCCATAAACAAACTGAAATCCAACTTTACGGGACCGAAAAGCTCAGATAAAACCATACTGTGTTTCACACCGATGGAAAAACCATTTTTCATGTTAGGGTCCCTTTAACGTTCACAATAATTTCTTTCCGCAAAAATTTCTTCCCTTAAGCTTAGTCCCCACTGGATCTCTTATCGCTTTTCATTGCGACGAAATTTAAAAAATTCATCGCTTATTTTCATCACTTTTCTTTCATCGCCTACCATTCCCACCTGCTATCGCTTTTACCAACTGAATGGAATAACATAAACTGAATAGCAGTTTATCATACAAAGAAACGCATGATGAAGGAAAGAAGGAAAGGAGGAAAGAATAATTTTATTATCAGCAACTTACATGATATCCTTCGTAAATGAATATGAAGAAAAATGTTGCATATAGGAGATTTGGGGTGAGAAAAAATTTATTGCCAAAGAGAGGGAAAAGCCAAATTGTACAAGAACTGTGTTTGGGCGAAAAGAAAATAACTTTAGGAAACAAATTACATTTTATCATTAAAACTGTCCTATGTTCTTATCGAGAACATTAATTGGACGTTGCATTTCAGATTCTTCATAATTCCTGCTGAAAGATGCTCTCTTTGGTTTCACCATTAATTGTTAAATGAATGCGACTTTCGTTATTATTGGCATGATAGGAATGTATAACTAAAATATCATTTTCAATGCAGGCATCCCTTTAACACAACTGAAACACGTGTTTCAAAAAAATCGTTTTATTAAGATTTCGGATAACATCTGAGATCTTATTAAAACCGGCAGCCTTTTTCTTCTCCTTCTCCTCCTCCTTCTCCTTCTTCGACCGATTTTTTAACCGATTGCCGTAACTTCACCACTTTTAAAGTCCGACCTGTCCCTGCGACCTAGCGCTACGCCGGCTGTGTGCGTATCTTGATATTCGTGAAATTGGGAAAAGAATGAAGACTGCGTTACGAATTTGATCACAAATATTGTTATAGACTGTTATTTTAATATCATTTGATGAGCGAGATACTGCTTTAAATTTTCATTTCCAATTATGTTTTTAACGAGGCGGGTTTTGTTCAACTAAACCGAGCCCTAGGGGTTAAGGTACGAGTCGTTCCTTTCGAGGGACCGAGTTCAAGCACGCCATATTGATTATACTGCAGCTTGTTCAGCAAGCTGCAAAGCGAAGTTTTTTAAAGGGAAGATAAATATTTGGTTGGGTTAGTATAATTATTTAATTGTCTAAATTTCAGTTCTATCAACGTTTAAGATATTCTCTTCATTGTGTCTAAGTTTTCAAATATCATCATGTTTTCTAGCCATGTGTAAATCTGAAACAAACCAATTTCAAGATTTTAGCTACAAACGTAGATTTCAAGGCAGCATCCTGCTGAAGCCAGCTAGCTGTAGCTAGCCTTATTTATTCTTTAAAAAGTTTGGTATATTATTATTTATTCTTATGTTGGGGTTGTGGGTCTTTAGCTAGCTCTTTAGCTACCTCTGGCTGAAGAGTAAAAGTAGGCAAATGTAGTTTGGCTAGCTAAATTAATAATCAATATTTTTTATGCTTTATGCAGTTAGTAGGTAGCGACAACTTTTATACTGTCATGAAAACTTACTCCGCAAAATAAAATTGTTGAGTGATTTTTTTTAGCTGGACCGGGTATTGACAGGCTGTTTGTCATGTTTTTATTTAAACCAAATTTGCAATAAAGTTTTTTTGGAAAATGGTATTGCACCTATACACATGTGCAACACCGTTTACCTGTACTAAGTGCTCAGCCGGTTGTTAGCGTCAGATTGTTTCTTATTTTGTTTTGTTTAAATTGAAGCTGTGATAAGTTTTTTTGAATGTATGACGCCTATATGGATATGCAACATGGTTTACCTTTATGTAGTAAGCGCTTAGCCAAGTGTTAACACAGTGAATCGATGGGCGTTTCCTGTGTTACTGTTTAACCGAAGTTGCGATACAGTTTTTTCGAAAAAGGGTATTATACCTATACGGATGAGTAACATTGTTTGCCTGTACTAAGCACTCTGCCCGAAGTAACATTCATTTTTGAACTTTCAGCGGGAACATTCTCCGGAAAATAAAAGAGGTTGGCCAACTGTTTTTGTTATGACAGTGTAACAACGGGTTGTAAACTGTGTTTTTATTTCAGCTAAAGTTGTGGAAAGTTATTTTTTGGAATATACATTACACCGGAAACATCATAATGTTGTGCGCCTATTTTTTTAAAATATATTATACTGGAAACACCATAATGTTGTGCGCCTCACCAAATTTACGACATTATTATTATTATTACTATTATTTGCCCAGGATAGCCTCTCCAGTTTCTATAGGAACTGTTATCAATGAGGGTCCTGCGAAGGGGGTCCTAGTGCATTTAAAGCTCCCATTTGAGCTACAGAAGGCGTGCAAGCACAACAACCGCTCAACTAGACAACCGCCTAAGATATCAATCCTATTCTCATGCTGAACGTTAAGCAAAAAGGATCGATTCACACTTTTATAGTCTCTGGCATTACTCGGTCGGGGTTTGAACCCAAGACCTTCCGCACTGTAGGCGAACGCTCTACCACAATGCCACCAAGCGCTCCACCTGAATGTGTGGCACAGTTTACGGTTCTTATTAATCGCTCTTCCAGCGTTCAACGCCAATTTACACAGTTACTTGTGGCTTAACCCGGCATTTCGACGCCAGGTCCTCCGGCTAGTCTAAATATTAATACCACAGAATCGCATTATGGATTTAGTCTCTTTTGTTAATTCTAAACCGATGAACATAGTCATAACCTTTTTGTTTCTTTCACCTACCTCTATTTCTTTTTTTATTTTTAAAGTTGTAGGAACCAACTTTATGGTCAAATCTTTGATATCTTAAATTTCATAACGTTTTTAGTCATGTCGCAGGTATAATAAAACATTTCCGAAATATCGCTACACCACAAGCAATAATATTTAATAAATTGATATGCTATAACGTCTTCGTTTCTTTCTTATAATGTTAAGTGTAGCGCAGCATTGTTAAAGTATTCACTTTCACAGATTACTTTTTGTACATTTGGGGAGACCTTACGATAATGGTATAAAATTTGGCGCGTACTAATTTTGGCGCACCCTACTTTCATCGCGATTTCACGCATACTAATTTTGACGCACCTACCATTTGCGCGTAATAATGGTATAAATTTTGGCACATGGCAAGAAAGTTTTGTTTGCACTATACCAACTCTTAATATTAACAAATTCAACAAATATGAACAATTTTCACTAAATTAATGTCATAAAATTTTAGAAGAAAAAAAGTCGCGATTTCGCGCGTACTATTTTTACATACCATTTGCGCGTAATAATGGTATAAATTTTGGCGCATGTTTAGAATTTTGCGCGAAAAAGCGCTAAAATTTATACGCGCCAAATTTTATACCAATAAGGTAACTCTAATATAATTTTAAAACTTTAAAGATTCACGATGCGTGGTGTATTGTTGAGAAAACATGTTTCATGGAGAAGGGGTGACCAACAAAAAAAGGTGCTGATGCAGTTATTCTTACATCCGGCGTCCGACGCCGGGCCCCAGCTAGTATTTCTAAAAAGAATATAAAACAAATAAATACTATAAATGTTTAAAGATATACTAATAAACAGGTTGAAATAAATCAAAAATAAAAACCTCAATAAATTAAAGCAATTTTTTTGGTTGGCGCCTGGCAACCGGCGCTGAAATAGGATTGGATCTTACTCTTTCGCCTGGTCGCTGCGACCAGGCGAAATGTTTTCACGAGCATCTGATTCTGAAGTCTGATAGACTTGCGTTTTTTTTTTACTGCTTTGGGCTACTTAAACTTATGACCCTTGCTTTGCCTGCTAACAGTAACGCGTTGGTTTGTTCTAGCCTTTATCTCACGCACTGCATGAAACATTTTGCAAATTCAAGATAATACCATGTGATAATACCTATTTATTTAAAATGACGGAACAACATTGTAGAAGTTCTGTACAAAACAGGCCACTGGCGAACTCGAAAGGTATAGGGAACAAAATTACACGCGAACAAAAACCCGAAATCTTTTAGCATGCAAGGGTTTTTCATTTATATTTTAAACCTAAAGATTTAAATCTATTGTTACCATGCTTTTTAAGTTTACCTTTTCTACCTAAGATCACGAAAGATCATGATTCATCGCTTAAATAAATATCAATTTTTTTTATATTCATTGTTTTCTTCATCGCTTATTTTAATCCGCGATAAACATAAAAATTTAATCGCTATTCATCACCACTGACACGCCAAAAGGTGGCACTTAGTGGGATTATTCAAGGGAAAAGCGTCCCAGATGGAAGTTATCTGTGACTAGGAGGATCATTATTACAAAGGCAGGGTGATTACCAAGGCAAAATTCTTCGGGGGAAGGGGGTGCAGGGGCGGATCTAGGATTTTTTTCTGGTTAGGCAAAATTTGATAGATTTTTTGGCAAAGTAATGTCAAGGGTTGTGGTGTTGTACGAGGTAAATCGGCCGTTTTGTGTTTTTGCTGTAAAAGGAGCTAAAATTTTCCCAAAAGTAAGGTTTTTAGTTATTAAAAATCCTTCCTAGATTAGAAACGAAAGTTTCTTTATAGCCAAATAAATAACAGTAACCTCCGTAGTATTAACACTTTATCCTTGTTAAAACATGCGGATGGAAAATGCGTCCGTTTAGCAAGTTAGATTCGAAACAGGGTTAGCGTTTCCATAGTTTCTTTGAATGACATACTGGTAATAAGTATCATCATCTAAGCATCTTTTTACGTTTTACGCACATAATACGAGTACAGGTAATAAGTTGGGGAGTTGCTTTATTTCAAAATATGCAATAAGTCTAATAACTAACAATACAACAAAAAATTACATTACAAGACAATTTTAGGAATAGATAGTCAACAGTAGCGCAACGTAGAAATATTGTTTTGAAAATTATAGTCTGTGTTAACAACCTGCAAATGTAAAAAGAAAAGCAGCATATAAAAGTATGAAAGCTTTCCAGTTAGACTTACAGTGTAAGATAGCAACATATAATAAACGTCTACAAAGAGTATATAGTAATCACCTCTTCATGAAGTTAATACAGTTTAGTATTAGGGTTACTGGTGTAGTTTTGCACCAAAGCATTAAGCATTAATAGCAGTTTATTAAGCCAGGAAAGAGTTAGAAATTAGAAAAATAACATCAAAACATTTAACATGTCTGTATATTATTTACCCTCACATGTCCCTGTCAACTATGTTTGAAAAATAGTTTATATAATACTGTAAGATCTTTAAGAAAGTTTTAGTAACTATAGGTCAATTCTGAAGATTCTCATAGAAAAAGCAACATATATACAAATCCTACTCATACCAATAAGTTAACATGACATTTTGATTAGTTTACAGTCTGTAACAGAACGTTCTTTAACATGCAATTCTTGTTGCAATCTGTATTGTTTTACGTGAAAATCATTTCCATGATTTACTTGAATATTCACAAGTTATTTTGATTGATTTTTTTCACCAACTTTGTGGATTATACCAGATATATATCCATTGTTTACAGTTTTCCAATATTATAAGGATTCATAACAAATCGTCTGTGTTCTTTAATTGATGGTGATTTTCGTTGTCAAAAGAATATTCATCATAGGTACCAGGGTGACATCAAAATATCTTATCCTAAAACAAAATTATATACGTTGTATTGCTCAACAAGAGAATAAGAAATATTATAAAACAAACTTGGACTATTCTTAGATTAGGTATTGCTTCATTCTTTTGTTTTTAGCAATTTTATTACAATTAAAAGTAACATGGGAAAATTAAAGAGATCTCTTGTGTTCTTAAAAGTTTTAAAATGAGCAGTGGGATGTTGCATATAAAATGCACTGTTTAAAAGTTCCCACAAAGTCAAAGTTCTTAGGGACAATCACAATAAAAAAGTATATGCTAAACGTATAAATTTGGCGGTGGGACGAGGTAGAATCCTTTGACGTTTAAGTATATCTCATACTGTATACATCGATTTCTTAGAGAACAGAAAGTTTTTTGAACTTGTAGTGTCTACTTGCTTAACAGGGACACATGGCCGAGTGCTTATGATTTCAAGGACTGACAACATTCAAATATTACCTTTTCTGATTTTTATGTTTAGGGGAGGGAAAAGGGATCTGCAGATCTATTAACATTTAGCTTGGACTTTTGCGTTCATGAAAGAGCTGTCCCTTAGTTATCTTACAAGAATGTTTTCTCTCCCAAAGAGAAACAAAGATACACAGTTGCATAAACGGCTGCACGAAGCCTACACGAAGCCTGTGACCTTAAGACGTTAAACAAAAAAACTAACAAAATTCCAACTAATACACATACAGGTAGCTAGTAATACTCTATACCAAATTTAACATACACATCAAAACATCTTCCGACCGCCAAGACAGTGTTTACATAAATTGCCTCAGTTATCTTGTTTAGCATTGGGCTTTTATAAACAAACAATGCATTTGATCGAGGTCAAGTTAAAACCTTTTGTTTTGATAAGAAAAAGATTTAAATCACATGTTTTGTAAGAACATCTGGTGGTTTACCACTTTTAAGAATAGTTCTTGACACAAAAGTGCCTAAAATTCAGGAGCAGCTAAAACTAAAATATTTCAAGTATTACTTACATTAAAGCAATGAATTTATTGTCTCTTGCAGAGGCAGATGAAGGTTTGGTTTGAGACAACAACATGGCACACGTGGCCCAAATACTTCCCTCCAGCATTTCCAATCCTTTCAATATCTAAAAGGGTTTCCAAATTCAAAACTTCTTCATTTAACTTAGGTAGCATACAATTGCTTTGATATTCTAGACATTTGAAGTGCTCCCTGCAATTGGACCTGACCCAGGTAAACCATGTTGAAAAAGAAACACCCACTTGTCCATGTAACCATACCCGTGGCCGTTTTAGGCGTTTAAACTTTAAAACCCACGGACGTTTTAGGCGTTTTTTCTTCACATTCCAGAATTTCATTCATTGGAACTTGAAAACCCGCGGACGTTTTAGGCGTTTTTTCTTCCATCTGTGATTTTCATTCATTCGGAACTTTTAAAACCCGCGGACGTTTTAGGCGAATCGACATTTTGCCTAAGATCTCCCCGGGTTTGCTTATTTGAGTAAAATATCAAAAATCGATAAAACGCCGCATCGTCATGAAGTCGAAATCGGCGGATGTCAAAAATAAATTTATAAAAATAATTTGGTTTTTTTTTATAGATTATTCTATCTATAGAATTTTTTTTTCTAGGTCACAAAATTAGGCTTAGGCAATTGCCTAGGCTGCCTAACCCTAGATCCGCCCCTGGGGTGGGCAATTGTCCGGGGGGCAATTATTCAGTGGAGAATTAACCTAGGTTGGAGATTTCCAGGGAGCAATAATCCAGGAGGGGAGTTATCCTAGGTAAAAATTGTCTGGCAAGAGGGGGCAATCATCCAGGGGAAGTTATCCTAGGTTGGAGTTTTCCAGGAGGCAAATATCCAGGGAAAGATTAGCAAGTGGCAATTATCCGGGGGAAATTATCCAGAGGGAATTGTCCTAGAACCCAAAAAAACATTGCGCCCTATCAGTATTCCTCTTTTATACGTCAAATAAACATGAGTGACACATAAGGACTCGTTTTTATTTGACTCCATTTTGTGAGCGTATGCACAAATTTCTAATTTTGACAAAGTTTGCGCACTAACAAAAAAACTCGTAAGCTTTTCACGCTATAAAGGACAGTGCAGTCAAATGGAAACGAGCCGTAATGAATCGATATCACGATGATATTGAAGGGTCAAGTTTTTATTCATTTGTTTTCAAACTTTTATTTCATGTTTCAAAAGTTTTATTCAAATTTTTCAAAGCCTTTAATAGATTTGAAAAGGTTTTCATTGCCAATTATAAATCCTTGTATCCAAACTTTCAAATCATTCATATTAGAAAAAAGACAGAAATTTTTGTAACTTTTTAAAATTATTTTATCGGTTGGCGTAAACTTCTCCTTTTTTTAAAAACAAAGACGGAAATATAAAACAAAAAGATTTATAAGATAATTGGAAATCAATTAATTATGATTATAAATGTTATTACGTCATCGTACGACTTTCTATTAATAGAAGTTCATTCCGTGGTTAACATATTTTTTCAATACAAGCCACATTCATTTGCTATAGATATCTAATTGAGACACATAAGCAGTCGCGAAGATAGCTAGGATAACTGAATTTTGACAAAAAGTTTTCTGGACATTACGAAGAAAGAAGAATTTGTTAGGTTAATACGAGCCGAATGCATTTATTTAATATTTTCAAGATTATTTTACTTCCAGAAATGAAAGCAACAGATACGAAATATTACTTTAACATTATTACAATCATCTATGGATAAAGATAAAGCGACTTTTCTGCAAGTTACACTGAAAATGTGAAAAGACTAACTCTATAAAAAGATTCATGTACGTTTTTTTATACAAGCAACATCTTCTTAAAGCGAAAGCCCATTTTAATCGCAAAGCACGTAGTACTTTGCGCAAGGCGCGCAAAAACTCAAAATGGCGAGGATATAAACAAATTTATTGGTTGGAAATCATGAAATTACGTCCTTATACACTACATAAAAACTGCTCTAAAAAAAGTCAAAATAATTTTGACTTTCACAACAATCAGCGCATGCAACAACGTTCTTTAATATTTCGCAATATTTACACTTTAATGCTTTCTCCTTGAACCGACGTGCTAAAGGATTAAAGTGGACTTTCGACTTTAAGCAACATGAATCAACTTATATGTAACGGCAATTCTTGCGGACGGGTTCGCGTCATAATACCGGTTAAACCAATCACGGGTCAGTATTCAAATTAAACAGCCATTATTAAATGGTGTACATATGTCGTAATCATGATGTTTTTGTGGTCAAACCTTCATAAATACACGACTGGATTTTTCAAGGAATTTTTTTTCTTATCGTTTAATCTTTAATATGTTTTAGATACTGGTTAAACTTTGTAATTTAGTTACATTTTAACGCCTTTTTGCTTGTAAGTTCTATTTAGTTAAGATTTCTACAGTAAAGCTTTGACCGTGAAAAGTCTACTTTGTACACCAAAGAAGAGCAGGAAGGAGAACATTCCGACTGCAAGAATACAGAAACATTGAGCAACATTGAGCATTAGTAAAAACTTTGTGTTGTTTACATATGAAAAAAGTACGGAAGTCCATATCTGCCATTTAATGTTGAGCAGTAGAATTAGATTTCTACTGCGCAGAAGTCATATTTCTACTGCGCAGTAAAACTGTGACTACTGCGCAGTAGATGAGTATTTACTGCGCAGTAGAAAATGTTCTACTGCGCAGTAAAAATATGTTTACTGCGCAGTAGAAATATGTCTACTGCGCAGTAGATATATATCTACTGCGCAATAGAACATGTGCTACTGTGCAGTAGAATCGCGACTACTGCGCAGTAGACAAATTTCTACTGCGCAGTAATCAAAGTTCTACTGCGCAGTAGAATTCTTTCCACTGCGCAGTAGGACGTTGACTACTGCGCAGTAGAACTTCAACTATTGCGCAGTATAGTATGAGGCTTTGAGTTATGTTTTTTAGACAATTTTTGCGGCATTCCATAATAGTTGACAAGATTTTTGAAACGCGAGTGTACACTAAGAAGAATATAAGAATAGTGACTGCTGCGCAATAGATTAACGGCTACTGCGCAGTAGAATTGTTTTTACTACGCAGTAGTGATCTATTTCTGCTGCTCGACAATAGTGGCAGATATTGGCCACCGTAAAAAAGGATGTACGCACGTACGTATTTTCAGCACAATTTGACAAAAAATTTAAGCAAAGTATATATTTTTTTACCATAGTGCAATAAAAATATACTCTTACTCTGATTAATAAATCAGGAAAAAATATAAGCTTCTTGCACGCTTAATCAATTTTAACCAATCATAAAAAATATAAGATCTGATTGGTTAAATTAACGTCTTTGCTGGTTTATTACTACTTTGTTGAGGAAAATTATTGTTTTCTCATTAAACGAGAACTTTTCGTTAAAAATTTTCCATCATTTCTGCTCAAATAAACATAAATTATTTTTATGAAACGAACATTGTTGTCGGTTCAATTATTCCTTTCTTCTCATACAGTCAAAGTCACCAAGTCCATGCTCTCAACCGCTGAGAATTTAAGTTTAATTATTTAGATAGATTAGGATATATTTGTAGCAAGTTGAAGGAGTGTTGCATTCAATTCAAATGTTTAAAATTAAAAAGATTTATCTTGAGTTAAATGACACCATAACATAAATGTTGCAGATTATTGGTGTCTAAATAACATTCTTTTACACAAAGTTTTTTACTGTTATTCTTTTGTTTCTGATTAGTGCTAAAATGGATTAATTTCTTCGTCTCTTGGTAGAAAGTTTAACGATTAAATAGGCGCTAGAGCGTCTGTATTCTGTATGAGACATGAATAAAAACTTCTTAGAAATTCTTTTAGGATTATTGGAACCAATATATCAGTTACAAGTAGTACATTAGATCATTCTTTAGAAAAACAATTCTTTCAACTACAATGGCTGCTCCGCCGATAGTATCAAATGAAATCCAGTTACCAGATGGTAGAATTGGAGTGCCAATATATATTCAATCAACGAGATCACAACCCGTTATTTTAAAATGTCATGTTATTACAATCAGAATCTGCGGTAAGTCATTAAATTATGATAGACAAGCATCCAGCAGCAGATTTCATTGTGTTATTGCACGAGCTTCCGGTGTCGAAGGTCTTGGGTTTTATCCCCGACAGAGTTATACCAGAGACTATAAAACTTTGAATATGTGTTTTTTCCTTTGCTTTTAATACAACAATAGGATTGATATCGTCAATCAAACTATGCATTAAATCACGAGACTCTGCGACACTATAAATTCTCCAAATTATAGTAAGGAAAAATTATTATAAAACACTTTTTATAAAAAAATATATTTAGTAGATGGTTTTAAATAAGTGAATCGTTAGATTGGAAGAGGGCTGACAAGAAAATCTTGGTTGTTTTTACAACCCGTGTTGACCCAATAAACGTGTATCTAATATTTTCTCATTTAAAAGGGATTTCCACGTAATTACTGTTGTAGGCAAAATAAGTTATCTTGATAGTAAACATTCAAAAGCAAAAAAGAAAACTTTGCTTAGAAGTATGTTCGTTAACTATTTTACAATTTTTTTTTCAATGAAAGCAATTTATTTATCGCATTTATCGCATTTATCACTTTCGAATAAATAACATGTTTTAATTTCCTGAATTATCACCAACTCTGATTTTACGTAGGCGCGAAAATCTTTTTTTAAAAAACCGCGCCGTTATAGAAGGCCGCACAAACAACAAATTTGAATTGTTCAGGAGAATAAAGAGGAGAGAGCTGAGGTAAAAAAGCCCCCAAAATAATAAAAGAATGTGGTCAGGAATTGTGGCCATGTTTAATTGGATTGTTTATAAATCTTCCTCCCATCGTAATGGAAAAATACTGTTTTTTATAAAAAAAAACCGGCAGGGTCAATAAATATAAAATTCTTTGGTCTCATTTTATATTTAGCGATAATCCAGATTGTCATGGGATTCTTTCAGCAGTCTGCATATGTTTGGAACGTATTTGGTGGAATTTTATCAACGTCATTTGGCTTACTCTCCATTATCACTGGTATTATTGGTTTAGTATTTTCCTTCTTCGTGCATTCGCCACGCTTAAATGGAACGTATATGGGGTTCTCAATTACAACAGCTGCTTACGCTTTTGCCCATGCTGTTATAATGCTTCTTATCGGTGTCTACGGTCCTGGTATATCAGCACTTGTTTGTATGGGGATCTCAATAACAGCAAGTATCTTCTGTTGCAAGACCAACATTTGTTGTCAAAGTTACCAAGGAAACGGTAGGTACATTACTGTTGCATTGATGCACCAATTCCGACTGTGTTGCATTGATGCACCAATTCCGACTGTGTTGCATTGATGCACCAATTCCGACTGTGTGTATCTATCTGTCTGTGATAAGCAAAGGCGATTATAAATTTATAGTCGCTAGTTCACCACAGTGAATACACTTACTGAGTATTTTATTAAAAAGGTTTGAATTTTTTCCGTTTTGTATGAATTTTACCAAAAAATTTTAATGCTAAAATCTTGCAATTTGTCATAAGTGGATTTTCTCACAAATCATAATACTCGCACAATTTAGCTGGAAAATGAAGCTTAACCCTATTCGGTGCTATGGTACATGGCTACAATACTTACTGAGTTTTAATAATTATCTACTAAACAACTGCATGTCAAACTTTTAGGTCCCATACCTTTCAGAGGCTTTGATATTGGCTATTACTCGAAACTACCCCTAAAAATCTCTATGAAACCCTTATAATGCGGAAACTATAATAACTCTTGTTAGGATTATCTTTAGAACTTGAAACTTACAACACAACTTTGTTTCATCAAGAAGAATCATTTTGCAATTTTAAAAATAAACTAGAAATTAAAAAAAAGGTTGCGAAGCATTACGCAAGTTGCAAGCAAAATTGAAACTAGCCAATAGTTGTCCCTAGTGCTTTTGTTTCTCTTTGATATAATATGGCGAGGTGCTTACATCTTACTGCAGCTGATATCTGGGAATACACCAAAACTGAATATCATAGACGTAGAAAACCCTGGGGACAAGGTTGTAAAATAAACTCACCGAGGAACAACAACAACTCGTTGCGCAAAAGTAGTGATTTTTTGGCAAAAATACAATATATATATGCGGAATATTTCTTTTCAGAAGGTACGAGAAATTTAGATCGCGCGAAACTAAACAAAAACGATTACTGAGAAATTTCGTAAAACCTCTTACCACAGAATTATAAAATTAAATATTGATAATAATCACAATATTGTCAGTGTTGGCCGACGTAAATCCAACATTGAAGTTTTTAGCGCCAAAAATCCATGCAAAGTTATACTTTTATAAAGTTAAAACCCTTATTCTGAAAGAAATGCAATACATCGAGTTGTACAATCCGTAGTGTGCGAAAATGTCACGAATTAAGGGGATGCGCGTCGTAAGGTACACTCTTTCAACCGGAAAATAATACCCGGAACGCAGATAATAATAGACACTTTCGCGTTAACGATTTCGGAGATGAGAAGGCGAACGAAGCAGCTTGTGGGGTCGTAAAAATAACGGCACTAGTTATGAAAACCGATTTCTTGAAGCCACGGAATCCACAGAATCTGCTGCAATGAATTTCGAAAACTCACGGGAAACAATAAACAAAAACAAACAATCTACAGAAACGAAAACAATTTATTAACTTTATCAAGATTTATAAAACAGCTTCAAATTTTTGACAGAAAAACAATAACAACGCGGTGTGAGGTTTCGCTTTCTTCTTTTTATCTCACGTATTGAAAGATAACATCTCTCGCTCTCATTGTACGCAATCTAAAAAGAAACAGAAAACATTTTTATATAGTATATTAAATTATATATATAGCAAAGTGTCTAAATACATTAAAATCCAGTGCCTTTGAGGGACGATATTCAGAGCTAAATTTCTAAACTACAAATATATATCATTTTTTGGGACAGAGTGCTCAAAAAGTGTTTACTAGATACAATATGCTTGATATAATTAATAAAGGCATGCAAATCTGTTTACTTTAAGGGGTTGGTAGTTCAGTCGGTAGAGCGTTCACTTCATATTCATATGGGTTCAATCCCACATAACAGTTGTTGCTTATTGAACAGAAATTTAAAAGGTTTTTGTAACTCAAATGGAAGCTTTTTAACACTCTAGAACCGTCTATGTTGTCCCTTCTGGAAAAAAAATGACAGGGTAAATATATTGGAATTAATGAGGCTAACCACATAAAATATAGATCACTACTTTTTGTGGCCAAGACAACAAAATTGAAAGCACTGTTCTTCATTTGGGAAGTACAAATTGTATTTAAATATTTGCCCAAGCTTGCCCTCATACTTATGGCTTTTTTGGCCAGTTGACACGCATACTAATCTACCATACTGAACACAAAAGTTACGAAAAACACAAAATTTGATTAAGGTCTATTATGTGGTTTCACATTCTTAAAGGGTCATTCAAGAGTAGTTTTTACGTATCATAACTTAGCTATATACCACATTATTGTAAGCTCATGAAACACAATGCAAAAACATAGGGTAGTAAAGAAAATGACGAAGCCCTAAATATCTTTATATATGTCCAACCTTAATCTTCCAAAAACAATAATTACATTAACGGTCGCCACAATTATCGAACAAAAGTCCACTTGGTCATTCGTGACTTCACACGTCGTACATAGCTCACTTCTTGAAAAATTTATTGCAAGATTCGAGTGTTGAAGAATTTAACATGCGAAAGTAGGTAAACAAAGTAGAACTTCCAGGTAAAGGCACCGTTTGATAAAATAGTTTATATTTAGAACATACATCAGTAAAAAGAGGCTAGTACAAAAGTTTTTAACCACAAATGAGCAAATATATACCTTAAAGAATGAAGAGGTATATTTTCCCGTTAGTTTTGGATTGGTGACTTAAATTTATTTCCACGATGCAACAAAAAAAAGAAGCAACTTGAGTTTTAGGAAATATTTAAAAATTGTATAATAAAATTTAAAAAGAAAGAGTTTTGTTAATACTTTACGGATTGAATTTTCTTCTTCTGACTGTAGCTAGAGGTAGCTAGCTAATGATGCAATTGAAGGATGACAGCAAAAAATATTTTCCATGGTGGTCACAGGCACCAAAAAGTAATTTAGTTAGCTAGCTAGCTACATCAAACCAAGGAAAAAACGTAAAATAACTTTCAAATCATCCATACCTTCGCAACTCACTTTTCTTCTGCTGTATGAAAAGGATACCACAAACATGCCAATTCAAGCTGATAATTTGGTACTTTAAAATCTTCTTTTTAATGAAGCCATAAATATAACACGTTTTTGCGCATTATAAACGTTCAAATTAATATAGTGTGTCTTCAAAGAAAAGGTACAACCTTGTCAGGAATTTTAGGTTTAAATGGTCAATCAGAATTATTTCTATTTTACAAAGCATTGGCAAGGATTAATTTTTCAATGGATTTTCATTATTTTTTACAATTTTATCAATATGCCTGTATCAACGTTACAAGACAAGTTAATTTGTTAAAAAATAGTAGAAAAATGTTAACATTAGTATTGATTGAATAACTCAATGCCTGCAGTTGTTTCAATTTGAGTGCATCTTAAAATCTCAAGAGTTTTTTGTTAGCGTGTGTACACTTTAATAAAATACACCTTTCCCGAATTTTATTTTTATTTTTTTTGAATTACTGCTGCTATTTCTCAACTTTTTCAAACAAAATGAATGTAATTTTCTAATTAATTTTATACACACACCAATTAAATGATGTTAAATATGATTTTAAAGTTAAAACCAATAAAATTCTAAAACTTGAATTTCTTTACACCTGCTATTATTATCGGTCTGAATAAAAAAATGTTGTAATTTTTTAGCCGTCCAAAGTAAATTTATTAGTAAAACCAAGGCGAAATTAAAAATTTTTAGGATGCTAAATAATTCCGTAACCTTAACTAAGCTTGATTAAACAAGTTGTCATAGCTTTACCTTACCATAATGATACAATAACCACATTTGTTAATGCTTTGCTTTGATCTAAATCAATGCATTTTAAAAGTAAACATATACTCTACCTTACATGTTTTTTATTTATTTATGTAGATTATACTACATATTCCTTTATGAATGTATTTCTATTTTTATTTTTTTTGTATCCATAGCACCTTCACTTCCAATGCAGTACAGTTATGAGCTGCCACCAGACAGAAGTAATGAAGCGCTTCCAAATTTTCAAGCGGTTTTTGTAGACCACAACGTCAACAACGATAAAAGTGAACCACCTCCACGCTATGAGGAATAAAAAATTTGTATTGGTACTTGTGAACAGTTTTATAACTATAACTAATGGTATACTTTGTACATAAGGTGCACATTTCTGTTTATTGACAGTATATGGGTTTGTTTAGCAGTATAATTTTCATACATTCGATTTTATAAATTGTAGTTTTTGTTGAAAGTTAAGGTCGTAACTATATGGATAAAAATCATTAAATTTGATAATTTTCAAAAACTTCTAGATTTATGGCAAAACCTACATGCAACTTAGATATCTTTGTTAGAAAAAAGTATAGTATTTTGGAGCTAAAAACCGATAATCATGTGCATAATTAACGACACAGAAATATTATTTTTGACTGTGTTTTATTAGTTCTAACATTATGTGCACCCGAAAAATTTGGAACAAATAAAGTTTAATTATTTAAAACAAAGTCATGTGTTAGAAAATTACCACCCGTAAGTTGACGAAGTGGGAGCATTTAATTGATTGTGTGAATGGAAATGACTTCCTCATAGTGTAGAGATATGCGCGTATATACCAATTCCGGACCTGCTAGAATATATTAGCCATCAATCGAAACTACTTGTCATTGTTTTAAAATTGACTTGAGTTACCTTGCAGACTAATCAGTCATACTAAATGAAGTGTTCAATCACCTGGGGTAATCTCCGCTTTTTTGGAAAATAGTTTACCTATTATTATTTTTGTTTTAACAAATTGATATTATGAAGACTTGGCATCTTGTGTTATATTGCTTTAAGAATATTATGTTATGTTTGGACCAGCAAGAATATGTTTTCACTGATTTAAAAAAATTTCAAATGTTTGGAGTACGCCTCCGTTTACTATTCCAACCCCCTCTACTATTACAATTTCTGGATTGTCCAGCACTCCTCTCTCCGCCCTCCACCCCTACTATTTCAGCCTCCCCCGGAGTATGTATTTGTATATATGCATGCACTCTTTCATAAACAATTGATTTTTTGCACTTCGCCCCAAATATTGTTTAGCTACTTAGGAAAAACCGCCCCTAACAATTTTTTAGTCATTTTTTACCTGGGCAATATATACGGGACGAATTGTTTATTTCCAAAGTATTTTAAAATGACTCAGAACTGTGTAAAACCAAAACATTAAAATTTGCTAAATTTTTATTCAAAGTGCCACTGTAAGTTAAACTTTCAAGGGTTCTTGTTCTGACAAACTATACATAGATCTTAAACTCGAACCATGGAAATTGTTTGTTATTTGACGAATTATTTGCCAAACAAATTGTTTAAATTTCGACCATTGCTAAACAATTGTTTAAAATGTTGTCAATTTTAGGGGCGATTGTTTAAAGTTGGCATTGTGTATGAAAAAAATATTTCTATAAAATACGCACATAATACGAACTTTCAACGGTTTAATTAATTAATAAGATCTTAAACAATGATAAGTTTTGCTGGCACCTGTATGCCCCACTAAACCAATTCTGAGCGTACCGTGGTGTGTATTGCTTCATCATGAAGACCCTACAGAACTGGCAATAGCTCGTTTTTAACGCTGTTTACCTGCACTACACATATGCTGAAGTAAATCTCTCACAGCCTTTTTGGTGCTTAGAGTTTTGGCAAGGTAATTTTGTTTGAATACTTCCAGAAAGCTAAAATTTTAAAAATATTTGTGTTCTTTAAATGGCTTTGTACATTACGTCCTCGTGACTGTGCCACAGCATGGAATTTTCATGAAAACAAACATGTTCATATAATATCCATAAGTTATAAGAGTTAAGTATTTGGGAGGGTGAGAGGGAAAGTACCCGCGAACCTTAAATCCTGAAGAACTTATGTTTAAGTGATACAAATATATTCCAAGTAAACATTTAAGTTAGTGACGTCATATGGAATTATTCTCGTATTTGCGTGAAAGAATCCACTGTATCTCTCATTGAATCTATGTAAGGAATACCAAAGTGTTGAAAAAATATACAACACAGTAATTTGAATTTTGCAACATTTCATATTTATACGTTAAAATAAAATGTCTAAATAAAAATGCAAAATGTCTAACAGAATTGAAGATGTCCAACAACCGTTACGTAAAAAGCTAAATTTGCTAAAACTATATCCTTGCTTTGCCCATGTCAAAAGTAGACCAGGAACAAAAAGCATACCAGGCATTAAAAACTCTAATATATTTCGTTAAGTCATACAAAATAGGTTCTTACAAAATTTCCACAATATACAGTTTGTAGCACATTATACCAATATCAGCTATTCAGTCTATTGCATATAGCAACCATCCTAAAGTTTTACACAAAATGTAAGAATCAAAAGTTAACAGTTAACGACACATAGAATAGAAATATAAAAACTTGTATCATTTTTGTATATTGAATGCTGCCCTTTCAATCCGAAAAATTAAAAAGAACGGTTTGACCCAAACAGATCCAAACCTAAATCAACAAAAATCAATTATTTTGTCTACACATAAAATCTTACAAACAAGTTTCAAAAAATCGATTTAAGTATAGAAAAACCGGTCATTTCGATCACATATCAATCTCTCCCATAAAAGTTCACACAAAATATATAAAATCACAGATTTCATGCTGTAAAATGAAATTATACAAAATATTTTTTCGGTAATATTGCATATTGTCTTCCCTAACAAAAGAGCTAAAAGATAAATTCCTTGAGACTCTTGCAAAAGTTGGGTATAAAAACACATTCCAGGATGTCGCTATGATTTCATACGATCGGAGCATTACAGGTCAGATCTTTGTCGGCTTTCAAAGTTCCCATGCGTGATAACAATGCAGTGTTTTCGAATTTAACAATCGAATATATTTCAAATGATCGCAACGTAATATATGTAAACATTGATTTAAAGGAGAGGCGAGCAAAAAAACTATTTTGTGGCAGCCAGAAAATAAATTTTAAGCGAGGGAAGGAAAAAACTTTGACTCTAAATCCTAAAATCTACTAAAATAATTATTAATACAACAAAGAAATAATTGTGTTTTAGAGCTAAGCATTCATACTTTTTGTAAACAACTTTTTTGCAGCTTCTGCATGGCTGATTTCAAACATTCAAGCTCAAGCATTAATTTTTTCTTTGAAACTTGAAATCTATGTCTGACTGGTTGGAAGTATTTTAAAATGATTAAGAATTTTCTAAACATCTATCAGCGTTTTTTACTTCTGACAATAAGAAATGAATTGCGTTAAAAAGTAGTGTGTGATCCACATAAATCTTTATTGTCGTTAGGTATGTAACAAAACTATTATTGCTCTCAAACTTATCCACTCTTGACTTTATCTACCTTGCCTCGATTCGTGAAATATTACCTCAGTGGAAAAATCTTGATACTGGTACTGGGCATGCAATGCTTATTATAATTCATTAACGTGAAGTAAGCGCGTCAAAGGAACATTGCACGACTTTATCAGTCACAGGTTATAACTGATGTAGTTTATTTACTTTATAACAGAAGATACAAGCAAATATAGAAGTTACGAGACAAATTATACTTGCTCCAATCATAGAAAAGCAAATATTGCCACTGAAATGTTTAGTGAACAATATAATAATATACGCCAAAGCATAACACGTAGTTAATATTGAGAATACCACATAAGTTCTGTTCAAACATGTTGAGTGCATTAAAAGTGTCCAAACTAATCCGGTAACTCCAGTAGCAAAACAGAGCAGACCAAATGGTGATGATAAAACTCCTGCATCATTGCTACAGATGTATCCGAGTTGGACGAACAGGCCTGTTGCTATTTGTACGCCACCTAAAAAATAATGAACAAAAAGTAGTGTTTTACATTTTGCCTTGTTATTTACTTATACAGGATGGCCATTTCATTGTTGGAAAGTGTTATGTGGGTTCCGTGTATACATTAAGTATACACCATCATTACCTACCCAATTTCAGTCACATTATATGGATTGACCCGTAGCTGCGTTAAAGGCACTTCCTAAACATGGCCACGCTGTGAACCGAAACACGGGCCTTGTGAGTGCGAAGTGAACTCCTTAACCACTTGTCCACGCGCCATACATTTCTGAATTGTTAAAAAAGTGTTAGCATATTTACTAGATAAAACTTGCTGGCATCAAGTATTGTCACCAACTTACAATTCTTTTATTACGGCTAGTATTGTCCTGTTTAAACTTACATTTTTGAAAATTTTTTTAAAGAAAATAAGTGTTAAGTTTCTTTTGCAGCATCCATGTAAAATGATTCGCCAAACCAAGCTTGCTAATTTTTTTCATCGGTCTCAATTTCAGTGACTGTCTCAAAATTACTTTGCGTCGTCAACGCTAAAGTCGCAACGGTACAACAACAAAAAGAAATTAAAAAAATATTACTCTTCACTTTTTGAAAGGTTAATTTATACCTTGCTAGTTGTCAATGACAAGTTGCTACAGGCGCAGTTACTCAAATGTTCAAACCTAGTTGCCAAGCAACAACTTCCTGAGAACGTTTCTAACAATGTCGCTTTGCAGATAGCGACATCTTTAGCCTTTAACTTATTATTATTATTTTATTATTATTATTCATCTTTATACAGGTTTATCTACGTCAGTAAATATATACAGGATATATGTAAATGTTACTGTTATCAATGAGAGACCTGTGTAAAACAAAAAATAACAAAATATAAAATTTTCGAAGTAAGATTTAAACGGAGAGAAATAAAAAATTCGCGGATATTGAAAAATTTAAGAGAATGAACATTGAGAACCATATATGAGAAAATTAAAAATATTGTGAAAGACTTTGTGCGAAAAATTTTCAAGTATATCAAGAAACACGATGTAAGAAACGACGGACGACGTCATCACACAATCCATACATTGGCAGTGAGAGGACGTGGAAATTGTGTTGTTTGTGTCGTTGGCGTCAACCGTTCCTTCCCACATCGTGGATGAACCAGAAAAGTTTAAAAATCATAATTGTTTACTAGTTTTTTAAATAAATTAAAATTAGTTTCTTTCCTAATACTAACAGGTAGGGAGTTAAAAATAACTGCTCCCTGATAATATGATAATTTCCTCCCAGCTTCAGATTTAATTGATGGGAGCCGAAGTGAACAGTTCTTTCCTCGAGTGTTTATCGAGTGGTTGATCATAACATATTTCCCATCAGTTTCGAAATGTAACGATTTGAAGACGTCAATAACAATTTTTCTTTTCAGTCGTATTGTGAAAGTTGGCCATTTTTTACGATTTTTGACAATGAATTTTGCTTTCAGAAATAACGATTCGAATTTCAATCGCCATGTATCGCTCATGCCACCATAAACAGGGTAGCAGTAGAAAATTAGAGGTTGAATCATTGACGTGAATATCTTCTCAGCAACAATTGGTGAAATGTTATGTCTTACTTTCTTGAGCATTTTGAGCCTTGAACTAACCCGCCTGTACATTCGTTGAAGGTGAGAGCTCATGTTTAGATGGCTATCCATGATTACACCAAGATATTCGTAGAACGCAGGCTGGTGGATTTCATTGTTATTGATTGTTATATTGATCTGGGTGTTACGTGATCGAGATGTAAATGTTACAAATTCTGTTTTTCCTTTTTTTGGGTTTAGGATAAGACAGTTATCTTGCATCCATCTGAACACTTTTTCAGCATCTGAGTTTATACATTTTTCGATCTCAGTTAGCGATTTGTGTGAAAAATAAATCACTGTGTCATCAGCATACATTAATACGTTGCAGTAATTTAGCTGGATCGGAAGGTCGTTTATAAGAAGGACAAATAGCAGAGGTCCCAATATCGAACCTTGGGGTACACCATGGGTAACAAACTCCTTCTCAGAAAGTACTCCATCAACGTTAACGATTTGGCTTCGGTGAAACAAGTAGCTAGATATCCAATCAACCTCTTTACCAAGTATGCCATAGTAAGGAAGTTTGTAAAGTAAACAACTGTGGTTAACAGTGTCAAATGCTTTTTTCAGGTCCATAAACAAGGCACCTGTTACTTTGCCTTTGTCCATGTTTTCGCGGATGTTATTTGTAAGTTTGGTAACTGCATCACTAGTCGATCGTTTCCGGCGGAAGCCATACTGGTGTTTGCTCAGGAAGAAGTTTTCTTCCAGGTAGTCAGCTAGTTGGTTATAAACGACTCTCTCGATGGTCTTCGACAGGATGTTGAGCACAGAGATCGGACGGTAATTATCAATATTACTGCGATCTCCATTTTTAAACACAGGGTTAATTTTTGCAGTTTTCTCTGATGTTGGAAAGGTGCCAGATAACAAGCTTGCATTTATTAAGAACGTAAGTGGTGCTGCAATTACGGGAGCAATATCCTTTACAATTCTTGCAGGTGATGTGTCCGGACCTGCCGCTTTCGATGCATTTGTCGATTCTAAGATTTTTAATGTTTCTCGGACTGTTAATTCTTTAAACTTAAATGTTGCATTAGTTCGGTTTATATCCTTCAGGGGGTCCCGATGGTCAAACATTTTCCATGTGTAATTAATGATTTTACAGTTCATTAATTTGGATCCGACTTTCGTAAAAAACGAACAAAATGCATTTGATATACATTTGGGATTCGATACATTTTCCCCATTGATTTTGAAAAATTTACTTGGAGCACATGTACCCTTAGTAGGATAGCAGTTTTTGATTTGCTTCCAGAAGTCGCTAGGTTTGTCAGTGGATTGCTTAAATACATTTCTGATGTGGTTTGCTTTTGCAGCACGTATCTTTTTTGTTACAGTATTTCTGAGTTTCTTATAATTGTCCCAATGAGCATCAAGGCTAGTTTGTTTGAAGCGGCGTAGTTGATAATCTCTTGTGTGCATCAACTGACGTATTTCTCGTGTCAACCAGGGACTGGGCTTTCCCCGAACATTTTTCTCCTTCAGTGGTGAATGTTTGTTGATGGTAGATGTGACGTAATTTTTGAATAAATCCCAGCCTTTGTTGAAATCGACAGCTAAACAGTTTTCCCAAGGTATGTTACGAAGTTCGTTCTGTAAGTCTTCTTTGTTATATCGAGAGTAATCACGCGCCGTTATTCTTTTTGGTTGATAGCGTTTACAGTTCATTTTTCTATTGATGCCAATTAAACCATGATCACTTATGGAATTTGTGTGCACCAATGTATCGGTAATTACTATTTTGTTTGTCGTATAGAACAAATCGATAAGTGTTTTACTGTTCTTTGTTATTCGCGTGTATGACTTTATTAACTGACTGAAACCGTGCAGTTTTACAAGATCTTTCAAGTCGGAATGGTCTCCGGGGACCTTATAATTGCAGTTAAAGTCCCCGCACATAATCGTTTCTTTGTTCTCTGCTGTAATCGCATCCAAAATATTGTTAAATTTTTCAACAAAGTTTCTGTCGAGGTATTTTGAGTTATCAGGGGGTCGGTAGCATGAAGAAATGAGCAACGGTTTCGATTTTTTGGGGAAGAATTCAATCCATAGAAATTCAATTCCTTCAATTTCTAAATCATCTCTCCTGTTGTAGTTCAGATCGTCCCGAATATAGAGTGAAACTCCTCCATGGCCTTCAATTACACGGTCTTTTCGTTCGAGTGTGTACCCCGGAATCTTTAATTGTGCATCTGTAACAGTGTTGTTTGTGTGAGTTTCGGAGAAACTGATAATATGAACAGAGTTTTTGGTATCTAACAAGAATGATTTTATGTGATGTAACTTTTCTTCGATCCCATTAATATTTTGGTGCATGATTTTAAATCCTTTCTTACCAATTAATCCAGAAATTTCAGGATCAAGTGAATTTATGATATATTCAGGATCAGCAGGAGTACAATCAACACAGAAAAATCTCTCTTCATCACAAACAAATTTATCATTTAAACATTTCAAGTGAGATAAATTTTTACACGTATAACATTTCTCTGATGTTTGATTTCTTCTGATAGTTTTCCCACAACTATTACAGGAAACATTGTTGACTAATGCCAAAAACAACAGCAAAAAAAAATTTAACACAAAAAACACGTCCGTACGGACAGCCGCCATTATTATTCCTATTTAAACTTATATTTAAACTTAGCACATAGCTAACATGGCTACGAAAAAAGAAAAAAAAGATGTTCACTTACCGCATATCCAGAGACCTTTGATGTAATTTTTAGGTTTAAAAACTTCTGAACCATCGATTGGGTCATACCCTTCATTGCTATTGTGAGTAGGTTCTGTTTCAAGTGATAAAATTGGCTGTGTACTCATCAGGACTGCTCTATGTTTTTTATCAACGAAGAAAAAACACGATAGCTGTTATGTGTTATTCTTAAGAGTTTGAAGTTATACCATGGAGTTATACATACACATTAGTTATTAATTAACGCAAAGAAATTAAGACATGCCAATTAATTTGTATTTAAACTTTTAATTAAAGACGTTTAAAACTAGTATAGAAAGTGTTGCGGAGAGGTTGCCAAGGCAAAGGCATTAAGCACGGCAAGGAAAGGGCACGGCAAAGGCAGGCAAGGAAACAGGAAGAGGAATCAGAAAGGCAGGGGTAGGCAAGGCACGGGAGGCACAGGCAAGGGTATAGTAGGCAGGCACTAGAAAAGGCATAGGAAGAGTAGGCAAAGGAACGGTCAGCGCTGGCAAGGCCAGGGAACGGCAAGGCAGGGGCAGGCACCTTAATAGAAAATCTCCCCCCTACAACTCAAAGATTATGTATACTCAATATGTCTAAGATATGTATCATATTAGGCCAGGAGTATAGAACATATTGAGGTGCAAATATTTCAAATTCAATAGCTCATAAAAAAGGTCTCAAATTTATATCAGGCCAATATACAGTGAATCATGTTAGCAGAATTATGTGCCAATACAAGTATTTAAACAAACAGGAAATTTTTTCATTTTTCTGAAATTTGTTCTGATTGAACCCAAAAAATGAATTATATATATATTTGAAGATTTTCAGTACGTGTTGCTGATTGCACAAAAACCGCTTGTCAGAATTTATATAAACACCTGGGTAATGTAGACGTTAAAAACGTTTCCTGATATATATATATATTTATTGAAATAATTTCCGTTTCTGTAACTTGAGCCGCACTGGTGTATGCTCACCGGCAGGGTTAAAAAAGTTTATTTCCTGGACGTGCGTACAATATATATAGCTACAATCGTCCACAAAAATATGGCTGTCCATTCACCATCAATGTTAAGAACTGCCCTTTTTGGCTAAGCAACATAACCGATTACACGTGACATACCTTTATATAAACATTGATCATGAGTAAGAACAGAACGTACTATCTGCAAAATATCTAGCTAGATATGTTCTTTTTGCTGACATTGCTAAACTTTTTGGTTCTTGTTTTTTGGTATAAAATTTCTAGAGACAACAAATTTTGTGGACGATAGTAGCTAGAACGAACTATGTGCTGGGACATTCCTACAGAGTAGAATTATCTCAGTCACTGTGAGTAGTGCATAGCTATAGCTACTGCAGCTAAAAAAATTGTCTAAAATAAATTTTATGTAGTTGATTTTATGCTAGCTACAGTAGCTAATTTTATGCTAGCTTTGTAGCTTTTTTTATGCTAGCTATATGACACTGTTTGCTCTTTTTTTATGCGAGCTATGGCTAGCACAAAAAAGAGCAAACAACAAGTAGCTGGCTATGCTATATAAGTTCTCTTATTATTCCAGCTAAGTCGGCAGTTTTATGCTAGCTAGTTTTAGGTAGGACTAAGGGTAAGAAGGGGTTCATTACAAGTAAAAAATTAGTGATTTATTAGCTAGCTAAACATACCCTTTCTTCGTTTCTTGAAAATAACCTTCCGTCCATTACGACCAACAAGCCAATATGGCCATCAACGCAATTTTCATTTCAAGCGCTATGAATCTGAGAAAATGTCACGTGATATTAGTAAGAGTGACCGTGGCTAAAGCCCTATGCCGACCTGATCTCAACTGGAAACGGCATGGTCTCGACCAACCAGATTTTCACGGAACATTTTAAAGAAATGACCTTAAAAAAAAGTTGGGTAAGTGGGGTCAAAAACGCCCACGTTTTCAAGAAAATTTGATGTACTGGGAGAAAATCACGAAATACGTCACGCTCTAATATATTTATGGGAACGAGGAAAATAGCTTCGCTGCGCTCGGCTCGCTGGCGCTCCCTTCACTCCGCTCCGCAACTAGTATAGAAAGTGTTGCGGAGCGTGGGACTGAGTCCCCTAGGTTCGCAAGCGAAAAATTTTAGATGCCCCTCTCAATTGAATCGTATAATGAATCGTATAAAAAACAAAGTTCCCACGTGCTTCATGGTAATCGATCAAACGGTTTCATCTTCGATTTGATGAAACATTTCCTAGACGTGCGTACAATTATATATATAACTACAATCATCCACAAAAATATGGCTCTCCATTCCCCCTCATGTTTAACACTGACCTTTGTGGCTCAGCAAGGTAAACGATTACACGTGACATACCTTTATGAACGTACTATCTGCAAAATATCTAGCTAGCTAGCTATGTTCTTTTTTTGCTGACTTTCTAAACTTTTTAGTTCTTGGTTTTTGGAATAAAATTGCCAGCAGAGACAAGAAATTTTGTGGATGATTGTAGCTAGAACAAGCTATGTGATGGGACATTCCTACAGAGTAGAATTATCTCACTCACTGTGTAGTATATGTATAGTTAGAAAATCTGTCCAAAAGAATTTTTCTATGCTGCTAGGCCGCCATCAAAAATATGTTATGTTCGCGTCCTCCGACCGACTCACTTTTGGCAATAAAAACCCGAGTCGGTAAGTCGGAAAAAACCCGGAAAAAACTTTTTGATCCAAACGATATATATTTGAAAAAAAAAATTCGTGAGAACTAATTTTCCCAAAATTGACTAAAACTCGCGAAAATTAATTCCCGTAAAAATTAATATCTTTAGGGTACTCATGGCAAGTTTACAGACAGGGCGGCGAAAAAAGGGTCTGTCGAGTGGCGCTATACTGTTTTTTGGCCCTGGGAACGAATTTTGCCCCCATCTGAAAATCCCGGGAAAAAATACGCCCGACCGACCGACCGACTCATTTTTGCGGGGTCTTCAGGACGCGAACATAACATATTTTTGATGGTGGCCCTATTATGTAGCTGATTTTATGCAACAAAAATAGCTAATTTTATGTTAGCTACATTGGTAGTTTTATCCCAGTTAAGTAGTTAATTCTATGCTAGCTTTGTAGCTAGTGTATTATGGTAGCTATATGGCACTGTTTGGTCTTTTTTATGCTAGCTAGTTAGCATAAAAATGAGCAAACAAGAAGTAGCTAGGTAGCTTTAGCTATATGCTATCTAAGTTCTATTATTATTCCAGCTAAGTCGGCAGTTTTATACTAGCTAGCTTTAGGTGTGAGAAAGGCGAAGAAGGGGATCATTACATGTAAAAAAATAGTGATATATTAGCTAGCTAAACATACCCTTTCTTCGGTTCTTGAAAATGCCCTTCCGTCCATTACGACCAACAAGCCAATATGGCCATATCAACGCAATTTTCATTTCAAGCGCTATGTATCTGGAGAAATGTCACGTGATATTAGTAAGAGTGACCGTGGCTAAAGCTCTGTGCCGACCTGATCTCAACTGAAAACGGCGTGTCTCGATCAACCAGATTTTCACGGAAGAAATGACCTTAAAAAAAAGTTGGATAAGTGGGGCAAAAATGGGTCCAAAAACGCCGACGTTTTGAAATTTTGATGTATTGGGAGAAAATCACGGAAATACGTCACGCTCTAATATATTTATGGGAACGAGGAAAATAGCTCCGCTGCGCTCCGTGCGCTAGCGCGCACTCCGCTTTGCTCCGCAACCAGTATAGAAAGTGTTGCGGAGAGGTTGCCAAGGCAAAGGCATTAAGCACGGCAAGGAAAGGGCACGGCAAAGGCAGGCAAGGAAACAGGAAGAGGAATCAGCAAGGCAGGGGTAGGATAGGGGTAGCAAGGAAAGGGCACGGCAAAGGCAGGCAAGGAAACAGGAAGAGGAATCAGCAAGGCAGGGGTGGGCAAGGCATGGGAGATACAGGCAAGGGCATAGTAGGCAGGCACCAGAAAAGGCATATGAAAAAAAATTACTGCAATACCATTAAGGTAATTAAGCAAATATATATGAACAAACTTAAAAAAAGGTTAATACTGTTTAATTAAATTAATTGTAGCTATATTCGCTTTCCATCGTCTAATTAATCGGTCACCTTCATTTTTTGTAAACGATTATATACATGTTTGTTTTTATAAGAAACCAGTTTATAAGAAACCAGTTTATAAGAAACCCTAGGCTCAGAAAGACCAAATTTTTAGAAATCTCCAACATTAAGAAACTTTTATACATATAGCTAATGTACAACAGAAAAAATACGTACAAATATAGCTAGCAAATGTTGTTCATATATATCAAAACCATAGTCCAAACGCTTGAGCTCGAGACTTGCCGACTCGGGTTTTTATTACCACAAGCGAGTCAGTCGGTGGACGTGAACATAACATTTTTTTATGGCGGCCTTAAGAAGAGGTGTAAGTAATCTTTCGAAGGCTTTGCATTAGCTAGGTAGAGGCTAAAAAGGGGTTCATTGCATGTAAAAAATAATGATATACTAGCTACTACATAGATAGCTAGCTAGCTAGGTTGTTAGCTAGGTACTCAATGAAGCTCAATCAGCTTTCTTTATATAGTTAGCTAGCTAGCTAGCTACACGCTGGACAAAGTTTCCATATATAACGAAAAAAAGCAAGCACTAAAAGTTAATAACAGATAAAGTATATCTAATGAGAATTAAATAAGGATATTACTACCTGAGATTGATAGATATAAAAGGTAAACTTTTCCAGTAAAATTATCGTGGTCTTTCTCCAGTAAAATTCTCGTGGTCCTTCTCACATCGTCGCCATATTTAAATAACAACAAAAACTCCTCCATTGCCGTTTTTAATTCATGTTGTCTCGCTTAATCAGAAATTTACGGAAAAACGACCAGATTAAATAGCTGGGAAACAAAACCAAAATGGGCGAAATCGTAACCGTGGGGAAGAGTGTTTGATAATTTTGATGTATAGGGGGCGAGACTCGGAAATCCTATACAGCCTTTATTTGGCTTATTTAATGAGGAAATGGGCTCCGCTACGCTCCGTGCGCTGGCGCGCACTCCGCTACTCTCCGCAAAAATAAATTGCTTTTTCTGTTGGCCTTTTTTTTCCTGCTGGTTGGCCAGATCGTCTTATATTATTACATTTTACAATATAAACTACAAGAAAGATCACTAAAAGTACTTGTAAAAAGAGTAGAAGCATTTTAATACTTTTAGAATGAACATGTTTTATCAACCCGTGTATGATTCTTGATAATATCGTTGTAGTTAAAATATGATTAACTTAATTTAACGGATTGTAGCTTCTTGATTACAGTTTAAATATAATACTTTAATAGTAACAGTAGTATAGTTTTTGTATAATACTATATAGTTTCCAACAAGGTTTTTGAGTCCAGGTTCCCCGACAGGGATCTGATATTTAACATTAACTTCGTTGGATCCGTTCAGTATCAATTTAATTTCAAGCTCTTATACACACGAAACAACTTTGAACTTTTCCATCTTCTTCTTGTGTTACTTTCTTAACTAAAGACAGATTTTACCTCTAGCCACCTACCTTTGATAGCTTCTTCTTCTTTTAGAAGGACAGAATCTTCAAGTTGGAACATCTGTCTACATTAAGTTAAATTCTGTAGACTCAACGTTAAGGTATTCTGATTTCTACCTGTCTTAGAACAAGTATGACACACACTATTTTTCTTACTACTGTCCTTTTAAACCAGATTAAAACAATTTTTGATATCATCATCAACATGACTAAAGTTGGAATGGACGTGATATCCTAAGGATCAGTGATCGTTCGGCTATACAGGTAGGTCTAGAATTGACGATCTTTCAAAACAGTGTGTTACAATTATTCGTTATAATTTAAACTGTGGTAACTACAGATGTTGTTCCCGATGGTGCCTCAAATATTTAATTGCTTCAGCGATTGATTGTATTTCTACGGTGTTGGTCTACTGAAATTTACTGATCTCTCTGCCTATCAATTTATTTTCGCTTATTTTCCAGTATGATGAATGTTTACAATGTTCGTTTTTTATATGCAAATTATTTCCAATAGTTACACAGAAGTAGAGAAATATAAACGTAGAATGTTACTGACATTAATAATGAAGAAAGTATAGAGCTGCTGAAGTCATGTAAATATTCAACATAGGGCTTGACGAGTTAAATAAATTGTCTTTAAACTCAGTTGCAAAATTGTTACGCTTATGCGGCAAACCCTTGAAATTGTCAATTAAAAGCATGTAATTCTTACAATGCTTTAAGTGATCTGTAACTGCTAAATCATGTCAAGATGTCAATGGCTTACCTGTAAAAGAAGTAGTACTGATATGCTTACCTACCCGAATCTTTGTCTCGAAATTTATGCAATATATATGACAACCACCATAATTAATTAAATGATAGTTGTAAATGATACGTGATAAGAAATGTTCAGGTATTTGGCCATTGAAACAGAGAGGGCTTAATAAGGGAGTTTGAGTCCTAGAACAATAACAATCTATTTCAAGTTTTTTTTCCTTGTGTGTATTTGTTTTTCCTAGTGATAGTTTGGCAATACAACCAAATTTGTAAATGGTGCTTCACGTTGTGTCAATGGTTAATGCACTTAAAAAGGGAAAGAAACGATCTATTTTTTCGAAATAAACATTATCGCGAACACATTTTCTGTAAAAAATTTGAACAAGTTTTGCTGTTCAAAAGCCATTTCCACAAACGCAACTTGATTATATAAAGGAGAATTATTATGTTAAGTTTCGACATGTGACTACGTGACACATGACTTTCGTGCGATTTGGGAAATTTTCCTCTCCTTTCGATCTCCTTCTGAATACTTTGTATCTGTGACATTATTCATGTTCTGTGTGTTTTATCATGTTAAGCTAAATATTTCATCACGTTTTCTAGTCATGTAAAAAAACTTTAAAAAAGCCAATTTTAAGATTTTGGCTAGCTACAAACGTAGATTTTGAAGCAGCATCCTGCTTAAGCCAGCTAGCTATAGCTATAGCTATCTTTATTTATTCATATTCTTTTGGAGTTTCTATTCACTTTAGTATATTGTTATTTATTTGTATTTGGGGTTGTGGCTATCTAACTAGCTCTTGGTACCTCTGATAGTAAAAAAGTGGAAGAAAGTAGCCAAATACAATTTGGCTACAACAAAATTCTTAATAATTCTTATGATAAATGTAGTTAGGTAGCTAAACCTTTGATTGATGTTATGAAAACTTATTCTGCAAAATAAAATTGTTGAATAATTTTTTAACTGGGCAGGGTAACAACAGGCTGTTTCCTGTTTACAAGCTCGTGAGCTTGTATTAAAACGCAAATGTGTCCCACAAGAATATGGACATTTTTGCCTCTCTGAGCACCGACACGCAGTTTGCTGTTATAAATTATATTTTTTAAAAAGATAAGATAAGTGTTTAAAAGCTTTATTAACTAACTGGTAAAGTTAAGGTGTTTCCACCAAAGTTTACAAAAGTGAATGTAGGCAGAATTAAGGCCTCCCCAAATGCCTGCCTGGAAATGCCTGGAAAGTAGTCTGCGAAAAATAAAATTTCGACAACATTACGTAAGACTGAAACGAAGACGCTCCACCATATTAATTTATTAAATATATCGATTTTACAAAATTTGGTTAAAATGTAAGAAAAAGGAAAATTATATTGTAAATAATGATGAGAACGGAATTTTTTCGCTACTCGAATGACACGCCAACTTAGAGAAATATGATTTCCAAAACACTCCGAAAGAACGTAAATTTTCCGATTCCGTTCTTGTTATTTGTCTCCCCGCCATAAGTGCACAGGATTCTTTTTAACGAAGTTTGCTGTTTGTGACAGTTCTGGTAATATATTTTTTTAACTACAGCTATTTCCTTTTTCGAACAATTAAGATTTACTCATATATTATTTTTTTAATTTTGCTTCTTCTCACTGAGTGACTCTCTTATACGCCGTTCTTTTTTTGTGGGGTCTACTGAATTACTGAATTTCGCAAATTTTAGGTGGGGCTTGTGGTCTTTCTTCTTCTTCAGTTTACTCCAGACTGACCCATTGGAAATTGACATTTCGAGGAATTTTCCGTTCAAGAAGATCTCACAAATCAATTTTGTGTGTAAAAAATTTGCCTATCTGAATAGCAAAATATATCGTGTGTAACTTCGTAACAGAAATCACAATCTGATAGACAGCTTTTTGTAAACTTTATTCGCGAGTTTGTTTACGTATATCATGCGTCTTGTATTTTGTTTAAACTGAAGTTGTGATAAAGTTTTTATGGAAAATAGTATTACGCCTATACGTATATGCAACACGGTTCACCTATACTTAGCGCTTAGCGTAGTGTTAGCGACGGGCTGTTTCTGTGTTTTTATTTAAACTGTAGTTGCGAAAAAGTTTTTTTTGAAAAGGGTATTACGCCTATACGCGTGTGCCACATGGTTCACCTGTACTGTAACTGACTGTTTTTCCTATGACGGGGTAACAACGGGTTGTAAACTGTGTTTTTATTACACCTAAAGTTCTCAGTGATGGAGAAAGGAAAGTTTCTTAACTGTTTGATTTATTTTCTTTCTTTGCGATACTTTTAAGAACACTATTTGTGTTCTAACAAGATTTTCGAGCATTTTTTCTGTTTCTTTACATTCTTGTAACCTATCTATTATAGCGATCAGTGTCTTTACATGCACTCGAGCCATCACCCATCTTTAGACATGTAAAAACGATCGCGTTTAAATTACACCAAATGATGTGTCTGATCTAATATTGTCACACAAAAAGAAAAATATGCATTTTTTTGTTGTTATTATGCATTTTCGAAGAGTTTTGAGCACCAAGTTGTCAGAACATTTCAAAGTCATTAATCAAGCACAGCAGACACTAATCCAATTGATCAGTAAACCATATTAAGTATATTTCAATCCCATATGACGTCTGAAGAAATTCATTATTAGCCAAGTTTTTGTATGACAGACTGACACTCTCAGACTGTCATACATTTATTTAATCCAATACTATCAGAGTAGTATAAAAACAACAGATATATAAATCTGAGTAAAACATATAAATCGATTCTAGTTTGCCGCCATATTGGTTCATACCAACTCAACGTAGTTTTGTTAATGGCTTGCTTTGCTACTTACCGCGTCTTAGTTAAAGCTTGGCAATACAACCCAAAATTATAAATGACAGCACATATAATTACCTTAAAGCAGACCTGAAATACCTGAAAGCTAAAATATAATTTTTTCCCCAAACAATTTCTTCCAAAAAAGTAAGTCAAGGTTCAAGCTGATTTTAGTTTATCTCAAAAAAGCTCTAGGGACGAGAATGCATTTATATTACAATCCTTGGCGTGCACTCATCACCCAGCGACAGGCGTGGAAAAGCTATTGTGTTGGAACTACACCAAATGATGTGTTTGTTTTATTAGTGCCACACAAAACGAAAGAAATGGGTTTATTTTTTTCTTAATAAGGAAACAAATATATAAATTCATAAAATATACTTATTGCAAAGCTTTTTGTACTTCTAGTACATCATCAGGCATTAAAAAAATCTATCAAAACTAAAAGCAATTAAAAGAATAATTAAAAAAAATAAAAAATCCTGTGGGAAATTCATGTTATACCATTTCTAAAAAGGTTCACAAATTTGATATCCAATTGATTGTTTATAAAGGCTTAAATTTCTTTATATAGTATGCTTCTAATATCTTTATTTTTCTTGTATTATATGGAGCTTTTGTAATAATGTTCCTAGTGAAAGAGTGATCATTATTGAGAGCTATATGCTTTGCTGGCTCTGATTTATTATTAATCTTAACATGCTCTCCTCCATCTTACTTCTGCATTGCGTTTTGTTTCACCTATGTATTTCCTACTACATGAACACACTCCTTCGTAAATGACTGAAGATTGGTGTGTAACTTTATCTTCGAGGGGAAAAAGTTATTTTTCTCGTTTTCCATGTTATAACAAATTTCACATTATTACGTGTAAAGTTTTCTAATTTGCTGAGCAACTTGTGACAAGATTGTTGGTTTTTCGCACAATAAGGAAGTTGTAAATAAACTTCTACTTTTTGATTTCCGCCAGCGAAGGCGGAATCTTTAAAATCGCCTGAGGAGATAGATAGAGAGATAGAGAGATAGATAGATAGAGACAGCGCAGCTAAGCTGGACGCCCGAAACTTATCCAGGCTAAAGCCTAAATCCTCGTTTTGACAGATTTTTTCTGAGAACGAGGCTAAAATGAGTTTTAAGCCAATAGGAATCCTTACAGTGCAACAAATTGTTTTATTATCCAATGAACAATACTTTATTTTAAACTTTATATGCTATCGAAAGTTAAAGCTCGTGCAGTGTAGCATAATGAAGATCGTCTTATAGTGCGCCATCTTTGATGTTATTAACGTTTCCCTTTAATAATTACGTCATTTCCTTCTGTACAAATTTACAAGCACGTAGACTAAAGCTATATTCAGCAGAACTAATTAATTATTCATGAATTTTAATTTAAAGAGGAATTGTTGAGGCTGAATATTTTTGGTGAAAGATAATGTATTATAGCTATAAAATCGTGATAAGTGTGCTATAAAAGAAAAAATAAGAATATGTAGTCTGAAAATAACCTTTCGTAACTGATTATGTAAAAAAAAATTTGCTGCCACCTTAAAGATATTTTCCAAGTTGTTTTTCAGAGAAAAAGAGAAAATAGATAAATTTTCAGCCTTGCCGTTGTTCTTATTTTGTTTTTATTGTTTATCAATTTTCAGGTTTATTATTTTTCTTTTAAAATTCTTATAGAGAAATGATGTTTATGTAAGTTAAGTTAGCTATGATTTACAGTTACAATAATAATCAAAAATTGAATTTTAAAATTTTAGAATATCCAATGATTTTGTTCCCCCATGTTACTCAGTCCTCTTCAAAGTTCAGTACTTTTTTAGATTATTGCTAATGGCGGAAATCTTTAAGCCGCAGGGCTTCTTGTTTCTCTTGAAATAACCATCGAGGTATCAACAATCCACAATTTTCAAAAGAGTTCATTACTGAGTTCATAAATGCAGTAGGGTATTCAGCATTCTTAAACTTCTTGAAAATAAGTTTCTTTTCTGCTCCCAAAAATGAGCTGATTCGTATAGCTCTATTTAATTCTCCGAATATAACATTTCTTTTATATTTGGTTGGAACTGAAGAACTCCAAAGAAATGGTAATTTTGTAACTTTGGGTACCACCATATAATGTAATACGTCATTACATCTGATAATTTTGGTGTCCGGGAATTTAGAATGGTTATCTTCAATAGTGTACTTTATGTTTGGATGATAGGAATTCAGACGTTGAAGTAACACATCTGGCGAATTTCACTTTCTTCTGGTGTAAGTATCATCCACAAATCTCTTATAAAATTTCGGTTTTAATCGAATAACTACATCTCTTTCCATTTTGTTCGGCTTATATTGATAAAAATAGTGGCAATTAATATAAAGGAAAACAACTAAACAAATTAACAACTGAAAGATCTTACTATGTATATTCAATCACTTCATTCAAGATCGAAGAGAATAGAGATGTCACATCTGCATTAGTTAGTTTCACTTTCTGCTGCAGAAGTCTGAGTGTGGATGGCCTAACAATTTTATCTTTAATTATAAATGGATGTGGTCATGGCTTAATATTGGAAGAGCTACCACAACTAAAAGTAAATAATTTTTCAACATTTTCGCCAGGTTCCTTCACCAATTTTTCATTTTGACTGCTAGATTCATCATTTTTGTTGTTCATATCAGGCTGTACTGCAAATGGTTCGTTCAACAAACGTGACAAAGACTCATTCAACGAAACGTCATAAACTGGGATAATCTTTATTTTGGTGTTTATTTCCAGGACCTTTTCGTCATCAAGATATAAATAATCTTGGATTTCACTGTTAAAATATTGCACAAGGTATTCTTGGGGAAGCTTCACCGGGCTGACAGAAAATGCTGTTTCGATCAATTTTTTTAAGTCATCAGTATCGAAAACTTTAATACGTTTTCTCATGTTTAAATATTCAACCAACAAGATTATTTCTGTGTCAAATAACACCATTTTTATGCACTATAAATAAAAAACAATAATTTTGCAGATTTTTTAATAGAGATACTGGTCAAAAAACAGTATGACTACAAAGATGTCAATACCTGAAACAAGGGAAAGGTTGCAAAATGGTGAATTCCATTTACTTTGACCGAAGTCACAAAATGTCGAGAGTAAAACAAACAAACCGAAGATACCTCAAATCACTTCAAAGAAATTAGGAACACAATATTATTAAACATACTCTCTTTCATCTAACATTTTCAAACTATTATCTTAACATATTATATACCAACGTAACAAAAACGTTGTAGATTATAATATTTGGTGCATTGAATGTAGTGATGAAGAGGTATAAACATTTGCTCCAAATGATAAATACCCAAAGGTTGGTAATCATGAAAATCATCAACCCTGACTAACGCATACACATCAGAAATTCTTTACACATAAAATAAATTAAAATGTTTTGCAAAAGATAATACTTCCAACTTGTTGCACATAAGTAAAGAGGACACCAAAACCTCCTTTAATCCAACGACTTCTATAGCTAATGAAAAAAAAAAATTTTCTTTATGTTCTAAATACATTAGCATTTGGTGGTGTACAGCCACAGATTTGCATAAATTCATTGTATTTCGTGATGCAGCTACACAAGACTTCAAGTGGCCATTCTTTGATTCGAACTGCAACGTCTTCACAAGCGGACCAAATACACGAATGTTCATTGGATAGTGAGTGATAAAATGTGCTTTATCTTTCAAGAAATTAACAATCAGCATCGAAAGAAAATTCACACCAAAACCCTCAAAAATATCATGTGCAATATCTCCTGGACAACCAGTAGTTATATGAAAATATTTTAACTGGTTCAAAACTGACCTTTCCTAGATACCATACAATTTTGTAAGTTCTGGATTTTTCTCTACTTCCAGTACTTGTGGATCGTATGCTTCCTTGGTTCTCGAAATATCATGGCAAGTCATATCACAAATTCTTGACTTTACACGATTACAGATACGACAGAATCTTTCCACAGTGGAAAAGTTCTGATAATATCCGCCAATAGCATGGGCACCAAAGTTATCTGCCATAAGCAATGAAAGAGATTCAATAAACTTTATCAAAGATTGATCAAATTCAATCTCAATTCTTCTAACTTCTTGATGTCTTCAATAAAAACTCTCATAAAAATTATCATACAGAATTTTGCTTGTGACGTCACAACTTATCGTCACGCCTCATTGCACAAAAATCTATTGATATGCATGAAAAATCCCCATCATGCGGTGTTGAGTCATGCATATCAAGGTAAAGTCCCTAACATACAAAAATGAGTAGAAGGGGGGAATACACTGATCATCAACGCATGCGCAATAAGATGTAATCTTCAGACCTTGTTAAAATCTGTATATAATAAATAGAAGATGGGCTGGTTTAAGAATGCAATCAGAAAGCTATATAGCACCGTGTCGGCACCAGTGGCGGTAACTCGCGACGCTCTTGCCGATCGATTACAGAATGTGAGGGATACCGTTGCCTTCTACTATAACAAGGCAAAAGAACAAATTTCGGGAGGGACAACGCTTCACGACGAGATCGAACAGGAGGCAAGGGAGGACTACACGGAGGATATTCAAGGCCCCGAGGACGATATCCAGATGTTGGAGGATGGAAATAGGATCAAGGCATGGCGGTTCAATAAACATTTGAATCAATCCCTGAAGGACGCGATTGTGCAAAAAATCACACCACATATAGAAATGCGCGTTAAGGTTGTGTACAGCTTCAGCTGTGATATTTACAAGGGTGGGGGCGATGTGTCCGATTACCACAAAACCAAGGGCTCCGGGTCGCTGTCAAGCATGGCGGAAATCGAAGCGTTCGTGGAAGAATGCGAGATGAAGCGTCTTGATCTGGAGGATCATGAGTTCTGGACCAGGGCCTATTTACCACCCACCAGAACCACCGAGACCCCAGGGGCATATGAAGGCAAAATTGTCTTTGATCACATACAGATCAAGGTGATAAGTACGCGTGAACCCCTCTTGGGATGCGGCCCTCTCCCGGATTGGTTGCGAAAAAAAAGGTGCATCTACGCCATGGATGGTGAAGATGCCAGAACGGACAACCTATGCTTTTGGAGATGTTTAGCTGTAAGAGATAGGGTTAACGTAAAACGGGGAACAGAGTTTCTAACAAGGCCGGCTCTCACCTTGGCCCGGGAGTACTACGGGGACCCCAAGCTTAATCGTAAGGACGTGCGCCCCACAAGGCCGGTGGATTTGGAGGGGGCTGCCAAGCAATTCAAGGTCAACATTAGGGTCTTTGAACCCAAGACAAACTCCGAGAAATCACCATGGCGATGGTCAAAGGCAACACAAAAAAGGTTTTGACACTATCAATCTTGGTATGTTGGACGGGCACTGTTTTTACATCAAGGAATTAGATGTGCTGACCCAGCACTGGGAATGCGAGGTATGTAAACAGAAGTTTAATTACGCCTTTTCCCTTACGCGGCATAAAAGGAACGAATGCGAGGGTGTAAAGACGACAATTATCTGTAAGGGGGGGAGGTTAAACGTATACCGGGCAGGGCCGAGAAGGTCTTTTACGATGAGGGGTATAGCTATGATGCATCAAAATGGATAGAATATATGGCAGGGCAAACCGGAAGGCATATCCATCATGCCTTATGCGGTCATGGCGATGAACGTGTTATCCGTGAGGGCAAAAAAGACTGGAAGGTAGATGGGTATGAACCTATCACAAAAACTGTTTACGAGTACAACGGCTGTAGGTGGCACGGATGTCCCTGCCTGTCCGAGAGAACCAAGGCGTACAAGGCTCATTACGCTGCAACCCTGTCTAAGGAAAGGATGATACGGGAACAGGGGTACAACCTCGTCACAGCCTGGGAATGCGAGAAACCACCTAAAATCAAGAGGTACTTTCAGAAGGAATTCAAACCCTACCCGCACTATATTTTATTTGACTTTGAGGCCATCCTATCACCCTTAAATTACCAGCAAACCTCTGATCTAACATACCTTTCGAGACATGTTCCGATAAGTGTTGGTATTGCTGATAGCTTGAATAACCACCCGACGTTCATTGAGCACGAGAATCCCAAGGCCTTGGTTAAGCAATTTGTGGAGCAGCTGGAAAAGAGGCATGCTCTGATCGTGAAGAAGGTCGAGAGAATGTACCCGAAGCTCGACGACTTTGACATGCTCTCCAAAAAGAACCAGGAGTTGTGGAACGAGTGGGTAGACCAAGTATCTGTAATCGGTTTTTATTCTGGCAAGTACAACATCAACCTGATCAAGCGGTATTTTCTCGAAGAGATCGCTCAAGGCGATAAGATCAAGGTGGCGAAAAAAGATAACGCCTACATGTTCCTCACCACCTCAAGATTAAAAGTTTCTCGACATCAAAAATTTCCTTGCTCCCGGGCTGAGCTATGCCGGTTGGTGCAAGTCGTTGGAATGTAAGCTGCAAAAGCTCGTGTTTCCGTATGAATGGTTGACGAGCCACGACAAGTTGAACCATGTTGGGCCTGTGGCTCACGAGGACTTTTATAGCCGTCTAAGTGGGAGAAACACACTATCTCGCGAAGAGTACGAGACATTCCGCGCCGAGATTTACAGGCGGGGCTGCGTCACCATGATGGACTGGCTGCGTGAGTACAATATAGCCGACGTGGAACCTTTCATTGAAGCCGTGGATAAGACGAGGCTGCAGTATTACACCGACGAGATAGATATTCTGAAGGATGCAGTAAGTATCCCAGGTGTATCAATGCGGTACGTGTTGAACAAGTCTCTAAGGCTGAACCCGAAGCTAGAACTATACGCTCCGGGAGACCCATGCAGACATAGGTGTAAGGACTCCTGCTACACCAAAACCTGTAAGGCCTGCAAGGAGGTACGGAAAGCATGTGAAAAATGCGGAATGAGGCCTACGACCTTTTGCGGACGGGGATGGTGGGCGGTCCCGCGATCGTATTCTGTAGATACCACGAACGAGACGTGACGGGTATCAGATCCCACATATATAAAAAGCTAAACAAATGCAAGACCATTCTAGGGTATGATGCAAACATGCTCTACCCGAGTACCTTGATGCAAGACTTTCCTTGCGGGAAGGAACAGTTGATCAAGGTGGCCACACCGACATCAGCACATAACTTAGAGCTACTTGTGCGGGGCGTGATGGATAGATCGTTGTTTGGGTTTGCCCAAGTTGATATCGAGGTACCCGAGTATCTGCGTGACAAATTCGGCGAAATGGCTCCCCTGTTTGTCGTCAAGGAGATACCTGATGATCAAATCCCCGAGCACATGCATGAATACTTAAAAACTACGGGCCGCAAGCGTTTTCCGGGTACACGTAAGCTTTTGGGGTTGCTAAGGGCCGAAAAGATCTTACTGTATACCCCTGTGCTAAAATGGTACCTTGACCATGGGCTGAAAGTGACTGCCTTTTACCAGTTTCTCAAGTATGCTAGAGGTAGGCCCTTTGAATGGTTCCCGGAAGAGATTGCCGATGCAAGACGACGGGCTGATAAGGACCCCGACAAGCACATTGCGGGAGATACAGAAAAGTTGAAAGGCAACTCGTTCTACGGCAAGATGATTGAAAACCTAGCGAGGCACGCAAATACCACATTTACGAGGGATGAGAAGGAGGTTGATGCAGCCCTGCGAATCCCGTACCTCGAGGATCTTGAAGATATTGGAGATGCCTACGAGGTAAGAAGGGGCGAACACAAGTGTAGTATCGATAGAGCCTAACAGTGCGGCATTGCAGTGTACCAACTAGCCAAGCTTCGGATGTTGGAATTTTACTATGATTTTCTCGACAAGTACGTGGATCGTCGGGACTTTGAATGTATTTACATGGACACCGACAGTGCCTATTTTGCCATATCTGGGGAAAGGTTGAGGGATGTCGTTCGCCCCGAACTGCTTGACGAGTATGATGAGGATGTAAAAAATTGGCTTGTCACTGATAAATACTCGAGTCGAACAGGAGGACTATTCAAAGCGGAATTCATAAGGTTTCGGATGATTGCCCTGACGGCCAAGTGCTACTTCGTTGAAGGTAAGAACGGTACTAAATTTTCATGTAAGGGCATGTCGAAGAAACAAAATGCTCTGACCTGGGGTAGATACCTGAGTGCGCTGGGAGGTGGTATGGACAGGGCTAAAAACGTAGGCTTTAGGGTACATGAGCAGGGTATGATTACGTACGAACAGAACAAACTCAGTCTCTCGGCATTTTATGACAAAAGAGTCGTGCACGATGACGGGGTACATACCTCCCCGCTTGTGGTTTAAGGGAATAAAATGGAATTGTGTTTGTGTATCGCTATACTACTATCATATGCCATGATAGTCTATGTACTTTTTCGATATCGACGTATAATAAAAAGGATGTCTGATATCGCACAAGTATTCGACACAGCCTCTGCAGAATATGATTATGTAGAGAAACCCATCGATAGGCGTCAGGCTTTGAAGGGGGCCCTACGCAAAGGCAAGGGGCATCTCCTGCCCAAAAAATGTACCGAGGGGTTTGTCGACAAGGCTCCCGATGAAGTGGTAGAAAAGATCCATACCGAGTAGCTTCAACGAGAACTCCACGAAAAGGGTGAGAAGACGGCCAAGGCGTTGACCGCTCACGTGATTAGCCTGTATGCAAGTTTGATTGGGAATTTTGTCGACATCAACAATGTAGATGAATTACGTCGAGATAGCGAGGAAGACCCTATAATCCGAGACTCCATGACAGATCTTGTTATTCTGGTGTACTTTACATTTGGGAGGTGTCTGGCACCCATCGTGGTAGTGGGACATACAGCGAGGCATATGGGTAAAAGGAAACAGGATGTGGCGGTGGCGGAGAATAAGGAAGAGCCTCGGGCTACTGTAATAAATGAGTGAGGAAGAGAAACAAGAAGAGCGAGTCATTACAAAGGCTGTAAAGCACCCGGGGCGTGTGGCCCAGGGTCACAAGTTGACAGCACTGATGAAGAAAAGAAAGGAAGAAATGAAACAACAAGAGGGTACTGTAGAGCCTGCGGTCAAGGCCTCTTCTGGGACCAGTTCCGTACAGTCCATGGATAATGTATACCTTTATGGTGTACGTACGCTTGCCGTGCTTGCGACAGCCGTTGGCGTCTGGTATAAGTTTGGCAGGGGTGGCAAAAATGGCGGAGAAACCCACAAACCAACCCCCGAACCTCAACAAAAGGGCAAGGCTCATCCCGAATTCTTTAAAATGCTCTAATATGTAAATGACAAGCAACGTAACCCCAAAAGAGAAGGAGATCCTGGATATGCTCTACGAAACCGTTGTGGACCTTAGCTTCACGTTCGCCTATGCCATGGCGGGTAAGAAATTTCTACGGATCACGAGACCCTCGGCCAAAAGTGATATGAATGACGTTCTCAAAATGACGGCGTACTACGCGGCAGGAAGAGAAAGTCGTGAAATGGCTGTCTCCAAAAAGTGGATCCCCGCAAGGATTGTACCCAAACCAAAATAGAGCGCCCGGTAAATTTTTCTATTTGCCTTAAGAGGCAAATAGAAAATGGAGGAGGCCAAGGATTGCTCAAAATGCAAAAAGCATCTTTCCCTTGATAATTTCAGGATCAAGCGTGGTCAAATGTTAAGGCAGTGTAGCACCTGCCTTGATGCTAACAGGGCGTCACGTAAACGCACAAAGTGCCACCTCGGCAACCAGCCTCTATACGAGCTAATGACTATTTGTAGAGGTCACATTGAAGGTCAGTTTTCCGAGGGTTATACCTGGGAGCTATACGAATTTTTGCACATACACAATAATATCCAGTTTAGATATATTGAAACATGCAGGTACCCAACGCTTGCCGATGTTTCCAAAGCATTACAAAGGGCGAGTACCTTCAAGTAAATGAATAAGATTTGCATAAAATGCAAAAAAATGTTAACCCTGGACAGTTTTAGGTTTAGAGGGAATGGTAGGACTAAGAGCTGCATAGGTTGCCTCGATAAAGCTAAGGCTAGGCGGCGTATAAAATGTAAGGACCCTGTTATCGATTACGAGGTAGACCCCATCGGAATAGACAGAGAGATTCAGGGGCTTGAGCAGGATGAGAATTACCTACTTTTGTATATATTTTTAACATATGGTATCATACCCCGGTACATCGAACTCGTCGAGGCACCACCCGAGAGCTATGAAAAGGAACTACTCGTCAAAAGGTACCGCAATGCACTACGATGCCTACAGGGGAAATTAACATATACTCCACCACCCATGGAATATAAGGCTCGAAATACCAAGCCCTGCCCTGCCTGCCGGGGTCTTTTGGAAAATAAACATGGGGGTGTGTTGATATGTTTAAGCTGTGCAGGAGTATTCCCAAATATTCATGATCGAAAGTGGGGCAACTATTGAATAAAATGTTAAATATTGTGCGGGACCCCCACACAGCAATTTTCACGGGACCCACATCGTGTGGCAAGACGCAACATGTCCTGGACCTACTGGAAAACGAATATAAAAAACACTATCAAAACATAGTGATACTATGCCCGACCCTACGATGGAATACCACCTATTTGGAAAGAGCCTCACTCTGGAGGGGCGACTATATCTTCTTGATAGACCCCAAGGATCAGCAGTTTGAATGGGTAGCGAAACTGTCGTCGTTATTCGCAGGTGAATAGACGTTGTTTGTGGTTGACGATATGATATCTGACGAGAGTCTCGATAAACGTCGACAGCCCCTGCTTGAATTGGCTATTTCAGGTAGGCATCGCAAGCACAGCTTGTGGCTATTAACCCAAGCGTATACGGCTTTGCCCAAGAACCTTCGACGTCAAAAGAAGCAACTCTTTATCTGGTATCCCACGGAAAGGAGTGATATGAAAATGATAGATGATGAGACGAACATGATCTCCGCCTGGGATGATATTAAGGCCGAGTTGAAAAAATCGAAACACTCCTGCCTGTACGTGAGGCTGGAACACCCCAGGGCCTGGAATATTTTGGAGTGACCATGGTGAAATCCGGGTAGGCATTGATATTTTAGAAAGATGTCCTTTGCAACGATTGATTATTTCCAAGGAAAACAAGTCCGATCATTTTATGTCGAGGATAAAGGACAATGTATTGTAGCACCTGATGCTTGGGGTAAAAGCCATTCAGCGATATGTTCCCAAGAAGTATAAAATGAGGATAGGCGACGCCGGTATCCAAGGTGTGGAAAGCATGGTCCACACCCATTCAGACACGGTTTTCGATGTTTTTTAGCACGATGTGGTAAGCCGGAAGCTGTGGAAATAGCAAAACAGCTTGGGATAACTGTTGAGGGCAGCATATGTCCCTCTAGGGATCAGGATACGCTAGGCTGCATTTTCCAAGCGTTTAAGTGTGAAGATATGAGACATCAATTCATTGTTGATGGACATAGGATTGACCTATACTTCACAAGGTATAGGTTAGCTATCGAATGTGATGAATTTGGGCATGCTGATAGAGACAAAAACATATCGAGCAAGCCTTGGGATGCACCTTTATACGATATAACCCTGATGCCCCCAAATTCTCCATTTTTCACATCATTAACAAAATTTATCGCTGTACTATGAGCGCGGCGAAAACCTCTGGGTAGGCATTGGTATATAAAAATGTCTCTTGAAACGATTGATTATTTCCAGGGAAAACAAGTCCGATCATTTTATGTTCAGGATAAAGGTCAATGTATCGTAGCCTCTGATGTTTGGAGAGCCGCAAGACATACACGAGGATCGGGGGTAAAAGCCATTCAGCGATATGTTCCTAAGAAGTATAAAATGAGGATAGGCGACACAGGTATCCAAGGTGTGGACAGCATGGTCCACACCCAACCAAACACGGTTTTGCTGACCGATGCCGGCCTCTATTGTTTTCTGTTAAGATGTGGTCAACCCAAGGCGGAACCCTTTTTGGAATGGGTTGTAGAAGAGGTGCTACCCAGGGAAATCCAAAAGCTTGCCGCAACAATCGAAGAAAGAGATATTGCCGTCGCCATACTCGAGGATGCTGGAGGATAGGGATCGACAACTTGCGGCAAAGGCCCAGGAAAATGTAAGGCTTCGACAAAGACATGTACCCAAGGCTCAGGACCCCAGAAAAGACAACGTCATCATTATCCACCGTAAGCACAGGGCACAGGATGACGACGAATACCATCATCTTCCCTATTACTGCACGCGTGTCCAGAGGCGTAATATTAGCAAAAAGCGATTGTGGTTCAATGACAACTACCCGGGCGCGGAGGAGATTCTCGTCATCGACAACCCCAACGGTATACACGCCTTTAATAGGTTCGAGGAAGAAGGACATGTGGAGCGTTATGGAAACCATTTCTGGCTCATCGATCATACCAGGGATGACCTCTACGATTTGGGTGTTCCAGCACTATGGGACTAGGCAGACGATAATTTTACAATTTTAATACCCTTGCGGTATTAAAATTATCATTTTTGACCCTTTCAGCTGTATGTTATAAGGTACTGAAATATAAAAAAGATGGAAGCCTATCTACAAAGGAATCAATTTACAATCAACTACAATATTCAGGTACCTGTGCTACATTGCTGTATCAGGGCAGAGTTGGTGGCCGGATATTGCTCAACCTGCCTAGAAAATTTTAGGTATCGAGGTGGAGTATACTACGAAGCTTTTGAATACCCCACGGACGATGATCTTTTACACAGGGTAGCATCAGGCAAAAAAGCATGGGCAACATTTGCAAGAAACGAGATCGATGATGATCTCGAGGATGATATTGAACGCCTGGGACTCCATATCGTTGCGGCTAAAGAGAACAACTATGGGGCACTCTGCTACCAGGTCATTAAGGATAAGGATTTGAAGCTATCAGATTTGGCTGATATAGAAACAATAAGCAAAATACTCGAATGTCATCAAAGGTATCATCTATGGGTACCCGTTCTACACCCAACATCCCAAGGAATATGTGAGAGATCCTAATGAAGATGAGGATGACGAAATAGATTTGGATGACCTAGAGGAACTCGTGAAATCATATTACCACTCTTTGATAACATCCGGAGGTACCTGAACATCTTCAGGAATTAGCATGAGTTCTTCTGACACGAAGCTACGATCAGGGCCGTCCCTCAAATAGTACAAAATACGGCTACCCGCTACGACACCATCCAACCTATAAGTATGTTTACTGTAAAAGGCGTGGGTGGCGCGTCTTTTAGAGTCATTATGCTCCTCTCCTGGTTGTAGCAGATAGAAATAAAGACCATCCTCGGGTAGGGGTTTCTCTTCGGGATATTGCTGGCTTTTTGCAAGAGGTACCTCCTCAAGCTTGATCGCCTTGCTAGGTTTCATATCAATTATGGCAGTCTTGGTATTGTTGATACTTTTGACGATAGTGTACAGGTGCTTGACCCAAATGGTACTATCCTCACCGGAAACCAGCTCCTGTGCATCTTGGAGCTTGAAGAGCCTTTCAGCGAGGACCTTATTGTAGCTCTCTACAAAGGCTGTAAACGTATGATGGTATTTGGTGGTGGCCCTCTTAATTTCCGCACCTTTACCCTCCAGTAGCTTCGTTACATCAGATTTAAACTCGCTACCATTGTCACACTGGAAGGTTTTGGGGTAGTGTAAAGGTCCTGCCTTGTATATATCTTTGATCATGTCCGCGACCTCGCTGGCTTTTTTCGTTCTTAGAGGTCTAGCTACCTTGTACCTCGAGGCCACGTCGATGCCTGTCAGGATGTATTTGTAGGTGCTTCCATATAACTTGTCATGTGGCATATACAACAGATCGAATTGATGCATTTCGTTGGGTGTTGTAATGGTGAAATGAGGGTAGTCAATACGCTTCGGACCTTTGATGTGTCGTAGCCATAGGAGTTGACGGGACAGCCAGTGGGTTACTAGCTTTTTGGATAGACCGCTCTCTTTCGCAAGCAGCCTGATAGCCTTGCGTCCAACCCAGAGATGCTCTGGGGTATAGTATATTTGGCTTAGTTTTTCAGCCTCCTCCTCGGTATTACTATGTGATGCTTTTGACATGTCTTTATTATACATGTTAAAAACGTTCTTACAAATACTTGTAGGCCACAAAACTTAGCAGAGATAGGGATCCCACTATAAATATGACTTCACCATCCTGTTGCTCCTTTGAAGGGGTATAAAAATCTTTTAATTGTGGGGCCTTCTCACTTGAGGCAATGTAATATTTGTACATATCATCATCGAGTTCGCGAAGACTCTTTCCGGCCTTTATCTGCATCTCACGTTGCCTGGTGAACCAATCGAGCTTGGCCTGTCGGTCTCTGATCCATTTAGCCTGAGCATCATTCAATTTTTCGACGGCTTTGTCATGTATTTTCCGTTCAGCTTCTCCGTGTCCCGAAAGTTTGCTGAATGAATAATTTGATCCTGAAAATGCTAGGGCGTTGATCGCCGCACCTGCTACCAGTACAGCTATTGTCGCCATTTATTGTTTACCCTTCCTGCAGTCTTTGCACCGGGCCCTCTGTTTTTCATGTTCGCAGATTTGACTGCCCTTGCACTCCTTACACTTGGATCTCTGTTTTTCATGGGGGCAGATTTGACTGCCCTTGCACTCATTACAATAGGCCCTCTGTTTTTCATGTTCGCAGATTTGACTGCCCTTGCACTCCTTGCACCGGGCCCTCTGTTTTTCATGTTCGCAGATTTGACTGCCCTTGCACTCCTTGCACTGGGCCCTCTGTTTTTCATGTTCGCATATCTGAATGCCCTTGCAGTCTTTGCAGCAAGCCCTCTGTTTTTCATGTTCGCAGATTTGACTGCCCTTGCACTCTTTACAATAGGCCCTCCTTTTTTCATGCTGGCAGATTTGACTACCCTTGCACTCTTTACACCGGGATCTCTGCCTTTGATGGGGGCAGATTTCACTTCCCCCGCATTCCTTACACTTGGATCTCTGTTTTTCATGGGGGCATCTGTTACGTTCCACTAACGCCTTCTTAATATCGAGGCATTTGATGCATGTCTTTGTCAATTGACCATTTTTCACCACCTTGAATGCATCTGGCAAAAGACTCTTTTTACAATTTGGGCAGCTCCTGGTTCCCTCCAAATGTTTACCCTTCTTGCAGTCCTTGCCGCGATACCTCAATTTCTCATGGGGGCAAATCTGACTACCCTTGCATTCTTTACAGGTGGATCTCTGCCTTTGATGATGGCAAATTTCACTTCCCCCGCATTCCTTACATTGGGATCTCTGTCTTTGATGGGGACACCTATTACGTTCCTTTGACGCCTTGCCGGCATCGAGGCATTTGATGCATGTCTTTGTCAATTGACCATTTTTCACCACCTTGAATGCATCTGGTAAAAGACTCTTTTTGCACTTTGAACAGCTCTTGTTTTCTTCCATATTGATTTGTATTTATTCCCATAGTGACAAATACAAATTGTGGTCACTAGTACTCCACAGAATGATAACGCCCACCTAGGATGTTTAATTGAGCATCCATCAGCAAGTACACATAACATTTCATATCCCCGGTTCCGTCGGCCTTTTTTGTCATATGCAACGTGATGCCATCGCTCAGGCGTTGTAGGGGTCTCCCGCTGCCGTGCAGGCCCGGATACGGGCTTGCTCTGAAATCAACGAATAACGCATACCGTTCATTGAAGAATTGGTCAATTGTCACATTCGAGTCGTGACTACCAAGGAGATTGGTAATCTGCTCCACATGATCCTTGGGAAGCATGGCATGGCTATATAATTCGTTAGGTTCGCCTTGATGGATGTCTGTGATGGATATCTTTTCAATTTTTGGATTATAGAAGACCTAGTTGATGCCAGCGTAAGCCCTCACTTTCCCGGGGTCTATAAAGAGTAACAAGACACCTTTGAGACTCTTTGCGGGCGTATCGATCTGAAGGTTGTAGCTTGTATCAGCCTTTTTCATGGTCACCACCTTGCTTCTTAGTATCCTTTCGTAGGGTAACGCTAGACGGGTATACCTGGACATCATGGCACTTGCGAGACCTTCATGGGTGATCTTGTCAAACTCCAGCTTAATATTGGTGATCTTGTACGCTGCATCTGCTGCCTTGGCTGCCGTAGATCCCAACGGCTGCTGTCCCTGTATCTTTGATAACGTCGCTGTGCTGTGCGAAATGTAGAACGAACTGCAATCTGTCGTGCAGCTCTGCCGGGTAAAATGGCAAATCCCTCGTTAGCTCAAACATTTTACCCAATGGGATGCAGAAAGTGTTGCTATACCTCGCAGCGATGGCTTTCTCCTCATCCGTCCCAACGTACTCGGTGGCCTTGACCTGCAAGGCCCTGATTGTACCATCGTTGGGGTTGATTCCCTCTAGGATGAGGTTGTTTTCACGATCAAACTTAGGTAGCCAGAGGTCCCGGTACACTGCCAGGATATTGTAATCCGAGATATTTTGTATCTCATTGCCGTACAAGGTAACTCGCAGATTTCTCACCAGGCTTTTGCCGATATTGCTGACCAGGGTACGCTTCGTATTGGTCCCCGTCAGTGTCAGGTCAAATAAGAGCTTGAGGCTGCCTGGAAAAATGACATCGTTCTGAGACATGTTGGGTATATCAACGTAGAGGTCTTCATTTTGATTGATTGTAGAGGGTATGTGGCTTATCTGAACCCTCTGTTTTTTTTGCCTTTAATCCCAAAAAGCTGTTTCGTCTCTGCGTAGGGGTCTAGGGTTGTTCCGAATGCACTCATGTTTATTATATGGGAATCTTGTAATAAATGCCAACTAATCCATTATTTGATCAGGATCTTCCGGATGAGGTCGGAGGAGATGATAATAAACCCGATGATACCACGTCAAAACTCCCATCAACGCCGGGGCCTTCAACTCAAGGAGAACAACAGGGCGTCCCGGGGTCTGGCCTTTCACAGCAGAGGCAAAAATTGCTAAAGATAAGGTCAACGACTTCCTCTACGAACGTTTTGAGGAGAGGCTGGGAAAGCCTATTGCGATTCCCTACGACGAATTTAGGATAGAGGAGAAACGTCTTTTTTTCAACGAGATAGACCTTACAGCATTAATTACCAAAGATAGGGGTGGGCTGCGAGCTACCGGGGAGATGATCAAGAGATTGAAGGCAGATCTCGTGCGGGCCCTAGGCTTTACCGACTATGTTACTACACCCAACAGTGGTAAGGCAGCAGCCCAGGCACTTGGGCAAAAGGTTGATGACATTGTAAGGAAAGATAGGGTTGATGATATTATCTCTATGGAATCAATAGAGGAATTTGTGGATGCCACAGAGAGTTTTATAGAAGAGACTTCATTTGGCGGCACTGATGACCGTATCACTGAACGTGAAAGAAGGGGGCTTAACCTCGAACTTCAAACTATAAGGGGTAACCTGAGAAGCCTAGCAAGTAAGATCATTTCATTTGATAGCGAGATTAACAAGGCAAAGGGTGATATAAAAAAAACTTGAGGGGAAGAAGGCCAGGGCAACCGAGGGGCAAAAGGTTAACATTGATATAGAAATATAAAATCTTAATGATAAGATCGAAGATTTAACCGCTAAAAAGGAAGCCACGCAGAATGCACGTAGCCTACTTTCCAAGGAAATTTACAGTCAGCTGAGGACCATCAAGGAAACGTTGATGAAAATTGTCGTGGATGATACGTCCTTGCTGGAGAAGCTAAAAATCCTCTTCAGGGAGCAAAGGATCACTATAGCCAGTGTGGTTTCAGCTATTGGGCTGTTAATAAGTACAATCGTGCTTGCGGCTACGGGAGGGGGTGCCGCGGCGGGTGCTGCAGGAGGAAGTGCCGCAGGGAAGGGTTTCGTGGAGAAGCAGTTGGAAAGGCTCGGAAAGTTCCTGAAATACCTAGCAAGTAAGGCAGGTGTTGCATTGCCGGGGATTATGGGTACCATAGTCTCATTATTTTTTAGGGTGGCGGCAACTGTTGTCGAATATGCAGCCAAGCATCTGTACATGGCCATCGCGGCCGCTGCAGGGTTTGCCGTGTTCTATGTTAGGGGGGTCTAATATTTTTTAAGCCATATATAGGCAATGATGATCATCACCCCTGTCGTGATTAATGCGACCTTCGTATCCTCGTGCTGGTTTTGTGGGGGTTGCTCGGGAGGATGTATAGGAGGCGTAACATGTTTGGGGGGTAGTTTGATATCTGCCACATGCCTGATGGTATGCTCGGTATGCCTAAGGGGTGTGGTATGTATAGGTGTTTTGATAGTATGCCTGGGGGGCGTGGTATGCCCGAGGGGTGCGGCTGCCCCATGTCTGACAATAGGCTTGTTGTTCACATCGATCTGTGCTCCCACATTTACATTGGCGGGTGCTCTCAGGATATTGTTGTTGTACCCCACAATCCTGCCTATGCGCAGGTTCATGTCCGATGGTAACATATACACGCTTTGCATAACGGCAAAATTCACCGGCGTTCTGGCATATTGTAACACCTTCTGGAATTCTGTAATGTCGTGCCCCACATTCTCCTGACGTTGCACCATGGCTTCAAATTTCTGCATTAAAATCTGCCTTGCCGTATAGTTGTCCGCACCAGACCCAATTAAGGATGCCTTGGCCCCTGCCTGCGAACCAAGTAACAGTACCACGTATACTCGAATAGTCTCACTTAGCTTAGTGAGACCTTCCGACGTCAAACCCTGACTTGTAGGGATTATGAACTTGGCCCAATCCCCATCGACCTGGGGCCACCATCTGCCATTGGTGAGCGAGGCACTCACTGCTTTGAATTTGTACAGACTGCTGGCATCTGCACCATACTGACGACATACTTGTGCATATCCGGATGTGGAATAGGGGTTCTTATAATCTGAAAAAGCATCGTCATACGGCATGGGTACTTTCATCCTTGCTAGTATGCGACGCATGTGGTAGTACACGTGAAATTTGAAGATGGAGTTGACAAGGGGTACGGAGCCTGTTAGGTGTTTAGCAGAGATGCCTAGGGCCGTGCTCGCGCAATGGGCTGCAAAATTAACCTGCACATTCCAGTAGTCCAACGCTTGTCCCTTCCAACCCACAATGTCAGGGTCATTAAGCAGATTTGTTGAAGGCTTGATGGGGGTATTTGGTAAACCCTGGGAATGACACAGAAATGTGTGATTCTGTAGACACGTATAGGTCCTGATGCTCCAAATTGGTTACGACGAGTAGCCATTCTCCCTTGTTGGAATTGTACTTTAGCCTGGGGTTGTATGAATATATGTTCATCGTTTTGTTTTAAAACAAAACGATGAAGCAACTCTACATTACCGACATATACAAGCCTACGATATTTGAAGACTACCTGGGACAGGACACCAGAATTGCCTTGAAATCGATAAGCATCAGGCCTGTATGGTTGAACCTTTACAGCGATAATGAGCTCGTCATACGTAAGATGGGGCCCGATCAGAGAAATTAGGATCGAAATTATGAACGGTCTATACAGGATCGAGGACCTGGCGGCTATCGTGAACAGTCAGGCACAGGACAGGATCAAACTGTTTATCCTGAAAAATGGACTCTGTAGGCTCCGTGTCACTGATGGGTGCACGGTGGTGATTCATCGGCAACTGCAGGAGCTCCTGCGCCTACTCTACGATCCTAGTAAAAAATATTATATGAAGGGTGATTATGATGCCTTATATAAGACCGACGTCTACATTCGGCTACGACTCATTTGCCCTCAGCTGGACGAATGTGATGCCCTACTGGATGGCAAAAAGTCTAAAATTCTCGCCTTATTACCCACTAAGGAATTAAACGTTTGGGGAGACATGCTGACCTGGAGTTTTGACACTCCGATATACCTTCCTTTGAAGGGGTCCACAGATCGCCTCGAGTTTATGCTGACGGATGAATTTCACTATGAGAAGAACGTTTCGTTCACCGGCCTCACAATGCATTTGCTAATAGAATAAATGACGGATATTAGTAAACTGTACCCCAGTTTGCCTAATGCGCCGACATATGCCGATATACAGGAGGAAAGTCAAAAGTATAGACTCGATGAAATCAATGCTATCGAAAAATATCTGCGGGGTGAAATTAAAGATCGAGACAGGCTGGCGAAAAAATTTAAGATGCATGGGACCTGGGTACGATTTTGTGATCATGGATTATTAGGGGTTTCAGTCATCACCTCGGGTATCGGGGTGGGTACGTTGTTATCTGGGATTGGTGTACCGCTTGCCGTGGCAATGTGTGGCCTTTCGTTGACTGTTGGGATGGGGCAGGCAGGCCTTAAGACTGCTGGAAGAAGGTTGGGGGTAAAGTCAAAAAAGCATGAGAATATAAGGCTTATCGCCGAGGCAAACTCAACTCAATTGTTGACCTTATATCAAAAGCGGTAAAAAATCGAGAAATCGACAAATACGAGTTCAGCCATATACTACAGGAGAAGCAGAAGTATATGGTACTTAAGGAACAGATGCGACAGCGTTTTAACCGTATTGTGAACGCCCTCAATGAAGAGGAACGGCCTCAGCTGGTTGCGAAAGGGAGGCAGGAAGGCAGAGAAGAATTTTTAAAAAACGTGAAGTCTGTACAGTATGCAAGCGTTATGTAGAGATGCCACCCAAATATAAGCCCTAAATTTATATTTTATAGGTCTCGTAGGCCTATGAAATATATGGTTTTTTCTAATCATCATTCAGCAGCCATTCCTTTTTGAAGTCCTTTTACCGACATTCCACGACATGTACCTGGGGGTAGTGGTTTTTACCCTGCATGTACACCGATGAAATGGCCAGGATGGCACTGGCTTGGCAGGGCTCATCATAGGGTACTGGCATACCATGGAATTTAGTAGTGATCGCATCCTTGTAGTATTTGAGTTTGGCGTTCACGTAACGGTCCTTTTTCACGGGTTCCGTCGTCAATTGCTCGGAAATCAATTCTTCGATTTTGCTCCATATTTGACGATACTTCGCAACCCAATCGGGGTACTCTTCAAAATCAAGACTCATAGCTGGTACGGCATTGGCGTTGTACCGGGTCACTCCATTCGGGGACCAGATTTTAGGTGTCTTTACCCTAAGTGCCACCACGAGGTCTATCGTATGGTACCCTATAACAAAACGTTGATCCTTACCCCCATTGGCTGGTACTGGATCTGACAGTGTCAGGCAGTCCACATTGATATCATTGATGTCTGTAAAAGTAGCCGCATAGTTGTAGAAAATTTTAGGGCTGACAAGCTCATTCTCAAATTGTAGCATCTTGTTTTTATTGTAATTCAAACGATGTCAGAGGGTTGCATGTCATCGTACATACACACCCGCCCCCGTTATATGTGATATATTCTTGATAGCAATGCCAGCATAAGATTTTGCCATTTACTTCAAACCTGCGCCCACAGGTACATCTGTCATATTCATCCAGCATACGTTCACAGTCCTTACATTGTTCTTCATTCATTTATTTCTCGGACATTAAAGCGATCCCATAATTATTGAATTCTTCGTTCCTTCTCCTTCTTCTCCTTCTTCTCTGCTTCTTGTACCAGGTATAGGGCCATTAGTGGTAGGGAGAGACCGATGCCAGCCATGAGGGTCATGACTACTGCATTTCCAAAAATATCGAATTTTACTTGGCAATTCATTTATTAGTAGTGGTATTTTGAATTTCACCTACATATTGAAATTTTCAGGGATTTTCTACTCGATAGCCTTGTTGCACATGTCTTGCGTTTTGAGCCTACCCGGCACATATTTGAGTGCCAGGGGATTCCTTTCAACAGCCCTGCTACACATGTCTTGCGTCTTGAATTTATCCGGCACATATTTGAGCATCGACTCATACTTTTCAGAGGCCTTATTGCATATGTCCTGGGTCTTGAAATGATATGGCACATCACTGAGCACCGAGGGATTTTTTTCAACGGCCTTGTTGCACATTTTTTGCGTCATGATATGATCTGGCACATACTTGAGCATCCAGGGATTCTTTTCAACGGCCCTGCCGCACATGTCCCGGGTCCTGAACCGATCCGGCACATATTCGAGTGTTCCGGGATTCTTTTCAACGGCCTCGTTGCACATGTCTTGCGTCATGATATGATCCGGAACATACTCGAACATGGGGGGGTACTCCTCAACGGCCTTGTTACACATGTCCTGCGTCTTGAACCTATCCGGCACATACCCCAACATGCGGGGGTCCTCCTCAACAGCCTTGTTACACATGTTCTGCGTCTTAGAACAGCTCATCTTCTATTTATTATATACATCTTATTGCGCATGCGTTGATGATCAGGGGATTCCCCCTTTCTACTCATTTTTGTATGTTAGGGACTTTACCTTGATATGCATGACTCAACACCGCATGATGGGGATTTTTCATGCATATCAATAGATTTTTGTGCAATGAGGCGTGACGATAAGTTGTGACGTCACAAGCAAAATTCTGTATGATAATTTTTATGAGAGTTTGACCGTGTTTTTGAAAAAGTCTGGTTATATTCCATCTCTACACTAGCTACCCATATAGGGTAAAATGACATTTAATGACATTTATAGATTTTTTTATAAAAAAGGCATTGGGGAATTATTTTTTTAATTATTCTTTACGAAGGTGCCGACTCGCCGGAAACGTCGCAAAAAACCCTCAAAATCTCACCCGGGATAGCCCACATCCAGTTTCAAAATTAAAAAAACATATATACTATTTGGTTGTAGTAAAGCACACACACAAATGTTGTATCTTGCTTGGAAACCTACAGGAACTAAAAAAAACAGAATTAATGTCAAAGAATAATAAAGAAGCCCTCTGTTCAATGAAATTTTGTTCAGTTGACCAGCTAGCTATAGGTAGGGTTTAAAAAAAATCCACCAGGGAACCTAGCTAGCTAGCTAAATATCAAAACAAGTGACACGGGGGAATAAAACATGCAATAACTATGTACGCAACTTATAAAAGATATGCCCATGCAATGCAGAAGTTAAAAAAATACTAAAGTAATTAAAACAATAATTATCCAAATCCAAACCAAAAAGATTGAACTTCTGACCGACAAAACAACAAAACTGCTATAACAAAATTGCAACCTCTTCCCCAGGAAGGCCGTCCAAATATAAAAAGCCTAACAGGTCCTGGGGACCAGGTTCACAAATTTGCAGAAAAATCCGGGCAAAATTTGACTATTGTTTTGTCTGGATTATTTTGATCTATCTTTGCAATCAGTCAAAACTATATTGGGAAAACGAGTTGTCACATGCTAATCCATCCAATGGATAGCGTTCGCCATTGTTCAAATTACCGGGAAACTTCGTCCCCTGACCTTTTTCTTTCAGCTGCGTGCACAAGAAATGGCCGAAGCTTATGTTGAGAGTGTCTTGAGGCCGAACGCTCACAAGTTAGTGCGAATATTTTATAAAAGCCCGATATCAACAAACATGTACCGATATGTAGTTGCATACTAACGGAGAACTGGGTGAAAATACAGGGTGGTCAGAGTATTGGACGAAGTTTCAACCAAATATCACGTTCAGATGGTTAAATGGGCATTTTAAATTTTCAAAATTCGCAGTTAACCCTTGTGGTGCAGCCTGTTTGTGGAAAGACCCTTCTTTTTCGGTGAACGAATAATTTAGCTTCGCAAAACTTGAGCCGCGGTTGAGGTCGTAGCGGCCTACTGGCCAGGATGGTGCATTGTCCCCCCAAGATATTTGACGACCATGCTTAAGATTTGAAATAGACTTATGCGGTGCGTTTTTACCAATCTAGGAGGTTAAAATCTCAAAATCACCCCCCCCCAAAAAAAAAAAAAAATGTGTCAGTTTTCTATGACTCACTTTATTGACTATCTAATGTAGTCAAAATGACTACCTTTGACGACCTTAAGGTAGTAATTATTGACGAAATAACCGCAGTCTTTCTTCGACTCACTATATTGATTATCTAATGTAGTCAAAATGACTACGTTGAAGCGAGTCATTTTTTCTCAACGTGCAGTGTCTACCTTCAGTCAAAATGACCACTTTTTGACTATCATAGGTCGTACTTCAGTAATGACTACCTGAACCTAGTCGAAATGACTCAACGAAATGTCTCAGTGGCAAAAGCGGTATAAATTACAAATCAGTCAAACACGTTGAAATTATATCGCCATCGTTACACTTATAATGGTATTGTTACACCTACAAGATAATATCAATTGAGATTTTTTATCACAGGTATTTATATATGTCGACAGGGTTTGCGTGTAGGTTTGCATCTTTAGTATTTGGGCAAACTAAAGAATAGGAAAACTTACTTAGTTGCCTATGAACAGACAATAACGTTATTTTCTTGAGATAATACTATCTTTTCAAGATGGTATTATTTTCTCGACAGTACATGACTAACTATAAATGATCATTCCAAATTTTATATCCATAATTCTCAATTTTACCGAAACATTAAAAGCACTATGAACAGAGTCAGAGAACAAGACGAGAGCCAATAAATGTGTGGAAAAACAAAAGGCTACCGATTTGGACAAACTTTTCACTACTGCGCGCCGTTGTGCGTTATAAATTAATACTTTAACTGCAGCAATCTATTTAGTAAAGGTTCCTTACCTTATCTACCTTGCTTCGCGTTGAGCGTCGGCGAACAGTGGAACTATCGCGCCGGGCCAAGTTTCATTCAGCTTTAATGGGCCTTGACAACACTTGGCGCTGCCGCGACACTGCTGAAGTAAAGACATAAAAAAGGGTTATAATTATTGCTGGGATTTATGATTATAATCTATAAAAGTTCTAGGAGAAAAACTGACAATTTTACTCAAAATCGTGAAGGCATTTTTTTAAAGCATTTATATTTTTTTGGCAAAAATTGCGAAACATTGTGGAACTCACGAATTTTCGTCGCAATTGAAGTCAATAATAGTATTTATGATTGGTTAAGTTATTTGGAAATACGCCAAATGCACCGAAATGCGCCGAAAGCAGGGAAGAAAAATTAAATCCCCGTACGGTACCGTAGTATAGTCTGTATTTTGGTGTTTCCGTAAGACGACGTTTTCCTAGCGCACAAACAGACAAACGGAATACGGCTATTATTATAGGGACTAGTCGGTGGCATTTATATACCGAATCTCGTTTGTTTCCATGACTATAACAAATTAAAAAAGAAACTATAAAAGAAATATTAAGTCCTATTATGTGCAAAATAGGATTGTTGTTAGTGCAATAGTATTGCAATTACATATATTATTTTAATTACTTACCAAACATTTACACTGAGAAATGGTAGTCGGAGAATTATTAATGAAGGTGAGTAAATCTGTTGTCATTTCTATTTATAAATTTGCGTTGGTAATCTCATTTTTTTATTCCTGAGCAGACAAATCTAAACTAAAGTGTCCTTTGATGTAACATACATAGCATGTGTGTAGTATATACATACATACTATATATGTTACTTGATGTACTACATGTACATATGTAGTAGATCAAGTCTTTGTACCAAAATATAAATAGCTTATAGGTATAAGTATGCATGCTTCTTATTCGAATACAATGTTGTTGCGACAAAAGTATGGATTTTATGGCAAAATATTTTCTTGCAGGAAAGAGAGAATCTCTCATAGCAATTAACTACAATTTAGTTTATTATGTTTTGTCACTTCCTTCCTTTTGTTTTGACTATATATTTCGTGTCAAAATGTTTTTCCCAGTGCCCCGAAAACTGGTTTAGTTATTTTAATACGAAAGCAACAATACCAATCAATCCAATCATCCCCTGCATCCTTCCAAATCTTAGGGTATACATTTTCCAGTTATTTCATTTAAAAACATTGTGTGGCTAATATAATACAAAAGTAGACAGAAGTTTCTAGCCATATTTGTATTTGTTTGTTTATTATTAATGCAATAGCAGCAGTTTTTTTTTTTTTTTTTTTTTTTTTTTTTTTTTTTTTTTTTTTTTTTTTTTTTTTTTTTTTTTTTTTTTTTTTTTTTGTGGGCATCATCCCTGTTGAGATCCCAAAAGTTATTTCGTTGACACCAACAATTTTTTGCTCCTAAGGGCTAGCACTGCCACCAACCACTGCTCTTCAAGCCTCTAACGGTGATGTAATGGAGGGCAACTCCCCTCCAAACGAATATCCAAAGAATTTTGTATCGTGTCTTACTTGTATTCAATAGCATATTAAATTACTATTAGCTGCAAATTGTCTCGCTTACGTATTTTTTGCCTCTCCTGCCATGAGTAACAACTACTATCTTGTTTCCACCATCAATTAGCACCGTCGTAAGTTTAGCGAGCGTAGACACTAGTGGAATTGATCCATAATTTGCTCAGCAGTATCAACATAGTTTTAATCATAATCGTTATCATAAAGCCATTCCACCATCCTTAAAATGAAGAGGTTATCTGAACTTTTTCAGCTGTGCTAAACATAGAAGAACCACATTGAAGTTAAATATTGTCTAAATCGATTTTCTGTTTTGATACAGATTAAAATCAGAGAAGGAAAATATTTTAAGGAAATATTTAAGCCTGGTTTCTACGGTTTAGTAGAGACAATGCCCATTCTTTCCTATAAAAATAGAAAGGCATGAAAACCAGTATTCTTGATATCAGCAGATGAGTAATGGGTTATAACATTTCGTGTCCAGGAAAACTAATATCGATGTCATGGTGAAATACTGTTCACAGCAAAAATGAGACAAATAAAACTCAATCATAGAAGGACACATATTATACAAATTATTTTTTCGTTAATGCTGCGATAAGTATTCCAACCTTTTTAATACTTATATAAATTACATTTTGGGTGAAAATATTCTTTAATTCACATTTCGTGTAATAGGAATTATATAAACTTTTATGTTCACAAACAATGTGTTCGGCTATATGAAATCACATTTGTAAGCCATTTCTTCAAACGAACGAAGAATCTTTGTTACACTTGTCAAGTTACTCTGTATATATATACTTTTCGTTATTTAAAGTGTTACTTTGTTACAGAGAGTGGTGGATGAATACAGCATTGTGCTTTCAGTTACAAGATTGCTGGTTTGATACCGTCGCCTTTTGGAGGTAGTGTTGCAGTCAATTTTGAGGCATCAATTGACCAAAAGCCAGCTTGTAAGTAATGTCAACCGTATCTCTTGCTTACTGTCGGAGGGGAGGAATAACTAGTAGTAGTTAGTTTGGCATACACAGAAACGTTAAATTTCCTGTCCTTACTATATGTGTTTTTCTTAAAATTTTTAACGTGTCAGCTTGTAAAGTATGATCTCGTCAATTTTTTAGTTTCAAAGAGGTTCAGTTTAAATTTATTTACACAATTTATTTTACAATGGGCAGTGCTCTGGTAAAAATGCGTGAGCATTTAAAAATAATATAAAAAATAATAAAACTGGTTCGTTTTTTGCTACTAATAAATAATAAGTGTGTCCAGTATTTATTTTGAGTTTAAGTTTTCATTAGAAGTTATAAGCCTTTTTTATTTATGTCGCGGGGAAATGGTGCCGAGTAAGAAACTTGGCGGGAGAAAATACATAATGGCTTAATAAAGAAAAATACTACAGTTTAGCTACAGTTTCTAACTTTATTTGTGTCATATAACAAAGTTTTATCACAAGAAACACAAGAATTAGTGTTCAAACGACTGTGTTTGTCCATTAGTGCTTGAATAACTTTGATACTAAAGATTCAGAGTTAAAACTGATGAAATATTACCGTTCGGTTTGTTGGTCAAATTCTTGTGGAACTTGTTTCCAGAACACATGTTTTATTTTGTGCTTTATGAAGTTGGGCACATGAATGTTAAATATACTGAAGTTACACGTCCACTTTGCTAGTTTAGTATCAAGTCACGAAAAATGAAGGAAGAAAAATATATTTGCTGAACAAAGGATGAATATAGTGAAATTCGGAAGATTTTATATGGTGTGAGATAGAAAGTAACATGTAGCATTTTGTTTTATCTAGGAGTCCCCGCGTTACTTAAAGGTGCTCTTAAAGTATTGCATTACAGTCTGGGGAAAATTAATTTCCACAAACTGTCAAAAAATTAATCTAGCTAATGTGTCTGTGGAGTTAGCTAGCAGCTATATATGTGCTAATTGCATACAATGTGAATTATAATTTACAGATTTATATGTCGCTTTACTTTATATGGTTAGTCTCAATAATACACAGTTTCACCCATAGTATGTTACCATATTAGCCGTTGGTAGCTGACGACCTTTTAATAATAAAATTTTAACGAAGTCGTAAAGCAAAAGTTAAATTTGACATTGTGTATTCTGTTTTTTGGGTGTTTAACCTTTCTAATGATCACATTGTGAACACGTTTCAAAATAATTTTTATGTTTTGTTTTTATATCTAAGTCTATTAACTAATAGCAATTTTTAAAACATCGATGTCAACTAGGGTTTGAGGCTAGATGTTCTGTTTGCTCCTTAACGAAAATAAGTCTTAATTTGTCAAACTTCGTTCATTTAACTGATTGTATCATCACATATTGGCAAGTCATAAACAAAAATGAATGGTAAATAAGATAGTGGTTTGATGTGCGGTTGTGTTACCAATAAGAGTAAACGATAAAACTTTGTGACGTCATTGATCATTATAAAGACTGATCCTCATTTTCGGACACTTGGTTTACATTGCGGTGGATATCATATACAGTACACATCCGTTAATCCGAACACGCAAGAGACTTGAAAATTTGGCTCGAATCAGCGAATGTTCGAATTATCGGATAATAGGGAAAAATAAGAATTCGGATATAATTTCTCAATTTTTTTTACTAACGACTAGGATGTATAAGAATTTGATATAAAATTCTTAAAAAAATCATTTATCTTTATTTGTTGTTTCGCCTGGACAAAGTGTTTGTCGAGAATGCGACCAACGTGATCTGCATATGATTGATGAACTATGTCTCTTTTATTAAGAAATAAGGAGAAACGTTTCATCAACTCTACCATTTGCAAAAGTTCACGTCGGTCAGGGCACTCGACGGATTCTTCTTCAACTTCGAATTCGCCATCATCGCCATCACCATCTCTATTGCTAGCATCTTCCTTATCTAATACATCTGCTATAATTTCAATGTCTGAAAAGAAATTCGGTTGCACAGCTGCAACTCCATCATCAACGCCAATGAAGAAAGCGGCATCCATGGTGTCACAAACCAAATCAGGCTGGATTACACGAGAATTCCCAATCTTTTCTCCCATAATTTTTGGAAAGGGTTATCATCTTCAGCAATAGCAGCGTTCTGGCTTTCAATTGATATCTTGACTTTTGAAAACAATTTACTACTTTCTCTACCGTCACTGCATCCCAAGCCGAAACTAACACTTACAATTCCCTGAAGTAAAGAAACAGTTGGAAGTATTCTTCTCAATAGATTGGATGATCTTACGAACAAAATGATTGCGATAAATTGCTTTAAGAGAGCGAAACACGCCCTAGTCCATTGGTTGGGTCTGAGAAGTTGTGCTTGGTGGGAGTAAAAAATAGTTTTGTGGTTTTTAGATTTCTAATTTCCGAATGTGCCGGGCAATTGTCGATAATCAATGCAACTGGTCTTAATTTAACATAAAATTTCTTGTACATCTCTCTGACTCACTCCTCAAACAAATCGCAATCCATTCAGTTTTTGAGTTGATTTCTGTTGCAGCATGACAAAAACTTGATGTTCTTGAAGCACCGTGGATTTTTGACCTCTCCAATAACGAACATTGACAACTTCTCTCTATCTGCATTAGCTGCTGTCAACCCAATAATAGGAATTTTACTCAACTTTTCACCAGAATTTTTTCAGACTTAAATTGATATGTCCTATTTGAAGAGTATTAATAAAACAATACAAATTCGTCAACGTTATAAATGTCCTTAAGCTCGTAGTTTGATAAAAGAGTGGAAAGAGAGGCTTCCCACCAACGGACCACAATGTCTGGTGTAATGATGTTTTATTCACCTGATGCGGTCTTGAATGGAACGTGGTTTTATTTCTTCCAACGCCGTAGCCAGCCATCTGATGCCTGAAAGTTTTCAACATTTATGGCTGCAGAGAACGGAACGAGTTTACTTCGCCTGTTTTTAAAGCAGTTCAAAACAGCCTTGTCTACCAATTCAAAGTTACCTGTTCAGCTACCTTTGTCGTTTATAGTTGGCTCCTCTTTTAAGCAAACCCATAAGTATTCTTTTTCTTGACCCAAGTTAAAAAAAGTGTTTTTGGTACGTTATATTTTGCAGCTACATCTTTATTACGCATCCCTTTTTAAGATCTTCTAGTATTTATGTCGCAGACCTTTTTGATTGTACTTGCGTTTGCCACCAATTAACCTACTTCTTACACACGACAGTAAAAAAGAATTGGAAGAAAGAATAACAGAAGAAAACGTTCCATCTTTAAACATTTTCAAAGTCGAACATTTTCAAAATCAAACATTTCAGGAACCAAACATTTTACAATACTCTGCCAAGCCATGTATTTTAGGATAGAAGAAGAGCTACCAATTATCGTACCCAAGGAGGTGACCGCCTCTCCGTGGTATGATCCTACGAAAACTTCGCATTAAAGATTCGGAACTTAAACTTGGTGTTAGGTCAAGTAGTACTGCTTTACTGGCTGCACATGCATATAACTTAACCCAGGCTTTATGCATAACTTTACGCTCGTCTTTAATGAAAACGTTACAAATAAAACACTGTGATTAACTTGGATACTTACAGCTCTTCCCTTTATAGTATCGACAAACGATACATTTGTGTAGCAAAGATCTAATAAAACTCCTTCCACTTCTTATCCAATATCTTTGTCTAAATTCCGTGTAAGCGTTCGTGTACATCAATGACACCCAGAGATGTAACCGGGTGCGATTGGTCAAGGAGAATCGGTTCCTTTATTTCAGCTGGTAAGAGTGCGTTTGTTAGTCCAGCTTGACATCTTATTATACCACGTTCGTCAGTTTAAACAGAAAATTTTAACTTATTTTCATTAGTAGGGGCTTGGATACAAAGTTGATTAGCCTTAATCAAATCTCCTCCGTAGAGCTCAATTCTAGCAGTTTCAAATGTGGTTTTAAATTCATTTCTTTGTTTTTACACAGCGTTTGATCCATGCGATGATTCTAACAACTCTATTGTGGCGGGTATAGTTAGCTATTTTTAAAACAACATTGAAATTATGCGATTTAATAAAATTACTTAACAATGTTGCAGATTTCTTTTTGATCTAAAGAGATGGTAAATTGAGTTGGGTAATTCCCATTCTGGTAATTAAATCAGCTGGATTTAAACCTTTTCCTAAGTAATACCAAAAATTTGGTCAAGTTCGAACCTCGGCATCGACAGACTTCGAAGTTAACAACCTCATAACAACCTTTCCACTCTTCAATTCTGACCTGACATACACACACGCTCCGTACCCTTGTTGACTCGCATCGCTAAATCGTGAAGTTCTCTTCTTCAAATCTACGTTTAACGTGTACCTCACCCAACCCGTCCAGTTCTAACAAAATATTTTCCCAACAACCTATTAATTCGTCCCCAATGTCTTTATCCCAACTCATTTTGCGTTTACACAGTTCCTGTAATAGAATTTTTAAGCTGATGAGGATTGGTTGTATTACACCAAGCGGGTCATAAAACGATGAAACAACTTTTAGAATGTTCCTTTTGTTGGAGGCAAAGTTCGAGCTAATTGAATGAGTTCATTGAAATCAATAATTAAAACATCCCGATCGTCGTCCCAGGTGGTTCCCGGAATTTTTTCTTTTGAAACTTCTTGCACTATATTGTTTTTAGTAATAGTTAGTTGAAAAATGCCCCGAGGTTTCCTTGTTGTTAGTTCTCCATTTCCGGAGTGAGAAATAGCCTTCTAAAAAACATAAGCGCAATTTTTTAAAGAGTTGCAAAGCTTCTCTACGTTCACACTTCCCCCGATAAAATTGTCAACAAAAAATAATTTTAAAACGGTTTCAACGAATTCAGGATCAAGTTCGTATTATTTCATATGTTCACGTATAGTCTTGTTTAAGAAAAACGTGGAGCTAGTGACACCAAAAACTAATCCTGGGTCCGCCCCTGCATCGATACCCAAACTTTCCGGACTTCGAGCGTGCGATTCCACGTCATCATATAGTTTGCGAATTTCTTGAACATCTCGATCGTTGTAAATCTTCTTTAATTTCAACAACTCGTTCATGTGCGCAGTTATTATCATCTGCGTGTTTCTATATCTTTCTTCAAGAAGCTTGATTGCCTTTTCATAATTTTTACTTCTTAAGGGTAAACTAGAGATAGAGTGAAGGGCATCCCCTTCGAGGTAACAATGTAAATAATTAAACTTTTTCACGTTGCTGGTTCGTGTATATGAATGTACTGCCGCATGTAACGAGTCCATAAAAGTTTGACATTTAGTAAAATCTCCCGTAAATTTACCAATTTCGAGTTTTGGTAAACGCACATGGTTGATATCAACTACTTTAGTGTTCTTTTTTCAATACTTTCACTTGCGTTTTTGTTAAACTTTTTTATCTTCTTGATTTCGTTTAGGTGTGCTTTTATTCGAAGCTCAAAAGCATAACAATTGTCTAACTCTCAACTGTTTGAGTTTTGTCGGTTAGTTCTTCACTAATTTGTTCGTAGAGTGATATAACCTGTGTTAATTTCCTAGTATTAATTAAATATTTTTCTTTTTCTTCCACGTTTTTGTAACTTTTCTTCATTCATAGACACGATAGATTTTATACTGTTTAACATTACGTTTCCTCGCTAGCTTTTCAACATCAACCATTTTTACTTTCAGAATAAATACTGTAGAATTTCTATCTATCCGGCTCGGTGTGGACCATGAAAAATAACTTAGATCGCTAGAGGACTGTATTAAGCACTGAGAAAAAAAATAAAATTGTGCCGTATATATACAGTTGAACTCATGTAATTCGACTCTTCAGGGGTCTCACGATTTGGTCGAATTACATGAGTTGTCGAATTAAAGGAGTTTTGTTGTAAGGGTTTCATTCTGAAGGGACTGAAGAATTTGGTCGATTTACATGATTTGTCGATTTATTGGAGGTCGATTTACATGAGTTCAACTGTACATAAGATCACGTGACTTCAAGAGTCCGCGATAAAAAGCCGAACATAACATTTACCAGTAACAAAAACCCTCGGTAATATGAAACCATTATTGTAATGTTTAAACATAGACACGTTATGTAAACAACATTAACGTTGATTTAAACAAAACTATGTTTAAAGTTGTTTGGAAAAGAAACTTACAATAAAAAGTAAGTTAAAGTAAGAACTACAAAAAATACTTAAAATTACCCACCAAATTTGTAATTATTAAATTGTAACTACTTTTATAGAAGTGTATTCCTTACTTACCCTTTGTGAGATAAATTTTAAAATTTTCCCAAGTAAAATTTTTGTTTTTTATTTTTTTAGAATAATAGTGGTATCAAAACCTCATCCAGACAAAACGCTTTGTACAACTGTCTTTAACTTCTTCATAAAACATGTCCAGGCAGGAAAAAAACACAAGATGTAAAGCGAAACATTTTTTTCAGGTAACATGTACTTTGTACTGTCTAATCCTTTTTATTTTCATCTTTTTTTCTTTAATTACTTATTTCTTCTGCGTTTTGATTATCTTATGTCAAATTGTTATTCTTCTGGGATATTTCTTTGTGCGCTACTATGGTGGCCCATTGATATCAACGTAAAAAAAGCAATAAAATGAATAAATGTTGAAAAATCGTTCTTAAAAGTTCTTTTTTTTTAATTATTATTTTAATTTTATTATTTTTTTTAATTATTTTTTTAATTATTTTTTATTTATATATAAATATATAAATATATAAATATATAAAGTAAAAAGTAAAAACAAAATTGTTGTATTGTTTCTCTTTCTTTTCTTTTTCTTTAAAATGAAAACCGTCGACGTGGCCCATGAGTATCAAAATCAAGATCACCGGGAAGTTCCCCTTCACCGCTGGTCTGCTTTATATACGCGTAACATATGCAGGGCTTGTTTAAATGAAACAACATGGCTGATTGGCGCGAAGATATTTCTCTGCATGAGGAACTGAAATGTTACGTGGAACAGAATATGAAACAGTCAGAAATAGTTGACTTTGTTCGAAAGAAGTATCCACAATACTGCTGGAGTGTTCCGACCTTAGCCAGGCGATTGAAATTTTTTCAAATAAAGTATGTCGACAATGCAACGCCTTTAACAACGGTTAGGGAAGCCGTTCAATGTGAGTTGCAAGGTCCTGGCAAATTACTAGGATATCGCGCCATGAATCATAAACTCAGAACGGAACACCATATTTGTGTACCTAGGAATCTTGTAGCAAATGTGTTATTCGATTTAGATCCTGATGGAGGGGGGTCTAGAAATGTGAAAAAAAAGGAAAAAAAACTCTGAAAAGACCGTTTATTTCTGATGGGCCAGGATGGACTTTTTCTCTTGATGGGCATGACAAAATGATGGGATATCAGAATTCCACATTTCCTCTCGCCGTGTATGGTTGTCTAGACACGTTTTCCAGAAAAATAATTTTTCTTAAAGTATGGACGTCGAACTCTGACCCAAATTTGATTGGAAAATTCTACACTGAGTATCTTCTAGAAACAAAGAAATTGCCTATGTATTTACGCATGGATCGTGGAAGTGAGACTGGAGTAATGGCAACGATACATGCATACTTAGTTGACAAATTCTGTGATCTGGAGGACAGCACTAAGTGTATTGAGTATGGGAAATCAACCTCTAACAAAATAGAAAGATGGTGGAAGGATTTGCTTGAACGGTTGGAAAAATACTTAAAGGAGCAGTGTAGGGTCTTACTATTATCTCATTTGTATGACCCGAGTTGCACATTCGATCGAAAAATGCTATCCTATATTTTCATTCCTGTAGTTCAAAGAGAATGCGATACATTTTGTCGTATGTGGAACTCTCATCGCATAAGGCATCAATCAGGATTAGAATTACCAACTGGAATACCTAATCACATGTTTTCCTTCCCAGAAAAATATAACGCTGAGGACAAACATATCAACATAACTGAGGAGTCTTTGGAGGAAGTAAGTGAAGTGGCACATTTGGACAGTCTACCAAATCACTATCTCACTGAAGAAGAAGTTGAAACTTTTTACTGATGTACTTCCTGATCCGCTAGGTTTAAAGTGTAATGAATTAGTCGCAGCTTTTAAGTTTTTGAAATCACAGCTTTCAATATCGCAAGGTGGAACTGCTTAATTTTTAGTAACTGGACACATATATCAAATTACATCATTCTTTGTAACATAATATATAACAAAATAACATACAAAAGGCTAATCCACTTCAGACTGGACTATTTGAACAAATTTGAAAATATAATAAGAACATAACATAACATAACGATGCAGTGCCTTTTTTTAAAAAATATATTCAACGAAAAGCACTTTAAAGAACAAAATGTCTCCCTACAACAAAAACATGCCACAATATATCGTATTGTATTTTTATAACAAAATGAGAACAAAAATGTCCACCTAATAGTATATGTAGTTTTAAAATGTTCAGTCTTTGTCCTCCTCTGATTCCATTTCTATTTCTGTTAACGACAGAAGTTTGCAATACAGGTTGCATTTGTGCTGGCTAAAGAAATTATCAATCGCCATTTCATTCAAATTACCAGAGCAAAAATATCTTTCATTATCCATTTCTAGGTCATTAGACGTAGCAATCTCAGGATCATATAGTTGTATAATCACTCCCTTGTAAATCAACTAGAAGTAGCCTCCCTTGGCTATCTTGATATGAGAAGTGGGCCAAACATTCAGCCTTAGCATACAAATCCTTTTCAAGGGGTACTTTATTTTGTACTGGCACCCCATCATTATTTATATACTTAAAGTTCCCAGGCACAAAGGGTTCAACTGTTACAGGGTTCATTCGCAAGATTTGCAACATAAACATTATTGTAAATAAAAAATTGTTCAAAACTCGCCAAAGATTTTGTCCGCTTTTTTCAAACGGTTTGTTATTGCTTGAGCAGCCATGTGCATCTGGATCTGTTTTCGGGTGTGTTCCTCTAAACTCATACCATATGAGTGTGCTACATTTTTTCAGGTTGAAGATTTAATTTTTTTAATAACATACTGTTTATTCACATAATTTTCCATTGTATAAGCCTTAAATGCATAACGAAATGCTCCTTCTGCAAAATGTTCCTTTTCGACATGGAAAAGTTTACTATCGCTCTTAAACCATTTTTTCTCATTTATGTCAAATGATTCCAACACTATATCAGTTGTGTATTCCTCTTTTGGTTTCACAAGTTTCCCAGCTTTAATTACATCAGCTATGGATACTGACTTTGGAAACACACTGCTATTAGTGCTTGAACATACAATTCTCTTTCTTCGTTTGATGGAACTTGTTGAGTCTGAATACGCATTCCTCGATTTATTATAAATAGAAGACAAGTCCCTTTGGTGTAGGTCAGAACATTTTTGGCTGTTGTTATAATCTGTCGATACTTTTGCTGTTGCTAAAAATCGAACAAGCAAAACTTTTTTGCCTATTATCTGATCATCCTCAATACATGATGGTCCTCTCTCACTATACAAGACATCGCACGATCCTTCAGGTTCGCCATAATACTTCTCGCATGCTCTTAGCGTAATTTTTCTTACCACCGGGAAATCGGAGTAGTTAAGGTTGGAAAAATTACGCTGGGTCTCAAACGATTTTTCTGCGGCCAAAATCTGGCCGCGCTTTTTGATTGGCTAATTCTATTGTTCTTTGCTCACGTGGTCCATGTCGGGGAAAGCCTTTTTCATTCCGAATATTCCAGCAAGTGGTTTCACTCACCCTAACAAACATTAGTAAACTATAAAGTTTTTACCAGAGTAAGATGTGGCCAAGCTTGGTAAACAACTCACAGATAAATTAAAATGTCCTCCGAAGCGATTAGTCACATTGTCCAATTTAAACTCGGGGTTTCCGCTGAGTCATTCGTTTCGCGTCCTAAGCTTTTGTTCGAGAGAAACTCATTTTATCAACTCGAAGAAGAAAGCTTAGTTAACTTAGGCCAGAGCTCTTTGAGATAAACCAAAGAGCTCTGGGGTCGAGAATGTCTTTTCTTATATAAGATTTTTTTTCTTAAAAATAGTTTATCATTAATAAAACATTTTTTTTTATTCTAATTATTTGAATTTTTTAATATTACTTTTTATTGATTTAATTTTTTATCTTTTTATCTTTTTTTTCTTTTTTAGTTTGACATATCCATCATATTTTTTACGTTGATACCGATGGGCCACCATAGTTTTGAGCATGATATTAACGTAGATTTTTATTAGCTGTGATATTTTTTAACTTTCAAGCGTGGAGATTAGTTGTTTAATACACGTTTTTTTCTACCGATATTCGAAGAGAGAAGTTTTTACCGCTTGGTACTATGGCTGCTAAAGAGTTTATTGACATCCGGTATGTGAAAATACGTATTTCAAACTTTTTACCCAGCTATACGGTGGGCTATACTTATATAGCTTTATTTATTAGATTCTATAGATGGAATGAAAAAAACTTCTCACCGCTGCCTTCTTTGTCTTCAAGGTAATTCTTCTTTTTGCATAAGTTGGACGCATTTTTTCTATTGTCATGATATTCACGTGTATTTTTGGAATTAATTTTAGTGTTACCCGATGATACTTCTGAAATAGCGGGAACTAGTAGTGTGGTTGATGATAGTATTGATATGACTGTGGGAAGGTTGGTAAAAATATTTCTATTTGTGATGAAAACTTAAACGACATAAAAAAGCCGCGAAGCAATTGAATTGTCTTCTTGACTAATGAACCTAGTTCTCAGGTGTTTTAGTATCTATTTAGCACTAAAAAATATTTCTGTACCGAAAAAGAAGAAGTCAATTAGCTACGGGCTACCAAATGTTCATGGAAGCAAAGTTCGGTAATTATGTTATTAAAAAATGATCACTATCATACATGCATACATCGAAAAAGTAGACTCAACAATTACTATTCTATGATAAAAAACACATATAAAATAGGATGTTCTATTTATAGAAAACAGTCACTTGAGGTTAGCAAAAGCAAGACATCTATATCGGATCAGAGCAAAAGTGGCTTCAATGGTTTGGTGTAGGTTGAATGAGAAATGAGAAAGAGAGGTAAAGTTTTCAAAAACTCCATAATTTATATGTTGTCATAATTACGAGAACTGTCATTGAATTTGTGTATTCTTATAGAGTGGAACAAAAAAGCTTAATATGATATGGACAGTTTTTTTCCTCATCGAAGGGAGAAAACTCCATAGAAAGATCTTGGAATTTTCTTTTCCATTCGTCAATTTTTGTTTTCAGCGTCATGAACATTAACGATAGATCTCTTAAAACCATATTTTTTATTCTTAAACTCTGTATACAATTCATTAAAATCTCGTCTCATTGGCATTATAGAACGATCAGCCATATTTTGATGTAGTTCTATATGTCATTTGCACATCGACTTTTCAAACCTTTAAAAAATTAAGTAGTTATAGACATGGGGGTACGAGCACAGTTTTAGTAAACTAAAACTTTGCTCAGACCCCCATGTCTATGACTACTTGTACACCCTTTAGATTCATCACATGTAAAAACTGTGCTCGTACCCTCATATGGTGTTTTGGAGATATTACAATACATGTATGGCCATTTACATGTAGAGTGCTATTTTTTGCTGTTTGGGAGGGTCTGCAAGTGTATGTTCATGGTGTTGCCAAGGGTCGGCGATGATATATTTTTTGAACCTGTAGTATTATCTCTATAACCAATTTTTGGATTATTACGATTTTACAATTTGATGTATATACAATATATGGTATAGAAAAGTCAACTGTTTATTTCTACAATATATGGTATAGAAAAAGTTCAAATGTTTTAATGGTAGTTGTGACGTCATAGTTTAATTGAATAGATTTAAAGAAATAACATGTATGTATAGTATAAATGAATAAACTTACAGATATAGAAATGTCTAAATAAGGTGATGAGGATTTACTTGATTATATGGGGTATCATATGGATGATTATTTTGGTGATACTGATGATAAGGATGATAAGGATGATATAGATTGTACTTGTGATGTGGATAAGATTAAGAGTACAACAGCATCAACACTAGTTTGTCCAAAATGTGGTGTAGTTAGCAATATTCCAGTTTATATAAATTCATACAGTGTTTTTGAACGTTGTACATTTCGTAAGAAGTGCATATACAAGAGGGGTGGGAATTTCACTGTTATCCTAAAACAGTTCATATGTATGCAAGATCAAGTGGTACCTGATGATGTGATAAGAACGTTATGGAGTCAGATTAATAATACAGACAATTTAGTATACAATTATGTTATACCATTGAGTATCCCCATACTAGAATCACTATTAAAGAAGAACAAGTTGATGTCCTATAAAAATAGTATATTTTACATTTATTTCACATTGATGAATCAACCGTTTCCACATCTAACAATAGAGGAACGTAATCGAGCACAACATCTATTTACTGTCATAAGTCGCCTATACAATAAGTACAAACCAAGTAAGAAAAAGAGCTTTATAAACTATTACTTTACACTAAAAAAGATATTCCAAGCACTGGGTATGAACGATTATGCAAAAATAATTCCACAATTAAAAACACAATCTAGGCAAAAGGAAGTAGAAAGAATATGGGGTTTAATATCTAAGGATTCCAAATGGGCTGAAGCTCTTCAGAAACAAATGATCTCTTAGGACCACCATCCAAATAATATAACGTTGGTTGATTACGTTTAATGTATCTATCTTTTATTTTATATACGTCCACCGACCATATTGGATCAGTAGATCGTTTTCGTCTTTCACCTTTTATAAATTTGTCCTTCCAATTCACCGGGCTCATATAGATATCAACGTTGGTACCAATATCTATCAATGTTTCATTATCCCTTTTGATGGGCTTTGAAAATCCCTGTTTTATTGAAGTATGTTTTATGGCATCTACTGGTTTCATATCAATTAGTCTGGTTTTTTCGTTATTCACTGCACTAACTACCGTTTGCAATCTACCAACCATTCTCTGTTACTTTTTGATGGATCTTCAAACTCCTTATGGTATTGATAACTATCCTCATTGCTATTTTTTTT